>CM044442.1:118250707-118279737 GCA_024363595.1 Xenopus borealis | reverse complement strand
GGGGGGGGGGGTGAGGGGCAGAGTTAGTGCTGACATCACTTCTTTGCCTACATGAATATTGTGGTAACAGTCTCATTGTAGAGCGTGAGGACTATTACAGACTCTGTATTTGGGAAAGAAGATCAGAGGAGGGAAGCAGACAGACCATTTATTTTATTACCAGTAAGTTTGGGCTTAGATAAACTAATAAGAAACAAAAATAAACAATGAAATAAATGCTATCAAAACTGTTTTTTTTGCAAAAAAACCCCTAAATAATCTCTTTCCTTCTTGTAATAACATTCATGCGTACGGCCCAACGACATGAAGGATGGAGTAAGAAATGAAAGCTGCCACGAGTTCTGCTTTAATGATTTTGCAAAGAAAAGGAAAGAGAATCAGCAGAATATGATTGGTCACAGAGGAAACCAGGGCTTATTTAGATTTCTTAGCAATTAACATATTTTAGCACATTACGTTGTTCAACATTAATTTAAGATCAACACCTTCATTTAAAATTGCCTGTGATGTCTATACCCAGTTATGGATGATGTTTATATAAATTTAGAATAATCTCAACTTGGGATGGGTCTAGCGTCGGGCAGTAGTAAAGTACATTAGGTACATCATTAGAAAGTTTGGAAATTGCTAATAAAAGTGTGGGACCTGTTATCCAGAATGCTCGGGACCTGGGGTTTTCCAGGTAGGGGATCTTTCTGTAACTTGGATCTCCATATACTAAAAAAATCATTTAAACATTAATCAAACCTAGCAGGATTGGTTTGCCTTTAGTAGCAAAGTGTATGTACAAGTCTATGCACTCACTTTAAAAAATAAACAAAAAAAACCTACAAAATTAAAAATGATCAACAGAAATGTTCTCAATCTCTTCAGCAGACTGCTCCTCCTCCAGCCCATCTATACTTAGCTAGTCCTACCTGACACAGACACACACATATACAGTATATATACATATGCATAAGTAAATTGCAGGTAAATGTGTAATGAAGCAACAGAATTCTTCATGAATCATATGCAAGTTGAGGACTGTTGAGTGTAGGAATGGCCAGATATGGGATGGCTTTGACGTAGTTGATCAGCTTGTATATTGCAATATATGGACCCACATTTTTAAGCAGCTTAAAGGAGAAGTAAAGCCTTCCCATAGACCCTCTCCCCCTCCATGAGAGGTTTTTTTTAAAGTATAGGTTTAGTTCTCCTTTAAGGCTCAAATGGGGGAATGTAATAAAACTTGGTAACAGAAAAACTATTCACAATGCAATAACAGTTTAATATTTATTATTACATAGCGAGATGTTAATTTTTATTCTTATTGATGCAAATTGTTTTTCTCTTTGCAAATTTAATTACATTCCCCCCAAACTGTCTTAGTGTTCTTGATATGGGTGGTGCATTAGTATTACAGAGATGCAGAACCATTAGACTCCGAATATAACATGTTGGATTTCTAGCCATATTCACTTCAGGGATTAGTTCACCTTTAAAAAGTGCCTGATGTAGATTCAGCAATTCAACCAAAGTCACAACACACTGACAGAAAAGTCTAGCTGATGGGGGTGGTTCACCTTAAAGTTAACTTTTTTTTATATTAAATGCTTCATATGCTTTAAGGGGAAAGCATTAATTTCTTAGCAGCTTAAGGCACAAAATGTCTCAGTGTTCTTAATATGGGTGGTTTTACCTACAACTTGATTACACACAAACTTATATGTATATATATATACTGTAAATGTGTTTGTATGTGTGTGCGTTAAGAAAGAACAGCTAAGTAGGAGCCTATATCTCATCCTGTAGATGGAATCAGGAGCAGTCTGCTGAAGATTTATATTTAAAGTACAAGGAATGTCTGAAATAGAATAAGGCTAGAAATGCTGTATTTTGTATAGTAAACATAAACATGAACTTACTGCACCACAAGTCTAATCAAACAAATGATTTATGCTTTCAAAGTTGGCCACAGGGGGCTGCCATCTTGTAACTTTGTTATATATCTTTGCAAGACCAAGACTGTGCACATGCTCAGTGTGGTCTGGGCTGCTTAGTGATCGTTATAAATGATCAAAACCGCGCAAGTCAAATAATATCTGCCAGAAGCTGATACAGAAACACTGATTAATAATCAGAACAGGCTGAATACATGCCAGGATTTGTGGAAAGGTCACCAAGGCCCGGGGCTAGTGCGGCAGGATTTTAGGGGGCAGCATGCTGCCCAACCACACCCGCGTTGGTTCAAAAACACTGGAGATGCCCAAGAGATACAATAGTTTTTCAAACTTCCTATGAACCAATCCCATTTGCTCCAAAAATGTGTGTGAATAAAGGGGAGGGGATGGGGATGAAGAATGACAGCAGGCAGTGACGTAACTACTCCCTAGCAGGCCCCGGCACAGGATGGGCACCTGGGCCCCCTGTTGGGCCCCTACCTCTATAAATCCCATGCTGGAGTGTCGATAGCAAGTGTGCTGTAAAATGTCCCCCTAGATAACCACCATTATCGTGGCTTGGATGGGCCCCAAGGGGGTGGGGGGCCCATCAGAGCCACAATAATGGTTATGGCAGGGGGAAATGTTACAGTACACATGCTATCAACACTCCAGAATGGGATTTATAGAGGTAAGGGCCCAGGAGCCCATCCTGTACCGGGGCCCACCAGGGAGTAGTTACTGCTGCAAAATAATCCTCCAAATAGAATCCCAGTTTATCTGTTTAAATCTGACTCCATGATCTTTGTCCCTGCAGCTGGAGTTGGAAACAGTAAAGGGGATGTAAAGGCAAAATAAAATCCAATACAAATCTCTACACCGTCACCGACTGCTCTACAGGGAAATAAACAAAGCTGCTTCAGTTCTGCATGGCTGGAAAAGTAAGGCGGGGTTTATGTATCCATGCGCATATGCTCGTACATACATTCATTTAATATCTGCAGTTAATTATATCTTAGATGGGATCAAGTAGAAGTTACTGTTTTATTATTACAGAGAGAAAGGAAATCATTTTTAAAAATGTCTTGATTATAATGAAGTCTATGGAAGATGGCCTTCCAGTAATTCGGAGCTTTCCCGGATAATGGAGCCTATACCTGTGTATTAGTAAACAGATATCAAACAAAGTGAAAGCAATAAGTTTATGTTTTCCATGCATTGTTATTACAATTATTTAAACAATATATTGCTATTCTCACATGGCAATTTGTGTAACAGAAGTACATTACGTGATGAGATTAAGTAAAAGCAAAATGAAGTCTCCAGAGCAGGAGAATGTTCCCAAGAAACCGAAAGGAAAACTTGGCAGGTTGTTCGCTGTATAAGAAATAAGAAAGCTTATTTTTGGTACCATTCTGTCCGATAAGTGAAACATTTTACTATGTGAACGCCCCTTATGTAAAGATTGAAAATGCCAGGAAACAGTTACGCAAGTGCTGATCTGACCCCCCCCTCCTGCGAGAAGCATGAATAGAAAGTACATTGGTGGATTGGCTACCAATTATTCTGGATTTCTATGTGTCAGCTCTGAGATCTAGAAATGCTTTCAAACATAACATTCATTGTTCTGCCAGAAAAGGGGAACATAGAGAACACTTAATAATGCATCAAGCTAAAAAAGAAACAAAGTCAGAGCAGGAAATCTGAATAAATTCTTCACTATTTTTAGTGTGACTGATGGTGGGTTAGAGTCAGGTGGGACATTCCCGTGGAAATAGAGCCAGTAGCAGTTTTGGAGCAAATTTCATTCGTTACCCGAGGAACAACGACTGGCACATTTCTCAAATAATTGCATAATTGCATTCATAGTGATCCTATTAAAGGGCTACAGGAGAGGTTTGGGATAACTGGTTAAAGGGCAAGTAAAGTGTAAAATAGAATAAGGCTAGAAATGCTGTATTTTGTATACTAAACATAAACATGAACTTACTGCACCACAAGCCTAATCAAACAAATGATTTATGCTTTCAAAGTTGGCCACAGGGGGCTGTCATCTTGTAACTTTGTTATACGTCTTTGCAAGACTAGACTACATACACATGCTCAGTGTGGTCTGGGCTTCTTAGGGATCATCATAAATGATCAAAAAACAAAGCTGCTTGAGTTTTGCATGGTTGGTAAGTAAGGCAGGGGCTCCCCCTGCTGTTCATAAGTATGATTGTTTCCCTGCCAGAAGTTAGGGACCGTCTGACAATTCCTATCCACAGAAGTAAATAAAGGGAGAACTTCACTGCATACAGTCTGGTTTCTTATAAAAACGGTACACATTTTTTAAATTAAAGTATATTGGAGATAGATTTCTTTTTCATTAAAGAAAGTAAAAATGGGATTTTATTTCTTTGCCTATCCTTGCCCTTTAAGTCATCGGAGTCAGCAAGCCTTTTCTAACTTTGGTTGAGTTGCTAAAATTACATTAGGCAGTAAGAGGATTAAGATGGCCGTAGAAGGGCAGATAAAGCTGCCAATATCCTTCATTTAGACCAATTCAGCAGCATATCTGCCTATGTATGGGGTCTTCCCTATCGATAGCAACAAGAACTCGCTGGCACACAGATGATCCAAGCAGGTTATACCTTGCTAAGTATTTATCACTAAATGTAACAATGACACGTTTTTGTACACGCCCACATTTTGTATCACGTGATGCGCTTAACCTATAAATTGTTTTGTGCATTCTGTAAATTTATGCTTGATAAAGGGGGCAACCCCGAAACGTTGCATGCTGCAATAAAGACTTAGCAAGGTATAACCTGCTTGGATCATCTGTGTGCCAGCGAGTTCTTGTTGCTATTGGATTGTGAGGTTGCCGTTTACCCATCTCACTGTGCACCAGGACTTTCTGTGGTAAGGCTAGGGTGTGCGAGTACTAATTGGACTTTACTACGATTGAGTCTTCCCTATCGATATCTGGCCCCAATATCGATCGGGAAGGTTTGATTTTAACCTGAACGTTCAGATTACCGGATCTTTGTGCCTATGGCCATCTTAAGTGAGGCCATGATCAAAAGTTTGGCAATAAACAGGGATTTGATGGTCAAGAGCTGCAATATCATTGATTTTCTCTAGGTGCTTAGATTGTCTTGTGTATTCCAAATAAAATATAAGTAATTTGTTTTTATTATCAGATGAGGGCAGTAATCTTGGCTGTCCTATTTTAAAGGGGATTTTAAGTCAAAGAAATAAAATCCCATTTTTGCTTTTACTTTGTAGGAAACTTTAGATCAGGGGCGTAACTACAGAGGAAGCAGACCCTGCGGCTGCAGGGGGGCCCAGGGGGTGTAGGGGCCCCATGAGGCTACATTTCAATAAATATGGGTAAAACAGGACAACCTCTGGATATGTTAGGGGGCCTAGAATTAATTTTGCTGTGGGGTCCAGTAACATGTAGTTACACCGCTGCTTTAGATGGTCCCTAACTGCTCTACAGGGAAACAATCATACTTTCAAATGGTAATGGGAAGCCCCCCACCTTACTTCCCAGAACTCAAGCAACTTTGTTTGTATCCCTGTATAGCAGCCAGCGACTGTGTAGAGATTTGTATCCACAGACCCAGTGCAGTCTGTATATTCTGATTATTAATCAGTCTTGCTGTATTGGCTTCTATGGCAGATATTATTTGACTTGTGCTGTTTTGATCATTTATGATGATCCCTAAGCTCAACCTCCCAACTGAAGCCCAGAACACACTGAGCATGTGCACAGTCTTGGTCTTGCAAAGATGTATAACAAAGTTACAAGAGGACAGCCCCCTGTGGCCAACTTTGAAAGCATAAATCATTTGTGTTATTAGGCTTGTGGTGCAGTAACTTCATGTTTATATTTAGCATACAAAATACAGAATTTCTAGCATTATTCTATTTTAGACTTTATTTGCCCTTTAAAGGGGAACTAAACTCTTAAATGGATATGGCTAGAAATGCAGCTCTATAATAGTGTCAATGGGGGCCTCCGGCTCCCACGAGGGGGGGTGAAGTCAGGATCAAGGAGGAAGTCCACTCAGCAAGTTCAGGCAAGGTACAGTTCAGGGAGAATCCAATAACAAAGTCAGGTCCAAGCAGAGGTTCAATAAGGCAGGCAGCAAGGTATCAGAGTCAGGAACAGGCAAGGATCAGCAACAGGAATCAATATAGAAGGTCAGGCAATACAGGAGACCCAGGAACACAATAGCTTAGAAGAGCTATTCTCGGGCATTGAACCTGGGTCTCCGGCGTGCTTTTATTTTTGAATTTGGCGCGGCGCAATGGCGTCACGGCCGGCGCCGTGACCACGTGGCGGCCATGGGCGCCGCCATTTTGGATGCGCCTCCCGGGAAGGCTCCGGGCGGCGTCCGTGACAAATAGTAATGAGTTGTCACAGGAGTTTATCATCTTGGATTTTGTTAGGAGTCTCAGTGACACTCACATGATCAGTGGGCTCTGAGCAGCTGTTGAGAAGCTAAGCTTAGGGGTCGTCACTAATTATCCAGCAGAAAAAAATGAGGTTCCCCATAATATAAGCTGATGATACATGGACGATTATTAAATTCTAATACTAATTGCACTGGTTTCTGTGCTGTCATGTAGTAATTATCCATATTAATGACTAATCAGCCTCATATTGTGACTATATTTCTATTCTATGTGTAGTGTATATTGTGAGCGGGTCCCTAAGCTCAGTAAGTGACAGCAGCACAGAGCATGTGAATCAGTGAATCAGCAGAAAGGAAGATGAGGAGCTACTGGGGACAACTTCAGAGGCACAGATTTTTACTGCTATAAGGCTAGGGCCACCTTGAAATAGAAATATGTCCAAAATAATGTACAACATTTCTGCCCTACCTCATTCTCCTTTAAGGCTAAGTTAAAAATGGATTGATCTCACAAGTAATACGTGGTGCAGCGTTGTCACTTATTTTCTATCCAGGCCTCTCCTATTAGTGTTCCATTCTCTTACTTAAATCAATGCATGGTTGCTAGGGTAATTTGGGCCCTAGCAACCAGATGATGACATTGTAAACTGGAGAGCTGCTGAATGAAATGAGAAATAACTAAAAAACTGGACATAATAAAAAAATGAAACGCAATTGCGCAAGTTGTAAAACAGCAAAAGATCCTCTGTATGTCCTAATAAATGATTTGAATTTTTAATTATAATTTTGCTCTTACCTTTTGGGAAAAACTCACAACCTTTTGCTGTTCCCCATTTTTTGCACCCCTGGACTGCGATGAACTGTGAGTATTTCCCCCCCTTCATTAAATTGTTTTCTTTTTTGATTTATAATGGTGCAGTTATCGGCATATTGCACCAATTACTTTAATGCTCAATTACAAATTGTCTCAAATCATTCTCTTCATCGTACTAAAAGTTAATTTAAGGTTATATTAAATCTGTCATTGTTGTATGTAATCGCTGCACTGTATGACACAATGTATTTCAGCTATAAAGTCAATTACTTGCTAATTTTTAAGCGATCGTGTTTCCTCTTATTTACTGCTTGTAAAGCTGACAATAACCTAACGTCAGTTACGCAAATGGAATCCCTACACACCAGTCTGTTTTTCATTAGTGTCGTAGTTGTGACGTGATTCCTCCAACATCATTTCAGACTACACAATGTGCGTCACTTTCTACAAGTCACATAAACACGTCCATAAGATCAAACCGCTACCCCCTTAACTTATCCTCTCAGAAGACAAATATTTAATTCTCTTTTTAACTAACACGCTTGTGCAACAATCCCTTTGGTGGCTTTACACATGAGAAATTTCAGCCCTGATTAATTAAAACCATTTTTTAAAAGTGACTTTATGGAAAAACTCAAATAAATAGTGATGGGCGAGTCTGGGGCATTTTGCTTCACTGAAATTTTGCGAATTTCTAATAGAAATGCGCTAAACTTTGAAAAATTTGCGAAATGCTGCCGTATCTCGTTTTGGACGCGGGCGTCCATTTTTGGACGCCCACGTTCAAATCGAGACGCCGGCGAATTTTCACCTGGGGCGAATCACGGGAATTTGCCAAGAATTCACCGCAGGCGAATAAGTTCTCCCATCACTACAAATAACTAGTGATGGGTGAATTTATTCACCAGGGTCGAATTCGCGGCGAATTCCCGCGATTCGCCGCTGGCGAATAAATTCGCGAATCACCAGCAAAATTTCGCCAAGCGAAATTTCGCCGGAAAAACGAGTCGCGCGTCGTTTTTGACGTGACGCGCTGAAAATGACGCGCGTCAAAAGCGTCCCGCGACGCGCCGAAAATGACGCGACGTGCGTCAAAGTTGATGCGACGCGCGTCAAAAGCGTCCCGCGACTCGTTTCGCGAATTTTTCGGCGACTTTGAAAAATTTGCGAAATGCTGCCGTATCTCGTTTTGGACACCCACGTTCAAATCAAGACGCTGGCGAATTTTCACCTGGGGTGAATCACGGGAATTTGCCACGAATTCACCGCAGGCGAATAAGTTCTCCCATCACTACAAATAATTAGTGATGGGTGAATTTATTCGCCAGGGTCGAATTCGCGGCGAATTCCCGCGATTCGCCGCTGGCGAATAAATTCGCGGATCTCCAGCGAAATTTCGCCAAGCGAAATTTCGCCGGAAAGACGAGTCGCGCGTCGTTTTTGACGTGACGCGCCGAAAATGACGCGCGTCAAAAGCGTCCCGCGACTCGTTTCGCGAATTTTTCGCCGATTCACGAATTTCTCTAGAAATTCGCAAATTTTCCGGCGAAGCGAATCGCGGGAGATTCCATCACTACAAATAACCTCAATTAAGATTAACACTCATTGACAGTTGCATTGGTCTTATGTTAACTGTGAGTGCAGTCAGCTGAGTCTAGGTCTTTTTCGCACTTTGCTCCCTGCCCTTTCTCTGCATTTCCCACAGGTCTCTGAACCCCAACTGTGTTCCCCCAATGAATGAAGCACTACTTTCTTGCAGCCAAAGGTGGATGGGAGGAGGTAAGTAGAAATTATTCAGATGCTCAATATAAAGAGCAATGATCACAACTGTGTCCTGTTCTTACAACTAGTCCAGCGGTGCTAGTCAGAGAGCACAACCCCAGATGCCTTTGCGTCTTTTAAAGGGATACTGTCATGGAAAAACTAGTTTTTTCCCAAAACGTATCAGTTAATAGTGCTGCTCCAGTAGACTTCTGCACTGAAATCCATTTCTCAAAAGAGCAAACAGATTTTTTTTATATTCAATTTTGAAATCTGACATGGGGCTAGACATTTTGTCAATTTCCCAGCTGCCCCAGGTCATGTGACTTGTGCCAGCACTTCAGGAGGGAACTGCTTTCTGGCAGGCTGTTCTTTTTCCTTCTCAATGTAACTGAATAGTATGCAGTGGGACATGGGTTTTACTATTGAGTGCTATTCTTAGATCTACCAGGTAGCTGTTATCTTGTGTTAGGGAGCTGTTATCTGGTTACCTTACCATTGTTCTGTTGTTAGGCTGCTGGGAAAAAGGGAGGGGTGATATCACTCCAACTTGCAGTACAGCAGTAAAGAGTGATTGAAGTTTATCAGAGTACAAGTCACACGACTTGGGGCAGCTGGGAAATTGACAATATATCTAGCCCCATGTCATTTTTCAAAATGAAATATAAAAAAAATCTTTTTACTCTTTTGAGAAATGGATTTCAATGCAGAATTCTGCTGGAGCAGCACTATTAACTGATGCATTTTGAGAAAAAAATTTTTCTCAACCAGGATCCCTTTAAGCTGGCCATACACACAGGGTCGCCAAACAAGCAGATATCTCCCCAATATGCCCACCTTAAGGTAGGAGATATGGGCTGATACAATCTTGGGCAACCACAGCCCTTTAGCAGTAAAGATCTGTGTCTCCCCAGTAGATGCCCCAGTAGCTCCCCATCTTCTTTTCTGATTCTGATTCACTGATTCACATGCTCTGTGCTGCTGTCACTTACTGAGCTTAGGGACCCACTCACAATATACAGTACATATAGAATAGAAATATAGTCACAATATAAGGCTGATTAGTCATTAATACAGATAATTACTACATGGCAGCACAGAAACCATTGCATCAGAATTGAATAATCAGCCCTGTAGCATCAGCTTATATTACAGGGGAACCTCATTTTCTGCTGGATAATTAGTGACGACCCCTAAGCTTAGCTTCTCAACAGCTGCTCAGAGCCCACTGAGCATGTGAGTGTCACAGACACTTTCCAAGATGGTGACCCCCTGTGACAAGTTTAAAGTCCTGGATCATTGCTGCTATTGACAAGCTGAAACTTTAGGCTGGAGCAATAAGTTCATTATGTAAAATATGGCATTTTTAGCCGTAGTAATTTTTAGGCTTTAGTTCTCCATTAAGGATTGCTGGTCTGGAACCATGGACTACTTTAAATGCTGCCTGAATCATTTCTTTCCTTTTTGGTTATTTTCAAACTCCCATAGTACCAGGTCACCTTGGATAATAGATCTCAGAAATGGGATCTATTATCCACAAATGCACAGTACGAAAATACAACCATTTCCCATAGTGTCCTATTTAAAGGGATTCTGATTTTTATGGCGTAGTTTTTATTTATAAATTACACTATTTACGCTACAAAATAATTAATTCCAGCATGTAAAATTTAAATCCTAACCCAACAAGTGTATTTTTATAATTTATATATTTGTTGTGTAGGGGCACCTCCCGTCATTTTGCCTGGTCATGTGCTTTAAGAAAGAGCCAGCACTTTAGGAGGGAACTGCTTTATGGCAGGCTGTTGTTTCTCCTACTCAATGTAACTGAAGGAGTCCCAGTGGGACCTGGATTTTTACTATTGAGTGACTGCTGTTTGTCAAACATAACTTTAGTGGCAATTGCTATCATGGGCAGAACATTGTCTGATTTGTTATCTTACTACTTTTTTAATCTGACCCACTCATTGGCCTGCACATGCAATATATATCTATTATATATCAGGCAGGTTTGAAAATCCTAAGACAAGGAAGGACACATTTATAAAATTGCCCTCACTTCACTCGTTGTCCCTGTCAGATAAAGATCTGCATGTCTGACCTCACCAAACAAGCATTTCTGTCTGACCCCAGTCTGATGCTGCCTCTATATGGTCACCAAACAGTATGAGAGTATTTTTGCAGCAGGAAAACAAATGGCACTTAAAGGAGTTGTTCACTTTCAGACAACTAGTTGTTTTCAGATACATCACCAGAAATAATGACTTTTTCCAATTACTTTCTATTTTCTATGTATGACCATTTTCCTAATATTGAAGTGTAATTTTTCACCTTCTAAAGCAGCTCTGGAAGGGGGGTTCTCTGACCCTGTAAAACTGTTCTAAACTGATACATTTAGTTGATCCATTTCTTATCTGTGTCCCTGCTGGGCAGAATCCCTGGCTTTCATTACAGGCAGCTGTTAGAACTGATACATGAGTTGCTAATACTCCAGAGATGCTCTTGAGAAATGTATCAACTAAATGTTGCAAAACTGTAACAGTTTAGAGTCTGCACCTGAATGACTGAGCTGCCCGACACCAGAGACATTCAACTTTAAACTTAGATTTTGGAAAAACGGTAAAAAAAGAAATAATGGAAAGTAATTAAAAAAAATGGTCTCTCATTCTGGGGAACAATCTGAAAACAACTGAACTGAAAAAAGTGTTTGGATAGTGAACAACCCCTTTAACATAGGAAATATTACACGAGCTGTATTCCAGCAGGTAGTGGGAAACATTGCTTCTTACATATTTCAGTCCTTCCAATCGAAAATAAAAAAAATAGCAATGTACAGTAGTTCTCTTCATAGTGGCAACATATATATTGTATTATATATACAGAATATCCATGTGTGTTGCCTACCCCATTCTAGAGTACGATAGGCTCGTAATTGATCCTATTCCTGTTTGGGGCAGGGAAATAATAGCTCTTGCACTTCGCAATACAGTTTACTAACCCTTCAGGAATGTAAAACATTGTCAAGACCAGAGAAAGACTAATGTGGTTCCCATACTGTACTGAATGTTCCTTGCGTATCTGTGGAACGTGGCCCACAATGGCTGTTCCTTATTTTCTACAAATCCAACTCACACATTATCTCGTGACTGCTGCGGCTTTTGTCTTGATTAACATGAGAAGAAAGGGAATGTGCCAGAATCATACGACATTTTCAATAAAGCAAAACGAGTCATTACACTTGATTAATTTGTTATTTGTTCCCCCAACTTTTTGGCTTTCCCTCCATCTTTGGCTCTGACATTAGATGTTGGTTAGAATAGTGATGTTGAGTCATGCTGTGCACTTATAAACACTGTTCAGTAACTATGTGAGTGAATAAATAATCATTTCCAGAATGAAATTGATATTATACAGGTATGGGACCCGTTATCCAGAATGCTCAGGACCTGGGTCATTCCGGATAATGGGTCTTTCCTTAATTTGGATCTTCACACCTTAAGACTAGAAAATCATGTAAACATTAAATAAACCAAACAGGCTGGTTTTGCTTCTAATAAGGATTAATTATATCTTAGTTTGGATCAAGTAGATTGTGGTGGTTATTATTATGGAGAAAAAGGAAATCGGAAATGATTTGATTACAATGGAGTCTATGGGAGACAACCTTTCTGTAATTTGGAACTTTCTGGATAATGGATCCCATACCTGTACTTTCAGAAACACTTTGACGTCTCGCATTACTAGTTGGGTCTGTGCCTTGTATAATGTTTGGGATTCAGTTAATGGGTATAATACTAACAGTAAGTAACCTGGTCTCTCTAGGCTTTTTGAAGCTCAAATTTGCAGTATTTCAGATTTTCAAGGAACAAAATCATTCAGAAAAATAAAAAATGTCAGGGTTTCCAAACTATTGTTTACACACGCAAGCACTTAGGTATGGTTAATAGGTATGGTTATTGTTCAATAAATACAGAATTGTAATCCAGATGAAGAGTGAGTTAAAAACCCAAAATGTTGAATTCCATCTCAAGCCAGTCTGTGGTTCAGTAAAATTGGCTTAATGCATTAAATGCAAGTGAGCCCATTCGAGTTCTTACTTAAAGGAGAAGGGATGTGATTTTGCACTTGGGGGTGCCAAAGTTAGGCACCTCCAAGTGACTACTTTTATCTACCTGATACCCTGGTCTGGTGCTACTATCAGCCGAAAAACTGCTCCTGTCCGGGGGTTCTTCTAGCGAGCACCATGCAGAGATCAGCTTCCTCCTGTGTTGACTTTTTTTTTCTGGGGAAATTGCATGCGCAGTAGAACAAAATAGCCGACTTTTTCCTTAAAGTTCAACTATCTGTTCTACTGCACATACACTGAGAAGACGAGGAAGCAGGAAGAAGAAGAACCCCGGACCGGTGCGGTTTTCAGCTGATAGGAGAACCAGCCCAGGGTATCAGGTAGGTAAAAGTAGTCACTTGGGGGGTGCCTAACATTTAGCACCCCCAGGTAAAAATCAGTTTTCTGAATCCGAAAATCTGGAAACTCAGACCTGCCGAGGTTGTATTTAAGTCAATGGGAGAAGTCCCGAAGATATCCTACGCTGGGTTGCGTGAAAAAAACAAAAATTCAAAGTAAAAAAAAAATGTAAATTTTGAGCTATTTTTGTGTTCTTCGACTAGGAAATAGTCCAAATTCGATTTTGCAAAAAAACATTAGAATTGTGAAATTTATTGAAAAGGTTCATGGGTTACATCTTGGTTAAAGACAAACATACAATGAGTTTGTAAATAAAATGCCTGTTGGCCATGTCCTGACCTTGCTGGTGCATTTACAGAAGTAAATATGTGTACGCGTCTGACATCATTGCGTTTGGCACAAAGTTTAAATATTTAAAGGAGCCTCAGGCAAATATTCACTGCCCAACAAAAAGGTTTATTTCTGAGTTCCTATGTGCATTATTAGTGTATTGCTGACTTAGTGTATTGCTGACTTGTAATTGCTGTATTGCTGACTGTCTGCTGCCTGTCCTGATTTTGCCCGTCTTTGACTACTCTTTCCTTGGTTCTTCCACAATAAGACCTGGCAGAACCTGATTAGTGGGGGGCTCCACCTGAAGCCAAAGGTGGCTGCTAAAGGCAGAAGAGTGGGCCAAGACCTGACCCTTGGTGTTAGTTCTGGGTTTGGGATACCCCACATTACAGAGTTCGTGTACCAGCTAATCTGAGAGAGAATCCTGGTCAAAACATGCCTTATGGATTAAAAATAGTGATGGGGGAATCTACCCAGTTTCGCTTCGACGAAAAATTTGTGAATTTCCAGCGAAATTCGTGATACGAGTCGCGGCACATTTTTGATGCGCATCATGTCAACTTCGACACATTGTGCCAAAAACGACACGCAACTTGTTTTTTTATCGAATTTTCACCGATGTTTCGTGAATTTATTTGCCAGCGGCGAATCGCAGGAATTCGCCCATCACTAATTAAAAACCCTCTTTATTTGGGAAATGTAGAGGCTTTAAAACCTCAATCTATGATTTTCTTACTAAGAACTAGAGACAACGCTCACTACACTTGATGTATTTCTGTAATAGGGTACTGATTTATTATTATTACAGAGAAAGAGAAGTATTATAAAAACAATTAAAATTATTTGCTAAATGAAATTTGAAATTCTGGATAATGGGTTTCAGAATGGTACAAAGATTTTTCTAAATTTGCCAAGAAGTGCATTTTCGCGTGTGCTTGTCCTTACACAACTTATTTTACGACTTGCTTTTTTATTTAGGGCCAACATTTTAAATTTCAGTAAGCCATGGAGATGCTTTCCAGGCTTCATGTCAGCAATTCACTTATTACATCTAGAAAAGATTTATACAGTGCTTGGGAACCCTGCAAACAGGTTTTTACTTCCGAAATCCAACAGTTTAGCTTGTATTTCTAGAATGCCCTTTATAGCAGTTTATTAGGTTCAAGTGGGACACACTGTTGAGTTCTGGCAAGTTTAGGTCATGATGAAAATTTTAACTCCTGCCAACAGGGTGGCATTAAGAGGACTCAATTGATGCTGTGTCCCAATTTCCACAAGAGTTCAGCTTGACTCTTCTCTACAGGCAGCCAACTAACATTTTTAATTACGACTCTTCAATACCTTCAGTACTGTATTATATTTGCCTCAGCATTGTTTAATGTACACATTATTCATACATGTAGGCCAAAAGTGTTCTGTGTAGTGGGGTTGCAATGGAACCTAACAGGACCCCTTGAGAACACATAACACATCTGATTCTTTGCCTTGCATGAAGAAGTGAAAATTTTAATTCAAATTTCGAAATTCTAATTTCGAGGTTTTATTTGTGTAAAAATGACTAGGGAATAGCTAAAATTTGATTCGAGTTTAAAAAAAACTGATGATTTAGCCTATGGGGGATGTCCTGGTATCAATTTGGAGTTGTTTGCTGGCTTCAAATTTCTTTCAGAGAAAACACTCAATTCAATTGGATTCAAGTTTGTGGGTTGATTCCATTCACCCCAGTTTTAAAAATCAGATATTTTTAATAAATTGCAGTTGGTCGAATTTTGGGTCCATGGGAATTTTAAATGAACTCCGAATTCGGCCTTGATAAGTCTGCCTCTAAACATCTGTTGAAGGGTAATAAAAGGGCTGATCAAGGGGCATTGTGGCCCTTTGGCCTCAAGTGTTGCCTTTGACAAAAGTACAAGACTCTTACCAACAGCAGAAGGCACTTCATATGGAAAACAAAGACGTACAAAGACTGCTTGGTCCTTTTTAGGGTTTGTGTTGGGAGCAAGTGCACGTCACTAAAATCCACCCAGAAAGAAGAAGATCAATCTCCTGTCTTTCTAGTGGAAATTAGTGATGTGAGCCAAACACACATACAGGTGGGACCACAAAACAAGAATTTAAAATGAGGGAAAAACTTAAAATCAGGGGATGTAAAATTGAAATTTCACTGCATAAACAAGCTGAGAGCATTTGGGTGCAAAGTAATGTTGCGGGCCACCAGCGTGGGTAATCGGGGGCAAATCGGCACACATACAGTGGTGTGAAAAACTATTTGCCCCCTTCCTGATTTCTTATTCTTTTGCATGTTTGTCACACTTAAATGTTTCTGCTCATCAAAAACCGTTAACTATTAGTCAAAGATAACATAATTGAACACAAAATGCAGTTTTTAAATGAAGGTTTACGTTATTAAGGGAGAAAAAAAACTCCAAATCTACATGGGCCTGTGTGAAAAAGTGATTGCCTCCCTGGTTAAAAAATAACAGAACAAAAGTAATTGAGATCTATCAGTCTGGTAAAGGTTATAAAGCCATTTCTAAAGCTTTGGGACTCCAGCGAACCACAGTGAGAGCCATTATCCACAAATGGCAAAAACATGGAACAGTGGTGAACCTTCCCAGGAGTGGCCGGCCGACCAAAATTACCCCAAGAGAGCAGAGACAACTCATCCGAGAGGCCACAAAAGACCCCAGGACAACATCTAAAGAACTGCACGCCTCACTTGCCTCAATTAAGGTCAGTGTTCACGACTCCACCATAAGAAAGAGACTGGGCAAAAACGGCCTGCATGGCAGATTTCCAAGGTGCAAACCACTTTTAAGCAAAAAGAACATTAAGGCTCGTCTCAATTATGCTAAAAAAACATCTCAATGATTGCCAAGACTTTTGGGAAAATACCTTGTGGACCGACGAGACAAAAGTTGAACTTTTTGGAAGGTGCGCGTCCCGTTACATCTGGCGTAAAAGTAACACAGCATTTCAGAAAAAGAACATCATACCAACAGTAAAATATGGTGGTGGTAGTGTGATGGTCTGGGATTGTTTTGCTGCTTCAGGACCTGGAAGGCTTGCTGTGATAGATGGAATCATGAATTCTACTGTCTACCAAAAAATCCTGAAGGAGAATGTCCGGCCATCTGTTCGTCAACTCAAGCTGAAGCGATCTTGGGTGCTGCAGCAGGACAATGACCCAAAACACCCCAGCAAATCCACCTCTGAATGGCTGAAGAAAAACAAAATGAAGACTTTGGAGTGGCCTAGTCAAAGTCCTGACCTGAATCCTATTGAGATGTTGTGGCATGACCTTAAAAAGGCGGTTCATGCTAGAAAACCCTCAAATAAAGCTGAATTACAACAATTCTGCAAAGATGAGTGGGCCTAAATTCCTCCAGAGCGCTGTAAAAGACTCGTTGCAAGTTATCGCAAACGCTTGATTGCAGTTATTGCTGCTAAGGGTGGCCCAACAAGTTATTAGGTTCAGGGGGCAATTACTTTTTCACACAGGTTTGGATTTTTTTTCTCCCTAAATAATAAAAACCCTCATTTAAAAACTGCATTTTGTGTTTACTTGTGTTTACTTGTGTTATCTTTGACTAATAGTTAAATGTGTTTGATGATCAGAAACATTTTGTGTGACAAACATGCAAAAGAATAAGAAATCAGGAAGGGGGCAAATAGTTTTTCACACCACTGTATGACTAGTCTGCTTGTATCCATTTATAGGGTAAAAAATGTAGATAGGGAAGGTTAAAATGGAGAGGGGACTTGTGATTGGGAATTTGCTTGGCTACATTAATAGGCTGAAATATAGCCAGGAGTGCTCCTGCTCGATCGTTCCAATCGTACAAATTTTTCGGACTCTTGAAGGCAATTTCACGATTTTTTCAGTAGTCGATTGTACGAATTCATCAAGAAATCGGATATCGAGAAAAATGATACCCTAAAACAATTCGATAAGCATTCTATGGTCGAATACTTATCGAATTGTGAATTTGGTCGAGCTAATTATGAGGAATAATAGTAAATTTGCCCCTTAGAGTTCCTGGGTGCTATTTCTGTCTGTTCCTAATATCTGATCTGTGTTTTGACCCCTGCTTGCCTGATTAATCTGACTTCCATGATCCAGACCGCTGCCTGACAATCTGACTACTCTGATACCTGTATTACTATATTGACCTCCCGACTTTTAACACTTGCCTGTCTGACTTTCTTCTGCCGGACCCGGCCTGATTGGACTACGTTTTCTGCCTGTGACCTGTGACCTTCCGCCCTAAAGACTTAGCTAACGATTGTGCCCCTCTGCTTGTCCAGAACCCTTAGCTTAGCTCCTCTCTTAAATGAGACCTGGCGGCATCCAATTAGGCGAGGGCTCCTCCCGAGGTGAAAGGCTGCTGTTATATGGCAGAAGAAAGAGCCGAGACCAGATAGCCTAGCATTGGTTCTGGATTTTGGGTGCCGATTTTGAAAATCTGCTAGGAAAGGAAGCCCCCCCCCCCCCATAAGATATATTGGATGTAACTCTCAATGAATATCTGACACCCAACTGCTGCATGAAGAGAGAATGAAGAGAAACAGAGAGGGATAGTGAAGATCAACTTGATTATTTCAGAAACAATGCAAAATATTTAATTGATTGTATGTAGAAAGTTTCTTACTTCAGTGTGAGTGTCAGTATGAGCTTACATTAAATTTTCATTTTCTGGATATTTCCCCTATAACCAGAGCTGGGTCCTAGCTGCAACATTTCTTTTTATATAAAATGGGAACAACATAGTACAATCATCAGACTATTATTATTCTGTATTTATATAGCACCAGCATATTATATAGAACTTTACGAAGATTATACATCATTCACATCATAATGAGTTTACCTAATCATCACCGTTATTCTACCCAACAGAATGCTGTTCTTTCAGCTAGAGTTTTCTTCACTCTACTCAGTGCATGCCATACAAAATACAGGTGAAAGAAAAAAGGAATTTTTAACAGTTCATAATAAAAAAAACACAAGCAACTCTAAGGGGCAGATTTACTAAATTCGTGTGAAGGATTCGAATATTCGCGCGAATAGTATCAATTTGATCGTTTGACTATTCGAATATGCAAATTAAGTATTTTCAACCATCGAATATAGAATTTTCGTGCGCATCGAATAGATCGAATAAATATTTATTCGATCGCTCGACTATTCGCCAGTCGAAGAACTTGCTCTTTAAATTTTTATTCGACTGCCTACTTCGCCAGATTGAACCTACGAATTGCAACAGAAAGGAAGCCCCTATACGCTTTTTTTCTAAGTCTTTTGCCGAATTTCAATCGTACGATGGAACTCTTCGAACGTTTGATTCGAATATTCAAACGATTTTTCTGGGACTTTTCGTAGAAACGTACGATTCTGGCGAATAGTCGAAAAAGGGCTCAAAACTGGCAAATTTCGCCAGTCGAATTCGAGGGCTAAAATCCCTCGACAATTCGACCCTTAGTAAATCTGTCCCTAAGGGTAGAGGCACACGGGCAGATTAGGGGAGATTAGTCACCCCGTTACAACTCTCCTCTTCTTCGGGGTGACAATCTCCCTGAACTGCCTTTCTGCCAGCAAAAATGTAAATTGCACATGGAGAACTTCGTTTTCCGAAGTCTCCTTGTAAGGAACTTAGGAAAACGAAGTGCTCCGATTGCCATCCTGCTGGCAATTTACATTCTAGCCGGCGGGGAGGCAATTCTGGGAGATTAGTCACCCAAGGAAGAGGCGATTTGTCGCCAAGTGACTAATCTCTCCCAAATAGCATTGTGTGCCTCCACCCTAAAGCATAGCCAAAAATACGTGTAATTTATACACTTGTCTTAATTAGACATGAAAAAAGTTTAGTTCTCCTTTATAGAACCACAAAAGTGCAATCTAAATGATACATTATGCACAGAATAGCTGCTTAGTCTCCTCCAGATTAAAATTGACTTCTTGGCAGCATTTACAAAACCCAACTGGCACTGACTACAAACCGCTGGAAAATTAATTGGAAAATCTAATAAATGACATCTGCCCGTTTCAAATATGCCACTGAATATTATATAAACTTTTTTGCTGGATATTGCAAGGATTCCTGAGCCAAGATGGGCAGCTCGGTGACATCCAATAACCTAGAACGTAATTTTCACATTCAGAATTTGGCACTGGTAACAAGGTTACGACAAGTTGTTTTCTGATGTCGAGAAGCAGTTGTAAATCAACACCAACACTAAGAACAGTTTTATGTCTACTTAAATAATCCTGCTTTACTATTTAATGTGTGTGTAATGTAGGAGGAACTAAATCTTTCCAGAATGGTTGTATGCAACAAAGCCCTGTAATTGAATTTTAAATCGTTTTATTTGTACAGCCGTCAAAAGTCAGTTGTAATAAGAAATTTATGTTTCTTTTTTTTCTTTTTTCTTGGGGTAAATTCCACGACTCGGCTTCATTTACAGAGTGAAGTTAAATAGAAGTGATACTTTGTTTTAGGGAAGGGTAAAAAAACATTTATATAACGCATGTGTTAAATGGAAAAATGGTGCATTTTGGTACAGTCCAGTCCATGAACAGGGCAACGTAAAGGGGTAGTTCATCTTTATGATGAACCATATGATGTTCTAGAATGGCTAATTCTAAGCAACTTTTCAATCGGTCTTCATTATTTTTTTTTTTGTAGATTTTTAAAATTATTTATCAACCTCTTCTGACTCTTTACAACTTTTAAATAGGGGTCACGGACCCCTTCTAAAAAACATATTCCCTGTTTTTTTTAAGGTTCAAACGGTAAATGCAAATTTGAATTTTTTTTGGGTCAAAATTCGAATTTAAAACCACCAACTGAAATTTGAGATTTATCACACCTCAATCCTAGAAACAGTTCTAATTTGAGCATTTGCCACCTAAAACCTGCTTAGTTCATGTACAAGTCAATGGCACGTTGGACATTGAACCATTTGAAGATTTGAATTACCTTCCCGATATTCAAGGTTTTTTTTCCAAGGAAAACTCGATTTGAATTTTGGGGTTGTTCCTATTCGATTGAATATTAAACATTTGAGTTTTTCCATAAATAAGCTCCCATTCAAGTTGTGAGTACATTTGAATTTATTGGAGTAAAAAAATTCAACCTTTGCTAAATAACCTCCTATTTGTTATAGTTTCTTTATATTACTCATCTTTCAGTTCAGTCCCTCCCCTATTCATATTCCAGTCTCTTATTCAAATCAATGCATGGCTGCTAGCAACCAGACTGATGAAACCGTAAGCGGGAGAACTGCTGAATAAAATGCAAAATAACTCAAAAACCACAAATAAAAATATGAAATTCATTAGCAAATTATCTCAGAATATGACTCTCTTCATCTTACTAAAAGTTAATTTAAAGGTGGACAACCCATTTAAACTTCACGCCACTTAGGAATGGGGAATTGTAAATTAAAGGAACAGCAGTAGGGGGAGCCATTATTAACATATAAATGATTACTCACCTATATCAGAAATATATCTACAGGCACATGGGCCTCTGGAACAAAATGTGAGTTGGAAAACATCTCTGTTGTAGATGATGCCCAGAATTTCTAGCATTCTAAGCTCCTGCATCCCTGTAACTTCCTGCAAGCTGAATTGTATAAATAAGAATAAACAAACAAGAATGGTAAAATGTAAGAGAGATTGCACTGAACATCAGCAAATTCTGGACTGGAGGGCCACCGGGGCTGCAGTCTCATGGTCCTCCGAGCCCCTGTGCGGGTTCCCCTAGGCCGCGCATTCCTAGTGCCCACCCACACTAACGCATGCTGGCACAAGAGCGCCTGTGCACAAGCACCCTTAGCGCCAGAGCACCGGGAGCAACGCGTCCTCAGTGCTCCCCACAGAGTGGAGGGGAGGCATGCCACCCCTAAAAATCTGCCCCCCTAGGCCCGGGCCTATCTGTCCTCACCACAAATCCGGGCCTGGCAGCCACCTTCAGTATGTCTGCCCTCCCTGGAGTGTGCCCACACATGTGCGTACCTGTTTTTGAAGCGCCTGGGCTCGGAGACAAGATAGGGTCAACAAGGGCAGGGAGCAGGTCTGGGCTGGGTTTTTTCCCGGCGCCCCGCCAGCCCAGTCCCACCCTGATTCTGGATGCCAAATTGGGTACATGTTAAAACATGCAAGTCAACCAAAGTAGATCTCAGAATTATAAGTGATATGCAAGGAACAGCGGGCAAAAATATCTACATCAAGAACTGAAAGTCTCTTGGCATTTACAAGTTAGAAGGGTGGACCCACTGTTGCACACAGGGCCGCCATCAGGGGGGGACAAGTGTCCTGGGCCTGAGCCTGAAGGGTGCCCGGCAGTGCTGCACTTTAAGAAGAGCCGGGCCCCCTTTACGAGCGCCTTCTGATGACTGTGGGAATGCAGAAGTGCAGAACAGTCAAAGTGCTGGAGCGGTGGAAAGACCCGAAGACACGAAGGAGCCGACACTGATGTCCTGAAGTGGAGAAAATACCCGATGTCACGAAAAGAGCCTACACTGAGTTCAATTCTACTGACACCAATGTTTTTTTTTTAATCCCCTGGCCACCAATGTTTTAGTTTAATACTAAAAAAAAATATTTTTTGGGGGTCGCAATTTTTTTTTAAGGTTTAAGAGGGGCCCTGGCACCAATGTTTTTTTAAAAAATTATTTTTTGGGGCCCAAATTTTTTTTAACTTGCTAGAGGGGCCCTGGCACCAATGCTTTTTAAAAAAAAAAAAAACTATTATAGGGGGCCCTGGCGCCAATTTTTTTTTTTAACTTATAAGGGAGTCCTGACCATCAATGTGTGGGGGGGTTACTTTTTTAGCACTGATGTATGGTGATCTTTTAACTTTGATGTGGAGAGGGCGGTCTCAGGGGTGGGGCTTGGGTGCAATGGTGGGTGGGATCAGGGGTGGGGCTTGGACACAAGGGTGGTCGGCCCAGAGGGCCCCCGAAAATTTTGTTGTGTGGGGCCCCGTGATTTCTAATGGGGGCCCTGGTTGCACATGCCACATCCGTATAATAAAAAGCTGCAGGAGCACTATTTTCAGTTACAAATTGAACTGAATTCTCAAGGGATGCCCAAGCTTTCAACTGTAAATAATGGTTCCTTCAAAGTCTCTTGCAGCGCCCTACTATTTATAAATGTCTATATCTATATCAGACATAGAGAAAAAGTAAAGAGATTGATCAATACACATTCCCTGGTCCCCTGTCACATAATTAATCTATGCAGATACATGTGTACAAAAACAGGGTTTTTTTTAGTTACAAAATTATAATCATAAGATTGATAAGCCACCACACCACGTCAAGGCAAAACCCATATGGCGGTTGCTAACTATTTCGCTCTGGTCATACTCAAATGCTAAAGCCTCCCGGTTAGTGATGGGTGAATCTGGGGAGTTTCGCTTCGCCGAAAAACAGACGCCTGCGTCCAAACACGGACGTTCACTTCCAAAACGAGACACCAGCGAATTTTAACCCAGGCAAAATTTTTCTGGCGTTTTGCGAATTTATTCACCTGCGGAAAATCGTGGGAATTCACCGCGAATACATTTGCCCATCACTACTAATGGCATAACAGCATTACCTGAAATAAAGGTCTCCCGACTTTTTTTATAACTATATCAGTCAGCACAACCACATTCCTTACGACAGAGAAATATTTTCATGTCAGTGTTGCTCACATCTGCTAATGACACGCTGAAGAAAGGCAAAACTGAACACGATTTTAGTTTCATAACTTAAGCAGCTGAGTTATTCTGTGGTCAGAGTAATAGCATCCAAACCTGTGTTTTTCTTTTCCTGCTATTACAAGTTAAAGGCTTCTCAGTTACACTGAAGCATTGTTTTTTTTTCTCCGGAAAAATACAATTTCTAGTAAACGGGTTTACAAATCCCATTACAGTATTATTACCATGCTTCAGAGTTGACCCTTGGGAGTGCGACTAAAAATACTTTTTTATTTAGATATAAAGTTAACGATTGCTTATTTTATACATTTATATTGGCACACACAAAGTGAAAGGCATCCAGGTTAATTTAAAAAGACAGGGCCAAATAGTTGTCTTGCAGCTACTTCATTCATGTACATTGCCAAGTGATACCAGCCTTGAACGTTTACCATTAGTACAAGGGCCCTTGAAGCTCATATAAACAAAGGCATTAACTCAAGGGATGAAAACATAATTTTGCCACCTTATAGATCCTTGGTAAGGCCTCACCTCAGTATGTAGTTTTAGGCCCAACTTCTTAAAGGATAACTAACCCCCTCCCCGTGATTTTAAGTCCCCACTGGCCCCCCTCCATGCCCTCCTGCCTCCTCCTTGCACAGTCTTTCCTCTGAATTATTTTCCCTCTAAAAATAGTGACCACAAATGCAATGTGAGCGCAGCAGAGCCATCTTCTTATCTTCGTGAATGGAGCAGCATATTGGCGGATGCACAGCTGTAGCAATTTTCCATTTTTTGACAACTGAAGTTGCTGAAGGGGAGAAAGATGACACGAAGATTACCAAAGATCAGAAGATGATGCCCGTGAGCTCCCCTGTGCTCATTTTGCATTTGCGGTCTGTTTTCTAGAGGGAAAAGAATTTAGGGAAAAGAATGTGCAGGGGGGGGGGAGTGCAACGGAGGGGGGCCAGTGGGGACTTAACATCACGGGGGTTGAGTTCTCCCTTAAGAAGAATATGAATGGGCAGAGAAAGTACAGAAACGTGCAACTAAACTGGTAAAGGAATCATAAACTATGAAGAATTACTGTTATGTTTGGGTTTGATTTCTCTGGAAAAAAGATGCTTTTGAGGGACAGACAGTAGGGGGAACTTTCCCATTAGACGTAGAAATAAACGTGACACGACTTGTTTCGATACAACAAATTTTTCGCCGAAACGGGATAGATTCGCCCATCACTAGATGCCACCCAACCCTTGATGAACTGAGCTTTTATATGAAGCAGCAAAAATGCGTCTTTTGCCGTGATGGTATATATATATATAAATAAACGTATTCAGCACTAACAGTGGCGATTTTCTGCCGATATCAATCGTCTCGTCTTCCGCCATACACACACCGAATACTGTACGAAGCTTATTTTGGTTTATGTTTACCTTAATCTTCTATTTGTTCTGGTCCAGAAATGTGCATGTGCAGTAGACTGAAAGCCAAAGGCATAAAAAGCAATAATTGTAATTGAAGAATTTGAGATTGAGATTTGACCCCCACACAGCAACTCTACCTTTCCTTCTCATTTTAAAATCAAGACCCAATAAAAAAGACAATTTTTTTGCTGAATGATTTTTTTTTTTAAACAAAATGTGAATTTTGGATTTGGACAAATCTTTTTTGACAGACTTGACAACATCTAATAATTGGGAATTTAGTATTTCCCTAGGCCAACCTAAAGTGCTCTAAGCTTCCCATGTTTTTTCATACAATTCTGCATTCTTCCAACTGATAATGCCATTCAATTTGATCCCTTAACAAGCCTTCAATTAATTTGCCCACCGCAGACGTCAAACTTACTGGCCTATAATCGCCAGGCTGAGATCGTAATCCCTTTTTAATGTTGGAATATTGGAATGACATCAGCTTTTCTCCACTCCATAGGCACTATACCAGATGAAAGCGAATCTGAAAAAATATCAGAATATAGCAGCGGCAACTGGGGAGAGGGGACCAGATATGGGGTGGGCAAAAGAGAAGGTACACGCCTGGTGCCCCCTCAGCTTTGCGCCCTAGGTACATGACTACTCTGCCTACCCCTCGGCCCAACCGTGGTTTTGAGTGAATATAAAAATGACATGTAGTTTACCGATCAGATTTTTGTATCAGTCCCATTTTATTCTAAACGATGCAGCTTCATCCGTCTTGTCGGATTCATTTTGTCGATCCGGCAACATCTGATAAAGGGGCAGATTTACTTACATGCAAATTTTTGCTTTGGAAATCTTTGACATACTTTGCGTCAGACATTATTTCTTCTTGACGACTACACGTATTCATCAAAATATGCAATTTCAACTCTAGTGTATTTTCATCAGCGGAGATTCGTTAGCGAGAAGTGATTCTTCTTTAGCATTACTTTCTTCCTAGCGAAACTTCGTCAACTTACTTATGTCAAATTAAATTCAAGTGGGTAAACAGAGGTCATATTTATGTATTTATTAGTTTTGTTGGTAAAATTGCTCTAAGTGGCTAATTTTTATTAAAAATGTCCAAGAAAGCAAAATCAAGAGAATAGAGAAATAGGCCATGAGCCAACCCTAAAACAAATCTTAAATGAACTTCAAATGTTAAAAAAGTGTAAATAAGATATTTTAAACAGTTACAACTTGTAAACATAATAAAAATGAAGCCTTTATGACTTTTTTGGGAATACCGTATATGATGTCCCTGACATAGTAATATTAAGGATGAAGCTTCAGTTTATTAATTCACCATATTCGTCATAATCTGGCAAAATAGACTTTGGCGAAAAGGGTAATGAAGAGAAACCTTTAAATTTTTATAAACAATTAACGATCGATGGCCTGAGCAAAAATTTGAATGGCGAAACTGCACAAAAGTTCTCTAGTGCTGAGATTTTTCACTAGGGATGTACCGAATCCACCATTTTAAAGGGATACTGTCATGGAAAAACATGTTTTTTTCAAAACACATCAGTTAATAGTGCTGCTCCAGTAGACTTCTGCACTGAAATCCATTTCTCAAAAGAGCAAACAGATTTTTTTTTATATTCAGTTTTGAAATCTGACATGGGGCTAGACATTTTGTCAATTTCCCAGCTGCCCCTGGTCATGTGACTTGTGCAGGCACTTTAGGAGGGAACTGCTTTCTGGCAGGCTGTTGTTTTTCCTTCTCAATGTAAATAAATATTACGCAGTGGGACATGAGTTTTACTATTGAGTGCTGTTCTTAGATCTACCAGGCAGCTATTATCTTGTGTTAGGGAGCTGTTATCTGTTGTTAGGCTGCTGGGTGGGGGAAAAGGGAGGGGGTAATATCACTCCAACTTGCAGTACAGCAGTAAAGAGTGATTGAAGTTTATCAGAGCACAAGTCACAAGACTTGGGGCAGCTGGGAAATTGACAAAACGTCTAGCCCCATGTCAGATTTCAAAATGAAATATAAAAAAAATCTGTTTGCTCTTTTGAGAAATGGATTTCAGTGCAGAAATCTGCTGGAGCAGTGCTATTAACTGATGCATTTTGGAAAAACGTTTTTTTCCCATTATACTATCCCTTTAAGATGAATACTGAACTGAATTCTAATTTGAATATGCAGATTACTGATGGGAAAGGAAAAAGTGTGGAATTTTTTTTACTTCCTTGTTTTGTGATGAAAAGCCATGTGATTTCCCCACCTGTCCCCAATTTACATATGAAAATTAGGATTCGGATTTAATTCGGCCAGGCACAAGGATTTGGCTGAATCTGAATCCTGCTGAAAAAAAGCAGAATCCTGTCCAAATCCCAAAACCAAATCCTGGATTCGGTGCATCCCCTATTTTTCACTAGCGAAGCGTCTTACTCGCCTTTTTGTAAATTGGCAGATGTCACTGTGAATTGTTATTTTGGCGAAATTTCGCCCCAAAAAAACCTGCAATTCGCCCCCTTTAGCAAACGTGCCCCAAAGACTCCCATAGAGTTTAGCCTAACCAATCTGTACTAAAGATATTCTGATGATCTGTAGTCTAACTGAAAACTATTTTGCAAATATATAATCAAACACAGTCATATTTGATAACATTGCTAATATAATGCCCACAGGTTTGGCAGACTTAATGGACATAATGGCAAAGCTAAACTCAAGGATGGGGTTAAAAGTAAAGCACTAAATGAAATCTACTGTGCTGATTTCTGCAGCATTTTTGGTAAATCAATATATAGGTATTGGATCCCTTATCCAGAAACCCGTTATCCAGAAAGCTCCGAATTACAGAATGGCCATCTCCCATAGACTCCATTATAATGAAATAAAGACAAATTTTTAACAATGATTTCCTTTTTCTCTGTAATAATAAAACAGTAGCTTGTACTTGATCCAAACTAAAATATAATTAATCCTTATTGGAAGCAAAACCAGCCTATTAGGGTTATTTAATGATTTTCTCGCACCTGCATATGTGCTTTGCAATAATTGTCAGGGTCCTCTTTACATTGTGTGTCGGTTACTGTTTTTTGTATGTAATCTGTATGCTGAATGTACACAACCATTTATTCTGCAGCGCGGTGGATTATATTGGTGCTTTATAAATATGTGTTACTCATAATGACGATAATACAGGTATGGGATACTTTATTCGGAAACCCATTATCCAGAAAGCTCTGAATTACGCAACACCCTTCTCCCATAGGCTCAATTTTATCCAAATAATGCAAATTTTTAAAAATAAGTAATAATAAAACAGTAGTTTGTAATTGATCCCATCTAAGATATAATGAATCCTTATTGGAAGCAAACCCAGCCTATTGGGTTTATTTAATGTTAAAATAATAATAATATAATATTATAATATTTATAATATATTATAAATAATAAATAATAAGGTATGGTAATCCAAACTACAGAAAAAAAATCCATTATCTGGAAAACCCCAGGTCCTGAGCATTCTGGAAAACAGTTCCCATACCTGTAATAATAATAAAATTTAAAGTTCCATAGTGGTTTATGCCATGGGAAATGGAACGTATAGTGCTTTCAGCTGTTCTGGCTAGAACTGACTTGCTCAGATACCTCCAAGTGCCAAAGAGGCAAGCATATTAAAGGAACATTTTTACAATAAACACACACAAATTTCAGAATTTATTTTGACCATGAATATTAAATTACATTTATTATTGGATAAGAGCATTGACATTTAATCAGCCCATCGCAGATCCCATTTAAACCAGAAAACATGCCTACATCACTGGAGAACAGGGCCGGACTGGCAATCTGTGGGTTCTGGCAAATGCCAGAGGGGCTTCTGTAAGGTGCAATAGAAAGTCGGGTTTTTAGTGGGCTGGTGGGGGCTATTTGGGCTTCTGTGTACAGGTATATGATCCATTAAACCTGTTATCCAGAAAGTTCTAAATTACATGAAGGTTGTTTCCCATAGACTCCACATTATCCAAATAATAAAAAAATTAGAAAATTATTTCCATTTTCCCTGTAATAATAAAAGAGTACCTTGTACTTGATACAAGCTAAGATATAATTAATCCTTATTGGAAGCAAAACTAGCCTATTGGGTTTATTTAATGTTTCCATGATTTTCTAGTAGACTTAAAGGGAAACTGTCATGGGAAAACATGTTTTTTTTTTTTT
>CM044442.1:118232837-118247293 GCA_024363595.1 Xenopus borealis | reverse complement strand
TTCAGTGCAGAAGTCTACTGGAGCAGCACTATTAAATGATGCGTTTAAAAAAAAAAAAAACATGTTTTCCCATGACAGTTTCCCTTTAAGAATGGCATTAGAGTGTGGAAACAGTGTGTATTTGGATTCTGGTTATATTCAGGTATTAATATACAGATGAAGGTCAGTTTAGATGAATTTTGCTTTGCTGCAATATCTAAGCATACACTGACTTTAAAGGAGAAGGAAAGTCATCTTGCACTTGTGGGTGACAAATGTTAGGCATCCCCAAGTAATTATATTCACTTACCTGAAACTGTGGCCGGTGCTCCTATCAGTAGAAACTGTACTGCCTGGGGGTTATACCAGTAAGCACCATGGAGAGATCCTCTTCCAGCTTCTTCTAGCTTCAAATTTCCCAGGGCAGATGCATGTGCAGTTGAACTAAAAGATGACTTTTTAGTTAAAATTTGGCTTTTTGTTCTACTGTGCATGCGTGTGAAGTAAGAGGAAGACAGAAGAGGATTGCTCTGTAATGCTCACTGGAAGAACCCCAAGCTGGTGCAGTTTTCTGCTGATAGGTGCACCAGCCTTGGGTTTCAGGTAAGTCAATTCAATCACTTGGGGTGCCTAACATTTAGCACCACAAGTGCAAGATGACTTTCCTTCTCCTTTAATGACACAAATAGTGATGGGTGAATCTGGGGCACTAAAATAGTGAAATCAGAAAGTTCACGAAAAATTCGAACCTCTTTCACGAAAAATTCGAACCTTTTTCACGAAAAATTCATGAAATTCTAACTATTTCCCTATAAATTCACAAATTTCAATAAATTTTTTGAATTTCTATTTCACTATAAATTCGTGAATTTCTAACTATTTCACTAAATTCGGGAAATCCAAATGTTTTCACTATAAATTCGTGAATTTTAAATGATTTCACTATATATTCGTGAATTTCGAACTATTTCAATATAAATTTTGTGAATTTAGAACGATTTCACTATAAATTTGTGAATTTCAAATGATTTCACTATAAATTCGTGAAAATCGGAAACTGATGCCGGCAAATTTTCTCCGGTGAATTTTCACAGGCGTTTTGTGAATTTATTTGGTGGCGGCAAATCGCTGGAATTTGCTGCGAATTCAAGCTAGGCGAATAAATTCCCCCATCACTAGATGTAAATATAATTCAATAAAACACTGTCCAGGATAGGCGATTCAAAAGAAGAAACAATTACAGTAACATGACTATGTCATACAGGTAGTTAAGGAAATTCAGATTAGTGTGATAGACTTTTAATACAGATCAGATATGGTTCATGATACATAATACAAAACAAGAAAAATATCCATACTTTTTGCAGTGATCATAACAGCTGCTAACATTTGTGGGTTGCAACTTTCTCCCCTTTAACATCAATACACAGGGGCAAAATGTCGAATTTACACCACTTTGCCAGGTGCAAATTCACTACCACTACAATAATTCACTAAATTCTGAGGATGCTTTTTGACAGTCGAACACTGGGGGCGTTTTGCTAGCTTTAATTCGTAAGAACTACCATTTTATAGTGGTCTTTCACTAATGTTCAATTTTGCCTAGTGAAATTTTAGTAGTAGTCTTCGGGGCTGATTTACTAATGGTCGAATTTCGAAGTGAAAAAAGTGGCCACTTTTTATTAGAAATGTCCAAGGAAGCAAGATAAAGGCAAAAGAGATCCTCTAATGCTCTAGACATGAGCCCACCCTAAAACAAATGTAGCATGCCCCTTAAATGGTTGGGAAAGAAATGTTTTAATTGATAGGACTTTTGAAGGCAATGCCGCTTTAAAAAATTTAAATATGTTTTTTTTTTTTTTTACAATTTTTATGACTTTCCAGCATTCAGGATATGATGTGACTGACATAAGATTGAGAAGGATATAGCTTCATAATTTCATAAAATTTCTTAAAGTCTGAATTGATTTAAAGTGCTCCAATCAGATCACTGCAGCTCCTATTTACTTCTTAACCTCAACAACTTTTACCAGGTTATTTGTGGTTTTTAACACTTAGGGGCAGATTTACTATTGGTCGAATGCGAGGGTTAATTAACCCTCAAATTCGACCATCGAATTTTGGTTGAATTTTAACCCTTCAAATTCGAAGGATTTTAACGAAATTCGATCGAATAGGAAATATTTGATTGAACAAAAAAAAACGATTTTAACCATTCGATCTAATTTTTTTTATTCGATCTGAAAATGCTGGAATAACCCTATGGGAGCTTCCCATAGGGCTATACAGCAATTCGGCAGGTTTAATCTGGCAAACTAAGGATTTTTTAAAGGGCAAGTACTTCGACCATTGAATGGTCGAATGATCGAATAGATTTGTATTGGAATCATTTGATTCGATCAAATTTTTGAAATTCGATGGTTGAAGTGGCCACAAAAATGAATCTCAAATTTTTAAAGCTTTTTAAGAAATATAGGAAAATCATGTATTTTTCGAGACTTGTTGAAAAATGAAATTAAATTGTTAATCAATTGGCCCCAAGGTACCCCAAAATTGTCTGCCTCTCCCAAAGGATTTTTTGGGAAGCTCCTAAAAAAAATACTGCCAGTCCACATTACCAAGTACAACTACTTGCAGGCAATACCCATTTAAGTCAACGGGCAAGTTAGGGGAGTCTGGTAGTTGGGCTACTTAAATGCAAAGTTCAAAGAGTCTGAAATTGCCCCAGGTGCTCCAGTTGTAAGCGGTGTGATGTTATACCCTATAGAGAAGTGCCAAATTCAAATGAAATACATCATATGCCATTCCTGCAGTTTTATCTATTTTCCCTTTTCCCCTGGGGATCTGCACTATAGATAAAGAGCTTGACAAATCTTTGCATAATTAAATTAGGCACTCTAATGGATTGCTAAAAAAAATAAGGGTTTCTTGACCTTTGATTGCGTATCTAAGTGGATTTTTGTAAAGAACTTATTTTTGCAGTTTAATGAATGACCCAGACATGCAGTGACATGAGAGTCAGGCCGGGCTTGGAAAAATAAGTTTGCTCATCGGAAAAATAGTTACAGTGACTAGAAATTTCACCATAACGGAAAAAAAAAAATACGAAACACACAAGTACATGTATATTTGCAGGAAAACTTATGGTAAAAACTAAAAGCCTCATTCTGAACTTCATTCATATTTTTTTCAGCAACATCTAGGGAAAGTCAGCATGGCATTAAACTATTATTACTTTTAGTTGTAGTAGTGTTGATTTAACTTGTTTTTCTGCTTTTAAACAAATACTTTCTTCCCATTAAAAGGGTTTGTTCACCCTCCAAACATTTTTTTCAGTTCAGTTGTTCTCAGATTGTTCACCAGAAATAAAGACTTTTTCAATAATTTTTTTTTTTTACAGCTTTTCCAAAATCTAAGTATAAAGTTGAATGTCTCTGGTGTTTCAAGTCAGGCAGCTCAGTAATTCAGGTGCAGAAACTGTTACAATTTTGCAACATTTAGTTGATCCATTTCTCAGCAGCATCTTTGGATTATTAGCAACTATTGTATCAATTCTAGCAGCTGCCTGTAATGAAACTCAAGGATTCTGCTCAGCAGGGACAAAGATAAGAAATGTATCAACTAAATGTATCGGTTTAGAGCAGTTTACAGGGTCAGCAACCCCCCATTCCCAGAGCTGCTTTAGAAGGTGAAAAATTACACTTCACTTTTCGAAAAAATGGTCACACACCACAAAAAGAGCTGGTAGAAGAATCATTAGTTGCAATCAGAGCTATAGGTTGTTTTTCTAAGGCTCAGGCAAGACGAGAAGATTCGGGGAGATACGTCGCCTGGTGAACCGCTTCCCTCTGCCTTCCAGCGACTTAAATGAATAATCGCCTGCGCCTATTCACAGGCGGCTCTGTGCTTTCCCAAAATCACTCGAAATTGCCTAAGGTGGCAACTTTGAATGACTTCGTAAAAGCCAGCGCCGCGTGTGAACAGGCGCAGGCGATTATTCACTAAAGACGCTGGAAGGCAGAGGGAAGCGGTTCGCCACGCGACGAATCTCCCCGAATCTTCTCATCTGGCCTTACCCTAAAATGATAAATAATTCGATTTAGCAATATTTGACCATTTTTAGTTTGTTCTTTTTAGTTCCTTGGTAAACACAACACTGTCTCTCAATAGACCATTCAAAGATTTACAATTTGTTTAACTATTTATGTGTTTGGTGTAAACATGATAAACATTTAAAGGGGCAGATTTACTAAATTTGTGTGAAGAATTCAAAATTCGATCGAATTTGCAAAATTCGATTGGTCGAATTGTAGAATATGCAAATTAGCCAAATTCGACCATCGAATTTGCAAATTCGATCGACACGAATAGATCGAATAAAAAACTATTCGATTAGTTGAATTTCAAATTACTTCAGGTTCAACCTGGCAAAGGGGAATTGTGATCGAATAGAAAGTATTCGATCGAATGGTTAAAATCGTTCGAATCGATCAATTCGAACGATTTTACTGATCGATCGAATATTTGCTATTCGATCGTTCGACCAATCAAATAACGGTAAAATCCTTCGAATTCGAATATCGAATTCGAAGGATTTTACCGATATTTGATTGGTTGAACGATTTTACTTCCCTTCTATTCATATGGTCAAATTTTTAATTTTTTCATATTCGAAATTCGACCAATGATAAATCTGCCTCCAATTGTAAGTTCCACTGGGACAGGGACTAATGGGAATGATGGATAGTGATGGGCGAATTTATACGCCAGGAAAATTTAGCCTGGTGAAAATTTGCCGGCGTCTCGTTTTGGACGCGTGCAACCGTTTTTGGACACAGGCCTCCAAAATGAGATGCGCCGATGTTTCGGGAATTTTTTTACAGTTTCGCAAATTTCTGTAGAAATTCGGCAAAAAATTCAGCAAAGTGAAACGCCCGAGATTCGCCCATCACTTATGATGGATAATCTTTGAAAAGTTCAGCTAAATACTTTACATAGGTATGCATTAAAACATAAGAATGATAAACTAGTATCACAGAGAATTAGTTTTTTAGCTACTGTTGCCTATTCGGCCAACGGAAAGCTGGAAAGAGGCAGAAGAGGGAGTAACTCAAAAAACACTCTGTAACATACTACACATTTACGTAAAGGTGAGCCACTTTCTACACAGTGTAATGTTTAAAAAATGAATTTAGCATCTGTGGTGAAAGTAATGTAATCTGTAATGAAAGTAATGTAATGTTGCTAAATCAGAGGGTGTAACATTTGGGTTTTGGAATGCTGCTCTGCTCATATAATAATAATATAGAGCATTATGCAGAGGGTGGACCCTGACTACTGTGTGAAGCACCAGTTTGATATGTCCGGAGGCATGGCGGGTGCATTACTGCACACAGATTTATTGGGATAAACTGGAAACATATGGCTGGATTTCCTCCCAGATGTGGGTAGCCAAGGGAGGGAGGAGCAAAGGTCAACCAAAGAAATAATTCACCTTCCATCCACATTTTTTTTTAGTCCTGCTTTGCACCCTGAACTTTAAATCTATATGTGCGATGATCAGCAAACAATTACTCTAATAAAGGCCCAGGCAAGATTATTGGTCAACTAATTCAAAGCAAACAAAACTGCCCTCCAAGGTAATTGCATAAAGCCGTAACTCTGTAAAAGCCACAGCAGACATTATGCAGTACACCCAGGCTAAGGTGCGGGCATCTCCCAAGACAGCCTGAAATGGACAAGTGAATTTAAAGGGATACTGTCATGGGAAAACTTTTTCTTTTTTTTTAAACACATCGGTTAATAGTGCTGCTCCAGTAGACTTCTGCACTGAAATCCATTTCTCAAAAGAGCAAACAGATTTTTTCATATTTAATTTTGATATCAGACATGGGGCTAGACATTTTGTCAATTTCCCAGCTGCCCCGGTCATGTGACTTGTGTCAGCACTTTAGGAGGGAGCTGCTTTCTTGCAGGCTGTTGTTTTTCCTTCTCAATGTAATTGAATAGTACGCAGTGGGACATGGGTTTTTACTATTGAGTGCTGTTCTGAGATCTACCAGGCAGCTGTTATCTTGTGTTAGGGAGCTGTTATCTGGTTACCTTCCCATTGTTCTGTTGTTAGGCTACTGGGTGGGGGAAAGGGAGGGGGTTATATTACTCCAACTTGCAGTACAGCAGTAAAGAGTGATTGAAGTTTATCAGAGCACAAGTCACATGACTTGGGGCAGCTGGGAAATTGAAAACATGTCTAGCCCCATGTCAGATTTCAAAATTGAATATAAAAAATCTGTTTGCTCTTTTGAGAAATGGATTTCAATGCAGAACTCTTCTGAAACAGCACTGTTAACTGATGCGTTTAAAAAAAAAAATGTTCCCATGACAGGATCCCTTTAATGAACACAAACAAATCAATGACACATGAAAACAGCAGCCTTTTTTTTCAATACCCTTCAAACTGGGAAGCTCTGAAGCATTAGTCAGTCGTGATCATGCATCTTGTTATGCAATTAAGAGCACTTTGGTGTCCATAAGGTTAATACGAGGACAAATAAACCTCTACTACGGAAAGCTCATGTTTAGAGAACACTAAAGGCAGACCTATGGTGCTGAAAAGGTTTAAACAAACTTCCCTGCCTATCAGACTCTTTGAGAGAACTGCTGGAAAGGGGTTACACAAACCAATACTGCAAAACATGTTTCAGCAGCAGCCAATGCAGTGAAAAAATGATTTGTGCAACAAGTGAAGCAACGTTTCGGCCCGTTGCTTCACTTGTTGCATAAATAAATAATTTTTTCACTACATTGGAGAAGGGCTGAAACATATTTCGCGGTATTGACTGGACCTGAGCAGACAGTGTCACAGTTGGCACCAGATGCTACAAAAGGCGTTGAGCGTGATTATGTAGCAATACATAAACCAGAAACCATTGATCTGTTGGTGCAAAGTACAGTTTGTATGCAGGGCCGGCTCAAGATAGTTTGGCACCCTAGGCAAGGGTTCTGATCAGTGCCGCCCCCCGCCATCCCGCAGTAGCATTTCCTACCTTACCATTATGTTTTTTTAAATAAAAGAAAACGCATTATTGAATGAAGCTTTTCATTTATATAAATCTGTAATGTTTATAAACAAAAATAAGGTGCTAGCCCAGCATCCATAAACATTTCCCCAAGCTCCCCATGACCTGTACCTGTGCCAGCCCAGCAGCCAACAATGAGCCCAGCCATACTGCTGCCCAAGCCCACGCCCTCACCTGTACCTGCGCCAGCCCAGCAGCCATCAATATTTCAAATTCCCAGCAAGGCCCAAGCCCCCATGATCTGTACCGGTGCCAGCAAGTGTCAGTTATGGTCAGAGGACTGGAGTAATAAAAGCCCAGGCCCAGAACCAGCAAGAGTCTTATGCGTGAGTTTCTCCCTCAAGTGTGCACAGGTCCTCTCTGCTGCTGCCCGACCTGTTACAGTTAAAAGTTTTTATTTGAAATGACACAGTGTTTGATCTGCGACAAGTGCAAGTTTCTGGCCAATTCAAGCTTCGTAAAGGGCATTGGCCAGAAAGGTTGCACTTGTTGCAGATCAAAAGCCACGTGTTTTCAAATAAAGGCTTTTTAACTATATTCTTTAGCAGCCCTGAGTTGAATAAAGAAAAATGTTTAATAGGGTCAAAGCTTTCCTGTAGTAAAATAGTGTAGAACCATAACAGTGTGGGGGGGCTCCCTTTGGGAACTGGGCTAGAAACGTACAGTTTAGGGCACAATTGCTGAGTGTCAAAGTGACTTTTCGAAGAAAAAAAATTTACATTTTTAAAATTCGAATCAAAGTAATGTTGGGCTACTTCAACTATCGAATAGCCCAAAATTAGTTATGAACTGAAAAAATTAAAAAATTAGAATTTAGAAGCACTGTCTCTTTAAAATCCTTAGAAGTACTGTCTCTTTAAAATCCTTAAATCTTAAAGCTGTCAAATTGCCATCTTAGCCTATGGGGGACCTCATAAGAATTCAAAGGATTTTTTTGAGAATCGTTTCGAACGATTTCAATTCGATTGAAACCGGACCTGTTTCGTCCATTTTCGAAAATGCCTTTTAAGTTTTTTACTTCGAAATTTGACCATTAGTCTGAATTCTAAAATCTAAACAGCCCACATAGGGGGCATAAATGGTATATTTATGGGAACCCTCTGTGCAGCTGTTTGGCCAGAACTGGGAAGAATGGGTGAATTTATTCGCCTGGCGTGAATTCGCAGAGAAATCCCGCGATTCACTGCTGTTGAATAAAGTCACAAAATGCCGGCGGTGTTTTGTAATTTTTTTCTCGAAGCGAAGCATCCCAGATTCACCCATCACTAGTAGCAACATATTTTAAAGGTTGCTATACAGATATATAGTATACAAGCTTCATACAATTTTTGCCACATACATGGCAGGCTCATGATCAAGTAAATATCAGTTTAGTTTGTGAAGCAGACAATGATTAAAAGTTCTAAAAATTTCAGATCTGACAATGTTTTGGCCATTAGTAATTGCCAGACAAAAATTGTACTAAGTGCATGGGAATTAGGTCAAGTTAAGCAGCAAAAGAGTCAAACGTGATTGCTTTGTACTTTTTGGTTTTGTACTTTTTACTGCTTTGTATTTTTAACTGCTTTGTACTTTTTGATTTTGTACTTTTTACTGCTTTGCACTTTTTGATTTTGTACTTTTTACTGCTTTGCACTTTTTGATTTTGTACTTTTTACTGCTTTGTACTTTTTGATTTTGAACTTTTTACTGCTTTGTACTTTTTGATTTTGTACTTTTTACTGTTGTACTTTTTAATTTTGTACTTTTTACTGCTTTGTACTTTTTGATTTTGTACTTTTTACTGCTTTGTACTTTTTGATTTTGAACTTTTTACTGCTTTGTACTTTTTGATTTTGTACTTTTTACTGCTTTGCACTTTTTGATTTTGTACTTTTTACTGCTTTGTACTTTTTGATTTTGTACTTTTTACTGCTTTGTACTTTTTGATTTTGTACTTTTAACTGCTTTATACTTTTTGATTTTGTACTTTTTACTGCTTTGTACTTTTTTTGATTTTGCAAGCATATCCCACAGCTACTAGAACAGTAAAATGTCGGTGCCCTTAATTTGTACTTATGTTCCAGAACAGAGTGTAAGCTCCTGCTGAGAGTAAGCAGATTGTGAAGGGAATGACAGTCGAAAATACTGGAGCACAGAAATAAATGCACTGGGAGCAGCATAAGATATCCGATTGTATTATTTTAGAGGGGTGAGGGGAGATTTCGACTTTTTAAATGTTTCAGATAAGGAAGTAGACATAACAATTTTAATAAGGATTACGCTGTATAGGAGCCAAAGCAAATTTCTTTACAGCCCACAGTGACTCTTGCAAGATTGTTTTTTTCCACGAGTTTTGAATTCTTGTAGTTCATGGAGGCTACACCACACTACATACATCAACAAGCTGCTTTGTTCGGCACTTAATACCACCATATATCTTTTATGATATTTCCATCAAGTGGAATCAAGTGAATCAGACAATGTAGAAAACAAATGTTGCACTGTTACAAAATCATAATACTTTATAGGAAAGCTACAATAAAAACATTGTTGTGGAAGATATCCCATCAGATTTTTAAGGTTATCGTTGTTTAAAAATGATGAATCTCTGATAAAACCAGATCATGGAATCTATGATGTTTCATATGTCTCAAAGTGTTTTAAGCCCAAAACTTGTAGGTTAACTGCCTTTTGATTAAAGTTTGAAATAAATTTGAATGTTTTTCATCATTGAACTAATTATAAAACTACTTCAACCAAACTCCCTTCTACATTTTTACCTTGTTTATCAATAAATGAACACAAAAAAATCTGGTATGGGGAAAAGACTTGATAAAATAGTAAAAAATATGAATCATGCAATTTTGTTCGGATTTGATGCCCGAAAACTTTGGACTATCACCCAAAAAACAAGAGATTATTTGAATTATCACCCAAAATCCAGTGCAGATCCTATTGTAAAAGGGACATCAGCCATTGACTTCTACATGAGTATTTTTTCATTCCGACTTTCAGCAGCCTCTGGGTTTCGGGGAAGAAAAATTTCATTTCCCCCAGAAAATGACTGACTGTAGTAAATAACCCCCTAACTATACAGGTGGGCATTACTAAAGTATCTAGTATATATATTTTTCACTTAATATTCTTTTCTTTTTTTTAGTTTTTAAATTTGCAGTCTTCATTTTACCAATGGAGGTCTTTGATCTTGGCAACTAAACATATATTGCTCTGTGAGGATACAGTTTTATTGTTACATTATAACAAAGTAAGTTATGTTAAATAAAGACACACGTCCATCAAGTTAAACTTTATGAGTCTATATATAAACTGCCTAACTGCTAGTTGTTCCAGAGGAAGGCAAAAAAAACCCATTTGAAGCCTCAGAAGGGTAAAAAAAATCCTTCCTGACTCCAAACTGGCCATCAAGGTAAACCCTGCATGACCAGTCCCTGGATCAACTTATACTATGTTCTGTCTACCATAACTGTTTTCCCTCCTTTGGTGAAAAGCCATCCAATCCCTTCTTAAAGGAATTGTTCAGTGTAAAAAGAAAAACTGGGTAAATAGACAGGCTGGGCAAAATAAAAAATGTATCTAATATAGTTAGTTAGCCAAAAATTTTATGTATAAAGGCTGGAGTGACTGGATGTCTAACTTAATAGCCAGAACACTTCAGGAGGGCCACATGGGACATAACTATTGCTTTTGAATCTGATCTGAATGCTGAGGATCAATTGCAAACTCACTGAACAGTTATGTCCCATGTGGCCCCCCCTTCAAGTCACTGACTAACTCAGAGTTAGAGAGCTGAAAAACAGGGAGTTGTGTTCTTTTCTGTTATGTTAGATCAGTGATCCCCAACCAGTAGGTCATGAGTTACATGTTTCTCTCCAAACCCTTGGATGTTGCTCCCAGTGGTGTCAAAGCAGGTGCTTATTTTTGAATTCCAGGCTGGAGGCAAGTTTTAGTTGCATAAAAAACAAATGTACTGCCAAACAGAACCTCTTTAAGGCAGCGAGTCCACATAGCCAAATACAACCCTTATTTGGCACCACCCAGGAAAAATTTTCATGCTTGTGTTGCTCCCCAACACTTTTTACAGTGAATGTTGCTCATGGGTGAAAAAGGTTGGGGACGCCTGTGTTAGACAATAGAAATCCAGCAGTGTCAGTGTCGGACTGGGATGCTGTGGGCCCACCAGAAAACCTTAGACCATGAGCCCACCAGACAACTGTAGTCTGTGGGCCCACTTTCCAAACTATTCCTCCTCTCCTCACTCAACCTTTTCATTATCCTAGTCTTTTATATCTACTTACTAAATTCTTCCATTATTAAGCACCTTTCCCTATAAAGAGATAGGAAATAACAATGAAATAGGCTAAATTGTTAGAAATTGGGGGTAGAAAGCACTCTAAAGGCAAAGTTATAGTGTATTTAATTATAATGGAAGTGTTAGTTTTAATGCACATTCCCTGTGACCCTGTCTCCAAAGTAAGTTTGCAAAACAGGGTTTTTTAATTACAAAGTTATGATCATAAAGTTGAAAAGCCGCTGTACCACGTCAAGGTAAACCCCACATGGCAGACCCCAACATATTTACCTTTTTTTGTCATAGTATAAGGAGTCTCTCTGCATAGTAGCATTATTTGTGATCAGTGTCAGTAGAACCTTGGTTTCAGTATAAAGGATCGATCCTCCCCCTCCAAACCAATAACCATTTTAAAAACATAGGGCCACATCTAGCTCAATGGGGGGTATGGGGAGCTATTAAAAACCACATGAAGCTCAGCCACAGCTTCTAGCTAAAGTATAATGTTCAAAATAAGGGGGAGGATCGATCCTTTATACTGAAACCAAGGTTCTACTGACACTGATTGCAAATAATGCTACTATGCAGAGAGACTCCTTATACTATGACAAAAAGGTAAATATGTTAGGGTCCGCCATGCGGGGTTTACCTTGACGTGGTAAGGCGGCTTTTCAACTTGTTTTGTAAACAATAAAAAAAAAACCCAATAAAAATATAGACCAATCACATAGTTTTAGGATACATGAAAGAACAGAAAGTTAATTTCAAGGAGGAATTCCCCTTGTGAAGGATCATGATAGGGACTGTAAGATCCCATTAATGAATGAGAAGCCTGGCAGCATATGACAATGGTATATAAATAAATAATAAATAAATAATAATAATCTTGCATTTGTTGTTCTCAGTACTTGATGCTTATGCATGTTTAATGCTAGTATTACCCTAGATTTCTATTGGGCTTTACAAGTGTCATAAGACTGAAGGAAAGACAGTTGCTTCATTTAACTTTTATTTGGTACTTTATACGGTCTTGTATATTTTGCTATTTTTTTTTTTTTAATAAATTACCTGTTATTCATATTCTCCCCTCTTATTTTCAAAATTTTTGATAACATCAGCTAACATCTACTGATGGGCAAATCTCCCCAGTTTCGCTTCGCCGAAAAATTAGCGAATTTCCAGATAAATTTGCGAATTGGCGTAAAATTCGCGAAACGAGTCACAGCACACTTTTGACGTGCGTCGCGTCGTTTGTGTCGTGTCGTTTTCAGGCGCGCGACGTGAACTTTCGCTGGCGTTTTGCGAATTTATTCATCACTACTAAAATGTCTAATATAATTGCAGTAAACCTCTATACCAGCTGCATCATTTTATACAGAAGTAGAGGACCATTGGCGGACATTGCGTAAGGGTCTCAGCTGATTCCTAACACATATTTTGTGATATTTTGGGTGTAATCCTGTTCATTTTTCTACTACTATATTAATCAGATAAGCCAACTAAGAAGAGCAATGCAAAAATAATAAAACAGACTATACACAATATGCTGTTCAATTAGTTTTTAGTTTTAGATTTGTTCATACAGTAAATAATTGACTTTATCCCCAATAGGACTTTTTACCTTTTTTCACTGTCTGTGTAGCGACAGGGCCTATTGTAGCTTTAGCTTATCTATCTAAAAACACATGTACAGGAAATAGAGCGTTAATAAAAACAATAAACTCTTACTAGAATTCAGTTTCTAGTAATTGGCTGTAGTTTCTGTGTTGTTGTATACTTATTAAATGATTCCTTCAACTGTGATATAAAAGAAAAAACTACCTGACCACTGGTTTCACACAGATCTCTGTTCAGAAAGCTTTAATAGCAATGATTTGTGTTGTGAATATTGTTGGTTAATTTAAATACTGAACTACATGGGAAAAAGAACTGTCCTTTGGGAAGAATTCTAGAGCCTACAACTCTAAAGTTATTTATATATTTTATAGGGCACTTGAAGTACATAATGACCTCCATATTATGTTGAGAGGATAAGGCCCATTCCCACTGGCCCTTGACATTACACTCTAGATAAACATGTTCTAAATGTGACAAGCAGCTGGAAATAATGTAAAATAGATTCATTGTACTTAAGGTTATCTGGATATTGAGACTGCTTATTTATTTATCATTATATTTAGTTATTCCACGATGTGTGGCGTCTCTGTGTTTATCTTTATTTGCACGGAATTAAAAAAAAACCCAAAAACCCTCACCTGTTTCTTAATGATTCTCTGTGGCCACTTAATCTTCAAACCTGAATGTGGCTCCTGTTTGTAGGGCTCATCGTGGAATGTTTTAAACAGGAAAAAGGAAAAGGCAATAGGAAACATATTTAAAGGCAATATAAATCTGTGTGGCCTGCTGTATTTGTAAGTATAGTCTATCTTCGGATGCACTAAACATTTGTCTGCAGACTACAGTAATCTTTTCCCCCTAAGAGTTGCTTAAAGTTCCTTTGTAGTTATACTATACATTTAACGTTTTGCACTTGTGTACATGTGTGGTAGCCCCTGATATTCAGAGTATTTGAGCAGGAGCGATCCTGGACCCTCCACCGCTTGAAGCAGCTTGTGATTGCTGCCGCCACGTGCACTCACCTTTTTGTCCTGGTCAGGACGCCAGCACAGAGTGCAGAATTGCGCCCCACGCTAGGAAAGCTGAGTTTCCAGTTTAGAAACCGGAAATTTGTCTCTTAAAGTACCCGGAGCAACGTTTTTGCCGCCTCTGGTACCTCATTGGCGGAGCGCCCCTATATTTGAGACCATGGAATGTGCAGGTTATTTAATCTGATATGACAGTGGGTATTCAGCTAGTTAATCTGTGAGCTTTACGGGACAAGAAGATGGCCCCCTATCCACTACCATCTTGATCCTTTTTGGAGTCTGTTTGTTTGGTATTCAGGGAAAGCAAGAAAATCCCTGGATATTATTTTTGTCTTCTCAACAGACTCATAGCAATTTTAGCTTGAAACCTTCACGGCTATGACATATTTACAATAAAGATCCATGGAATCACAGACTTATTTTATTTAAGGCACTAGTGATATGTATATATATATATATATA
>CM044442.1:118154304-118230891 GCA_024363595.1 Xenopus borealis | reverse complement strand
AGCCCGTGGCTGTGACTAAGAGCCAGATTTTGTGGTCTGTGTGGGACATTGAGGAAAAGCCAGGAGGCTGAGAAATTCCTTCAAAGACTGTGAGTACTATGTTTTGACTGGTAGTCCACAAGGGGCCCAGTATAGTGAGGGAACACTGCAATGTGAAGGTAGTGCCCAGTGGGCAAGGATTTCTTTTTATGGTTTGTTGTAAATGCTGAAATGGTCACCCCTGTTTGTGAATGACTGTTTGGGAAAATAAACCAATGTTTGTTTGAAGAGCCTGTGTGTCCCTGTCTAACTGCTACTTTTCCTATGCTGTCTGCCCTACCATTTGTAATGTCCCCACAAAATTACGTGTTCACTAGTGATGGGCGAATTTATTCGCCAGGGGCGAATTCACGGCAAATTCCCCTGATTCTGCGCTGGCGAATAAATTCGCAAAACACCAGCAAAAATTCGTCAGTGAAAAATTTGCCAAAAAAAACCGAGTCGCGCGTCGTTTTTGACACAACGCGGCAAAAACGACACGACGTGCGCAGAAAAATGACGCGACGCGTCGGAAACGACGCGACGCACCGCAATTGACGCGCTGCGCGTCAAAAAAATGATGCATGACTCGTTTCGCTAATTTTTTCGCCAGTTCGAGAATTTCTCTGGAAATTCACGAATTTTTTGGTGAAGCAAAACGGGCGAGATTCACCCATCACTTGTGTTCACTCCTCCAGCTGGTCATATGGGACCTGGGGTTACCTGGGGGTTTCCGGATAACGGAATTTCCATATATACTGGATCTTTATACCTTTAGTCTACTAGAAAATCATGTAAATTTAAATAATCTCAATAAGATGGTTTTGCTTCCAATAAGGATTATTCATTTCTTAATTTGGATCAAGTACAAAGTTCTGTTATATTATTACAGAGAAAAAGGAAATCATTTAAAAAAATTTGGATTACATTTGATTATGTAATGGGAGATGGACATTCTGTAAGTCAGAGCTTTCTGGATAATTGGTTATCCAGATAACAGCTCCCATACCTGTACTATTGTAAAAGTATGATTTTTTATTTTGTAAATACTTTACTCCTAATAAGGTGTTAACACAGTGAGCATGGAATCTTCTTTTTAGCTGACGGAAAGGAAACTAAGTGAGCTTTATAAGAAAGATCAATATAGAACACCAGTAAACCTTCAAAGTAATGCTGATCTGAGTCCTCTGTCAAAAGAAACACAGCAATTCTTTCCTTCTATTGTGTACACATGGGCTTCTGTATCAGACTTCCTTCTTTCAGCCTCCAGGGCTTGGGCTTGAGCATGCTCAGTTTGCTCCCCCCCCCTTTTCTCCCATATCCGCTGTAATCTGAGCCTAGAGCTATGAGTGAGCAGGGAGAGACTAAGGCAGAAAATGATGTCACACCAAGCTAATATGGCAGCTGCTATTCTAAAGAAACACAGAGAGCTTCAAGAGCTGTTTACTCAGGTATGGTAACACATTCTTCAGAATAAATATAGCATTCTAGCTTGTACTATTCTGTCTTGGTAGCTTTACTTCTCCTTTAAGTATTATATATATATAATTATGTTTTGCTACATAATTAAAAAATTGTAACAGTAATTTTTTGAGTCCAACATATAGTAAGAATGCTAATTAAGGTTTGAATTTATCTCAGGAATTGAAGTTGCCACTCACATTCCTCAGCAGGCATACACATGAGTTACGAATTCATGCAACATGGACGAAACTTGGGTGAGAATCTGTTATGATAACGATCAACACCATGGAGTGAATCCTGAAACTAAAAGATGGGGCACAGGTAAGCAGTGTGTCATTCATTTATGCTTAGAAATCTTACATTCAATTTCCAAATGTAGTGTACCCTAAAAAAAGCTGTGTAGGCTAAAGTTTTGTAGAGCTGCTGTCCCACCAGCTATTCTCTACGCTGATGATAACCCTGTAGGAGGGGAAAGGTGTTGCTAACCTTTATGTTCTATGGTTTCATTTTCCTATATTTTATTCTGTTGGCGTGTCCAGTAGATTTCCTTATGTAAAAGTTTAAAGGTTTTCTATGCCCCAGTGAATGTGTTAGGATGGGTCCTTTTACCCATAGAGGAGGTGGAGTTCCCAGAGGTTATAAAAAGGGGATGCAACATGTCTTCTTTCTCTTTCCAGTGCACCCAGTGGAAGTGGGGTGTGTTGCTAAGGCCTGAGGTGGAAGTAGGCCTCAGTATAGAAGTAAGTGAGTGTCAGGTCAGAAACTGTCATCAGGCCCGCCATCAGAGGGGGACGGGGGGACAAGTGTCCCGGGTGCGGGGCTGAAGGGGGGCCCCCTTATGAGCGCAGTAGCAAGCGCTCACCTCTCTCTGAAGTCCTGCGCAGAATGTGGAAGTGCCGAACGTTTGCGAAGTCCTGAAGAGGCGGAAAGACCCGAAGTCACAAAAGGAGCCGACACTGAAGTCCTGAAGCGGCGACAATACCCGAAGTCACTAAAACAGCTATAACTGAAGTCCTGAAGTCTACTGACACCAATGTGTGTTTTTTTTTTTTTTTTTTTAATCCTCTGGCCACCAATTTTTTATTTTAATACTCTATAGGCCCCTGCACCAATTTTAAAAAAAAAAATTTTTTTTTGGAGCCCCAATATTTTTTTAACTTGTCGGGACTCCTGACCACCAATTTTTGTAAAAAAAATAATTTTTTGAGGCCCAATTTTTTTTTTAGCTTGTCACCAATTTTTTTTAAAAAAATAATTTTTTTGGTGCCCAATTTTTTTTTTAACTTGTCGGGGGCCATGACCACCAATTTTAAAAAAAACGTTTTATGGGGGGCCCTGGCACCAATGTTTTTTTAATGGGGGGGCCTGGCGCCAATTTTTTTTTTAATTTATAAGGGAGCCTTGGGGGGGGTTACGTTTTTAGCGCTGATGTCTGTGTGGTCTTTTAACTTTGATGTGGAGTGGCCAGGGATTAGGGGCGGGGCTTGGGGTTTAAAACTAAGAATAAAGTATTCCACATATGGAGTGAGAGTTTTATTTGTTTGGAGATGAAAAGCCTTTTTTGTTGATTCATGCTCATCATTGGGGGGAACTAACTTCTCTGTCTCACAAGGTAATTTTCTGCTACTTAAGAAAACGCATTCCCGTGTGTGTATGGGTGCAGGCAACTTTACATTCTAGCGGGTGCGAGACATGGATAAGAAATTCTGGGAGTCGCCTGGCGACTAATCTCCCTGAATCTTCCCATGTGGCCTAGCCCTAAAGGAGTAGGAAAGGCACAAATGACCAGGCATGTATTTGTGGAAAGGCCACCTAGACCCGGGCCTAGGGTATCAGGATTTTAGGAGGTGGCATGCTGCCCAGCCACACCCACACTGGGGATACGCATGAGATAAAATAGTTTTTTAAATTTCCTATGCACCAATCCCCATTGCTCTGGTCCTGAAAATGAAAATTTGCAAATTAAGGGCAGAGTATGGGGGTGACGGACGGCAGTGGGCCTAGGGACGCCAGCAACAAAAAATCTGGCGCTGCAAATTACTACTTTTACCTACCTGATACCCCGGGCCGGTGCTCCTATCAGCCGAAAACCGCACCTGTCCAGGGTACTTCTAGTGAGCACCACGGAGAGATCAACTTCCTGCTGATTTGATTTCAAATTTGGATTCAGGGAAATCGAATGCGCAGTAAAGCAAAATAGCCAACTTTTTTGTTAAAGTTCGGTTTTCCGCTCTACTGAGCATGCAATTTCCCCTGGGAAATTTGAAATCAAATCAGCAGGATGTTGATCTCTCTGTGGTGCTCGCTAGAAGAACCCGGACCGGTGCGGTTTTCTGCTGATAGAAGCCCTGGCCTGCGGTGTGAGGTAGGTAAAAGTAGTCACTTGCGGGTGCCTGACTTTGGCACCCCAAGTGTAAAGTCCCTTTCCTTCTCCTTTAAAAGCAACAGTGATAGAAGAAGCTACACATACCTCCCAACATTTTGGAAATGGAAAGAGGGACAAAGATTTGCCAGGCGTAAATATTTTTGACCATGCCCATTTTGTGGCCACACCCATAATTACAGTGTTTATTTTACAAAACTTGCCAGTTTATGAAAGTTTGAACACAGTTCTGTGTTTTGTAGGTGTTATTATAGTTTTGCTAATGAAGGGGAATTGACCTTTAAGACTTGCTTATCTTAAATTGTTACAATTGTTTCTTTGCATGTCTAACATTGTTACAAAAGTATCGAAGTGCACCTGACACATTATTTTTTGTATATAACGAAAAAAAACCCTGCAAGACATATTTAAATTTAAAAAGACTTTATTAAAGGGGTGGTTCACCTTCAAGTTAACTTTTAGTATATTGTAGAAGGGTCAATTCTAAGAAACTTTTCAATTGGTCTTCATTATTTATTTTTCATAGTTTTTTAATGATTTGCAATTTTCTTCTATTTCTTTGAAGCTTTCTAATGGGGGTCACTGACACCATCTAAAAACAAATGCTCTGTAAGGTTACAAATGTATTGTTATTGCCACTTTTTATTACTCATCTTTCTATTCAGTCCATCTCCTATTCATATTCCAGTCTCTTATTCAAATGAATGCAGGGTTGCTAGGGTAATGTGTACCCTAGAAACCAAATTGCTGACACTGCAAACTAGAGAGCTGCTGAATAAAAAGTTAAATAACTATAAAACCACAAACAATAAAAAATGAAAACCAATTGCAAATTGTCTCAGAATATCACTCTCTACATCATACTAAAAGTTAACTCAAAGGTGAACAACCCCTTTAAGAAATTACTTACCGATACCGATCCTCCAGGGAGAAGAAATTGGGCGCCACACAATGGATCGTTGCTTTTCTGAAGAAGAAAGCAAGCGGAGTTTCGGTATATTATTTCTTAATAAAGACTTTGCGATTTGATAGTTAAATATGTCTTGGTGTTTTTTTTTTTTTTACATTATATAAAAAAAATTGATGTGACTGATTCTTTAAGGTATGAAGAACCAAATTAAAGAAAGATCCATATTCTGGAAAGCCCCAGGTCCCATACCTGTACAAGTAATAAAATAATGCAACCATATCAAATATAAATATGTGCTCTATCCACAATACATAGGTTTTAAATGTGTATATGTTTCTCTCTCTAATTAACAGATTTCCTGTGTTTATTGTTAATTGGTATATGTGTTTCTTTGCATAGTAAGTGTAGAATTCATATGACATCTGCGCAGGGGACTTTACTGACATTTGGACAAATTACTGCAATGTACAGCTCTGGAGAGCAAGCTCTGGACTGCTGCCAGTTAGGGTTTTAAGTAGCTGGAATTTAAATGGAATATTCATTATTGATACTTGTATATGTGGGAGCCAAAAACTGCTTTTGCCAAGCTATGACATAAGTTGTGCCCCTCTTAAACATATATTTTAGGTGACTGCTTTTTCCTCATGCTGCACCTTTACTAAGCTCTATCTAAGATGGGATTAATATACTCATTAGTCATTCATTAGTCATTTGGTTCTTTTGGATAATGTCATGTACTTTTGACTGAGAAAGGCAGTGGCATAACTACCAGGGGTGCAGAGGGTGCAGTTGCACCAGGGCCCCACCCCCTTGGGGCCCATAGGAGCCCTGGAAATGGTTGTGGCAAGTGGTTATCTAGGGGACATTATAGTGCACACATGCCATCAGCACTCCAGCATGTGATTTATAGAGTTAAGGGCCCGACAGCGGGGCCCATGTGCCCATCCTGTACCAGGGCCCACCAGGGAGTAGTTACGCCACTGGAGAAAGGTAAACAATCCCATTGGCCAAAGGGTGGGAGCACAAGGTCAGATTTGGGGAGATTTACTCACCTGGTGACTAAATCATGGGAAAACATTTTTTTTTTTTTCAAAATGCATCAGTTAATAGTGCTGCTCCACCAGAATTCTGCACTGAAATCCATTTCTCAAAAGAGCAAACAGATTTTTTTATATTTAATTTTGAAATCTGACATGGGGCTAGACATATTGTCAATTTCCCAGCTGCCCCAAGTCATGTGACTTGTGTTCTGATAAACTTCAATCACTCTTTACTGTTGTACTGCAAGTAGGAGTGATATCACCCCCTTCACCCAGCAGCCTAACAACAGAACAATCAGAAGGTAACCAGATAGCAGCTCCCTAACATAAGATCTGGTAGATCTAAGAACAGCACTCAATAGTAAAAACTCATGTCCCACTGCATTTCACTCAGTTACATTGAGAAGGAAAAACAACAGCCTGCCAGAAAGCAGTTCCCTCCTAAAGTGCTGGCACAAGTCACATGACCAGGGGTAGCTGGGAAATTGACAAAATGGCTAGGCCCATGTCAGATTACAAAACTGAATATTAAAAAATCTGTTTGCTCTTTTGATAAACAGATTTCAGTGCAGAAGTCTACTGGAGCAGCACTATTAACTAAAAACATGTTTTCCCATGACAGTTTCCCTTTAAAGAACTATAACACATTCTCAACAGTCATACTTCATTGGTTTAAATTTTCTCCCCAAATCTAACCCTAAGCTTTGGGTTTGGTTTCAAGGGTATCTAGAGACTAGCTTTTTCAGCTAGGCCATTCACTATAAAATCTGCTTGTCTGGGGAGGTTGCCAAATGAGCTGATTTTTTCCTGAAATGTCCACCTAAGGTGGACAACATCTGGCTTTAAATTGATTACAATGGAGGATATATGAGCTAGCCAACTGCCAATGTGGTCCCAAATTTGACTGTAAACTGAAACTTGCTCAAACAACACCTGGCCAATTTTTGGCCATACGATCGTCGGTTTGGACTATCAGCCTCTTCCACTAGCACACCAGAGTTGACTGAACATGATCATTTAAGCTGACTATAGACATTCAGACTTGTATGACGAATGGTTGGGAGTTCATTTGGTTTATGCAACAATCTAAAATTAACCATTCAGATTCAAATTGTAGGATTAAAGTAGTTAAAATAACAAATCAGCCAACGCGCTGGTCATTCATTGACAGCAATTGTACTAAAGTTAGGTCCCAGACACAGTAGTGACAGTCACCCATGGATATTGTCAGATGCAAAGATATTATCATTACCCATCAAATGTCTTCTATCTAACCCATCTGATTGACGAAACAACAGAATGCCTTGGTACAAAAATTGTTTATTTCAGGCTGCCCACAGACAGTCCGAAAATCATTTTGTACCGCCAATGACCAGCTTTACCCAAGAATGGATAATCCATTCAGTTTTGCAGGCCTTATGGTTATAACATGACTCACGTGTCTGGAGCACTACAATAAATCTGGGAACACCCCACTTTTGAATAAGGTATTGGCCCTTTTCCTTTTTTCTTATGGTTATATTGCCATTTTGCCCTGATTTCTGCAAAATATTGAACCATCTGATTTAGATACTAGTTTTGCCTCATTAATTGCCCATTTTTTTCATGCAGTTAGCTCATACTTGACTCATACCAGCAGGAAGAGGTGGAGCAGCAGGAGAGATCAAATTTCTACACGCACAAAGTTAGGGGAAGTTAAATTCCTTGTTTGTAAATGGGTTAAATGTTAATTTAAATTGCTTTCTTTTTGGCCAATGCTGACCAGAGTGCCTCAGCTCTCGTTTATCCAAGTGTGTGTAGCTTGGTGGAGCATTACCATGGAATGGCGGTGGGAGACATCTCGTTTTGGCTTCACTTCAACTGACGGTTTTCACACATTTTTTCCAAGACAAATTGTTGTGCAATCAGAACGTTTTATTCAGGATTCCCATACCGAATGAAAGCATAGTTAGAGCTCTTTTAAGATAATCACACTCATAAAAAGTGCAACTTTTGTTGGTATTATCACACATTTAGTAGAGTGAAAGGTTCACATAATTCCTGAGTGGCTAGTAAACTATGTTACTGGAGCAATTAGACAATAAAGGGAGCTTAGGAAGTGTCGCTTGTTTAGTTTGGATAATATTTCTCTGCTATTCTGCCTGTTGTACGGTTCTGTGCCAAATATGTCTTTATGCTTTATAAAGTCTCAAAAAACTTTTTCCTGAAACGAAGTTGTTTTATATGTCTTCTGGGAAATCAACATAAAGTTTTCTGTCTTTATGGTTGTATTTATAGCTCTTGACAGGAGCTTGGCACCTATTGTAATTCAAGTTCAGGTAATGAAGAGAGTATATTTTCCTCCCCCATTCTTGTAGGTAAGTACAAATCAAGTGGCTTGGCTTCCCAAAGACATTAAACGTTTAAAAACAAAGCTTTAACTTTGGAATAACAGAATTAAAGAGAGTAATTTTGGCATATGTTTTTTACAAGGAGAAGGAGGGGATCCATGTATATGACGCTCCACTCCAGCGTATGATTCCTATACCGATTCGAACTGTATTAATTTTTATTTCTCTCTCTATCTATCCTCTGTGACGAACGGCACCCTAAATCCAGAACCAGTTCTAGGCTCCCTGGTCTCAGCTCTTGGTTCTGCTTATAACAGCCGCCTTTCACCTCGGGAGGAGCTCTCAGCTAATTACCAACAGAGGAGCAAAGCTAAAGTTTCTGGGCAAGTAAAGGGGCATGGTCGTCTCACCAAGGATACAGATGGAGGAACGCCACTTGGAAGACACACCAGACAACACAGTGTGGAACAGGCAGGCCAGCACAAGCAGAGTTCAGAAATAATCAGACAGGACGGAATCAGGATTGGAGAATGTAGAATAGTCAGCGGACAAGCAAGTCAGATTGGAGAGTTCAGAATAATCAGGCAGGCTGGGGTCAGAATACAGAGTTCAGAATGGTCAGGCAAACGGGCAAGGGTCAAATACCAGAGGATCAAGCATAGAATTAACACCCAGAAACAAGCTAAATTGAACCTAACAATGGGCAACACCTTAAACACTGAAATCCCTTTAAATACTATTTGAATTTCTCGCCATTGTGTGATGACGTCATGATGCTGGCCACGATGCGCTAGAAAACCCGCCATAGGAAAGCCGGAAGAGCAGGAGAGAGGCAGTATGTGGCAGGTGTCCCTGCTGGATATGCCGCAGGCAAACCTTCCACCCACTAGATCACCAGGGTGAGTCCTTGCATCCCTAAGATTCACAGCTTTTCATTTTTTTTGCAATTAAAAGCTGGACTATGATTAGATATTGAACCTATCTAACTAACACATATATCTGAATTCTCTACAGCTTTCTTTGTTTCTTGTCCTTAATGGCTACTTTTTTTTTTAAATTTTGATTCCAAAAATATTATCTTAATGCAGTGATCCCCAACCAGTAGCTCTTGAGCAACATGTTGCTCTCCAGCTGTTTGGATGTAGCTCCTAGTGGGAAAGCTGTAATTTGGGAAATAAAAAGCCTTTTATTCACCGTATCCTCCTGAGTCGTGGTGTGCGTGCCAAGTGGAAGTTTTGTAGCTCCTAGTGGCCTTAAAGCATGTGATTATTTTTGAATTCCTGGTTTGGAGGCAAATTTTGGCTGCAGAAAAAACAGGTGTAATGCAAAACCTTAATGTAGGTTGACAATCCACATAGGAGCTACTAAATGGCCAATAACAGCCCTTATCTGGCACCCCAGGAACATGTTTTATGCTAGTGTTGCTCCCAAACTCCTTTTACTTATGAATGTTGCTCAAGGGTTCTAAAGCTTGGGGATCCCTGTCTTAATACAACATCTGTGTAAATAGAAATATTTTCATACAAAGAAAGTTTTTGTTTGTTGATGCAGTCCCCCTCAATGGGTCTTCATAGGCTAGATATTACTTGTCCCCATAGCAAATTTCAGGCACTCAAAATAATTAGAGGTTGACTTGTTTTATTATTATTTATTGAATTTGCTGTTGCCCAGCAATGATTCAGTGTCTGTATATAATTCATATCTTGAGAATCAATGGCATGACCAGGTAACACACGCGCAGAAGAATTCCAGCTGCCACCTTCAAGACACAGCTCTAGGGAAAATGGCTCCTGTTTCTGAGGTGTAGATGAACAAAAGGAATCCTGGGAATGAATTCCAAATAAGCTCCAAGAAAATCCCATTTACACGTGTTTATCCTATAGGCTAAAGCTCACCCACTGTGTTTTTAAAGCAGAAGCCAAGATAATAGCTGATCAGATTCCAAACTACAGACCAGTTTTGCCTTTCTTGAGGGTCATCAGTGTAGTGCATGGTTATCTGATCAGCTTAGATAGAGCCATTGTGTGGTTTCGCATACAAGTCATTAAGGTTGAGGAGACTGCCTCATACAGATTTAAATAAACAAAAGGAATCCTGGGAATGAATTCCAAATAAACGCCAAGAAAATTTATCCTGTAGGCTAAAGCTCACCCACTTTAAAAACCCAGTTGACTTTGCCATTGACTTGTAAAGAAACTCTGCAGGTTTTAGGTGGGAATATTCAAATTAGAACTGTGTCCAGGGTCATGGAGTGATAAATCTCCCATTCAAATTCAAATTTTTGAGTTTTGACAAAATAACCTCGAAAATTCTATTCAATTCAAACCTTAAGTAATCTGCCCCCAAAAGTTATATTTCTTTTTGAATCTGAAGTGAAAAAAGGCAGCTGCCATCATTTTGTTGCTCACTTTTCCTATCTTTGAGACCCATTATGTGAAAATTCTTGTGACCGAAAATGCGTGGCTGTAGAAAAACGTCCTATAAAGGCAGTCTCTTGGGGAGAGCCTACTTGAAAATAATTTTAGAAAGAACAGCAAACACACGGGGCAGATTTACTGACTTCACATTAATTCACATGAAGTATTCGAATATTCGATCGAATTTTCAAAAAGATTCGAATTTGAATTTCAAATATGCAAATTAGGCAAATTCGACCAAATTCGGCCATCGAATATTCAAATTCGAATGATCACCTACTTCGCCAGATTAAACCTACTGAAATGGGGATCATTCCCTAAGATCAAATAAGAAAAATTCGATTGATCGTTTAAAAAACGTTCGAAAATTTGATTTGAATTGAATTCGATAGAATTCTATCGAATTTCCATATTCGATCATTAGATCATTTGAATTGCGCTAAAAAAATTCGAATTCGAAATCCGAATTCAAATTTTTTTAATTCCCCACTATTCCCCCACTATTCCCTGGTCGAATTTCGAATTTTTTTGGCATTCGAAATTCGACCCTTAGTAAATCTGCCCAATGTTGTTAATACAATCATATGGCAATTCTTTCAGTTAACAAGAGGATATCCCTTTTAGCTTGATCCATAGTATACTTTGATGTGGAATAAGATGGGGGTTTAATGCAGGGCTCCTGAGTATCCCATACATTTTACAACTCTGGAACTCTGCAGAGTAGGTGTGGATATTTGTTGCATAAAAGAGAAATGTATTTATTATATAAATTGGGCTCCGTTTCAAAAGTTCACAAAACAAGCAGCATGGGGGTATACTGTATTTATCAAAGAGTGAAGTTAAGAGTGAAGTTAGGGTAGGGGTTTAGGGGTATTTAAGTAAAGGGCAGTAACGGAACTAGGTGGGGGCAGGCCCTGGTGTGGGCTGTGTGGCCGGGCACCCCCCCACCCCCCCCACCCTAGTCCGTGTGTGATTTACCCGCTGCTGCAGCCGATTCCAGCCAGCTGCAGTGGCGCAAGACTGCCGGGGGGGCCCTGCGGGGGTGCGGGCCCTGACCCAGTTGCACCCCCTGCTCCCCCGGTAGTTACGACCCTGGTAAAGGGGTTGAATTCTCCTTTTACTCAAAAGCTCTAGTGAGAAAGCAGACAAAAAAAACACAAAAAGATATCATCATAGCGCGCCGTGCGTGTGATATCACTTCGGCTACAGGGGCAGGCTCGTTGAGCGGAAGTGACATCACTTCCGTGACGTAGAGGGCGTGTTTAGGCCGATGCCTAGGGCAGCATACAAATACAACCCTGGCTGTAGCTTTATTTAGCCCACATTCTGGAGCTGACCAGCTACTATAAATGATAAAAAGCCAATATTTGTACAAAATGAAAGAGAAAAATTGCCAGTGCATGGTTTGTCTTTAAAAATAATTATTACAAAAAATTAGGTGTTAGTACCACACTTATGTAAGCCACGTCAAGGCCCCTTATTGTTCTACATTATCCATTAGCATTTAAAATCAAGTCCTAGAAAAGCTTTCATATTTGGCAAAAGTTGACCAGCTGCTATAAATGATAAAAAGCCAATATTTGTACACAAAGAAAGAGAAAAATTGCCAGTGCCATAAAAAATAATGATTACAAAAAATGAGGTGTTAGTACCACACTTTTGCCAAAATATATAAGCTTTGCTAGGGGACTTGAATAGATAGTGTAGGACTCACGTACAATGAGGGCCCTTGACGTGGCACATGAGCTTACATATTTTGGCCAAAGTGTGGTACTAACACCTCATTTTTTTGTAATAATTATTTTTAAAGGCAAACCGTGTGCTGGCAATTTTTCTCTTTCTTTGTGTACAAATATTGGCTTTTTATCATTTATAGCAGCTGGTCAATTCCAGAATGTTGGTTACACCGAGGGCTGGTGATTTCTTTCTGTGTTTTGCACCCATAGATCAGCAATAGTGATGGGTGAATTTATCCGCCAGGCGCAAATTCGCTGCGAATTCCCGCGATTAGCTGCCGGCGAATAAATTTGCGAAACGGCAGAGAAAGTTTGCATGCCAAAAATTCACTGGCGTTAAAAAAAACAAAAAAACGTTGTGACGCGCGTCATAAAGTGACTCGTTTTGCAAATTTTCCACCAATTTCGCTGGAAATTCACAAATTTTTCGGCGAGGCAAAACGGGATAGATTCGCCTAATCAGCAATACTTGGGAATCATAGCATCCTTGCACCCTGTGACTAATATATTAACACTTAACTTGTTTATGGTTTTACACTTACCCTCATATTAGTCTAATGAATGCAGAGAGCATTGATTTTATTGATATTTATACATAGGGCAAAATCTGGGCACAGTAAAAATAGATAACCTGTTTTTTTTTTGGGGGGGGGGGGTTGTTCAGCTTTTACATGCCTACGTGTGTACACAACCATAGTGATCAATGATAGTGTCAGTGATGTTTATATTTTCTTGCTTTACCATCCGCCAGATCCACCACCTGTGTGTACTTAGCCTAATTATAATTATGTTTCATGGACAGTTCAGCCTTTCTGTGTTTTCTGATGCTTTCATTATTACATTCAAAGATATTTTTAGCAGGAGAGACCTTCTGCTGTTATATATGGATAATATTTCTTCTTTTATAAAATACCATTTCGGGGGAATTCCTCCTTTATTTTTGTTAATCTCTCGGCTTCTACTAAATTGCTTCAGGAGTCAGAATGAGAAGTGCATTAAACATAATTTGTTTTCAATCACCAATCATTGTTGAACCATTAAAGATATTTAATTCACGTTGCTTAGAATTAAACATGCTATGTTTTTGGAGTTGGCTGTGTTTGGAAATGCTAGAGTAACTTCAGTCTGTATTACTGTTTGTAAAATATAACCAACATTAAGGAGCAGATTTATCAAGGGTCAAAGTAAAAAGTGGAATGAAAAAAATAAAATCGAATTTTGAGTTATTTTTGTGTACTTTTACTAAGGAATAGTCCAATTTCAATATAAATTTGCAAAGTTGACAACTTGATAAATCAAGGGTCAAATTTCGAATTGCAAAAACTTCAAAGTTTGATTTAAAAAAATACCAACCAAAATTGATTTGACGTTTTTTTCATTCAAATAGGTCCATTTTTGATCAAATAAGTCCGAATTCGATCGAATTTTAGTTGTTCGATTTGAAGCAATAGCTCATTTGATCGAATTTGTTTCAAAGATTTTCAAAGTTTTCAAAGTTCACCATTTGACTCAAGATAGGTTCTAGGAGGTCACTCATAGGCTAAAATGGCAGTTCAGCAGGTTGTAGATGGCAAATGGTCTAAATTAGAATTTTCGGGGTTTTATTTCAAATTCAAATCAAATTTGGACTATTCCCTAGTCGAAGTATACAAAAGTAGCTCCAAATTCTTATTTTTTTCATTAGAACTTTCACTTTGACCTATGATAAAACTGCCCCTAAAATTCGAAGTGAATATTCAAATTTTCACATTTTTTTTTGGTCAAAACTCTCAAATTCAAATTGTGAATTATCCAAACTTAATTAGGGACCCCTAACAATAATTTGTTTTCAAATGCTAACAAACCCCCAGAACAAATACCAGGCTTATGTTCCACAGGTAGAGCAGGGCACGCATAGGCAGAGTATGTCACACACAGGCAGAGCAGGGCATGCACAGGCAGAGTATGTCACACACAGGCAGAGCATGTTACGCACAGGCAGAGCAAAGCACACCACAGGCAGAGTATGGCACACACGGGGAGCATAGGAGCAGGAGACAGAGAAACCCACCAGGACCGCTCTAAAATGTATTACATACAGTGACACAGTGCTAGTGCTCCATTAGCATTTTGTATAAAGTGTGAACAGGTGAACAATGAGGGAAGTTTCAGTCTTTGTCTCAGATGTGCACAGTACAGAGCTTTACGGGTGTGAACAATAGAGGTGTCACAGGTGTGAGGTTTAAACAATGCAGGTGCCAGTTACTCTAAATGGTGCGGCGCTCGATTTCTCCTCCCTGGCTAACTCCTATAGAAAGCAGGGAGGAGAAATCAAGCGCCACATGATGGATCGTCACCCTGTCGCCGTTTCAGAAGAGGAATCGGTTAGTAATTTCTTGATAAAAGCTTTACGAATTTAAAGTTTAAACTGTGTTGGTGTTTTTATTTCATTAAAAAGAAACAAATAAAAAAAAAAAAAAATGGCTGTTACTGGTCCGTTTGTGACATTACTGTGGGTGGCCTTTCACACTGTAACCAAAGTGAGTCCAGCAGCAATGTTTAAGACTGTTGTTTCTATTCTTAGTGTACATAGGAGTTATCCTTTGTTTCCTCTCTCAGGCAATTACGGAAATCACATCTGTATTCCTGTAAACTTTATCCTATGTCTTCAATTTACACAAAATGCATTCTTTTTGCCTTACACATTAAATGCTCCCTCTGCTTCAGCCTTTGGCATTAAAGAGGACGAATGGAGATGTTTCCAAATATTTCACATTTTCCCACACTCATATCTTTTTTCCCCAGTTACTTTTTAAATCTTGTTTTCCTTAACAAGCTGACCTGTTTGTAACCTTTTGCATGTGTTAGAAGTGCACAGTTTAATGTCCAGAAAACTTAATTTTAGCCCTGCTTAAGCTACTGCTCTCACACATCTATACTCACTGGAAACTGTTACCTGGAAATAGCAACTCGTACCTTAAGGTGGCCATACACGGGCCGATAAATGCTGCTGACAGCTTATGGGCCAGATGTCGATCGGGCGGGACTGAAAATCCTGTTGGATTTAATAGAAAGATATGGGCGTTTGGATCACGGGACCGAATCAATGAACAAATGCCCATATCTTTCTATTGTGACCCGATCTTTTGGGACCCAACGATCGGATAACCCCGATATCGCCCACCTCAAGGTGGGCATATCGGGAAGAGAACTACTCATTTGGCAATATCGCCAAAAGAGCAGATCTCTCCGTGTACGGCCACCTTTAGGGCAGGGCCAGACGGGGAGAATTGGGGGAGATCATTCGCCTCTCCAGGCAATTTTGAGCGACTTTTAAAATTGCGCCGCTGCGTGTGAACAAGCGCAGGCGATTTTACGCCTAGCAAGTGCGCAGCGCTGACTAGCTATTCGGGGAGGTTCGGGGGAGATTCGTCGCGGCGAGAAGTCGCCAGGCGACTGATCTCCCCTGAATCTCCCCGTCTGGCCATGCCCTTAGTCTCAAAATCTCCTAAAAACTATAATTATAAAATTACATTAAAATTAACATCCTGTCATTTACTTTGCTTGTTTTTTTCCAGTGGGTAACATGGCTTTATGTATTTCATCATCATCATCCTCATCATCATTTATTTATATAGCGCTGACAAGTTAGGCAGTGCTTTACCTTAGTTTATAACAAATGGAGAACAATTGGTGAATAATAGTGATGGGCGAATCTGGGGCGTTTCACCGAATTTTTCGCAAATTTCTCAGGAAATTCGTGAAACATCAAAAACTTTTTGAAACGCAGCAGGCATCTCATTTTGGATGTGGGCGTCCGTTTTTGGACACCGGTGCACATTGCCAGCATCAGAGGGGACCGTACGAGCAGAAATTTCCCATGTGAAGCACAAATAGATTCCACTGACCCAACCTTTTGGCCTTGCCAGAAATCCAGGCCTGCCCTCAGGCTTTTCAAGGGGTTCACTGAATGCCAGATTTGGTTTTCCATTTAGGCAAATCCTAGCTTTTTACAGGTTTTGCATTCCTGTGAATCTTGTCTTCTTCAACCAAATGTGAACCCTTAAAGTTATGAGACTTTAAAACACTGGACAATTTGTTCAAAATATATGCACTTTATATTCAATTAGGATTCAGATGTGGTACAGCATTTAACTGAATGTTTTATGGAGCATTGCTCTCCCACCTAGCTGTGCTGCACTCCCTGAAAAAAACGGGGCCCTTAAGATCACACGAAGACCCAAAGTGGCGGCAGAAAGACCTAAAGTACGAAAGGAGCCGAAAGCTGTAGAAGAAAACCAAAGAATCTGCCATTGCCGAGGAAAAGGAAGAAGAACTTGAGGTAAGTTCCACTGAACACCAATGTGTTTTTTTTTGTTTTTTTTTATTAAACCCCTGACCACAGGGGTCACTGACCACCAATGTTTTTTTTACCTGTAATGGGGGCCCTGGCCATAATTAAAAAAAAAAAAAATATTTTTTTTATGGGGCCTCTGACCACCAATGCTTTTGTTTTACTTGTAAGGGATCCCCTGACCACAAATGTTTTTTTTTTACTTGTAAAGGGGACCAAAGGTACTTTTAACTTGTAAGGGGAAGGCAGACTTGGCCACCAAATTTTAAAACATTTTTCCATGGAGTCCCTGACCACCTATGTTTTTTTTTTTTTTAACTTGCAAAGGGGGGAGCCTGGCCATCAATTTCTTTTTAAACCTGTAGCGGGGGGGCTTGGCCACCAATGAAATGTATTTAATGATTATGGAGGGCCCTGACCACAAATTTTTATTTAACTTGTAGGGGGGACCCTGGCCACCAATGGGTTTTTTAACTTGTAGTGGGAGCCTTGGCAATCAGTGGGTTTTAGCATTCATGTTTTAGTTCGGTTTTACTTTAGTTTACATGATTTACTGTGGTTTGGGAATATGTGGAGTCTGACGCAGGGCTGGTGGTGTTTTGGCGTGCCCAGAAAATGTTGCAACACGGGCCCTGTGATTTCTGTTGGTGTCCCTGGGTGGCAATATACAAATTGAGGATGATGATCATACTTTTATAATTGCTAGTTTAAATTGTACTGCTTGTTAAAACAAGGCTTGTACTTTACTATTACCATTGCTATATGGTTAATAATGAGACCACTGCTTTTCCTTAGTGTCTATAAATGCCATAATTCTTTGATAGTTGCTAGCTCTGCAGTTCTGAAAATATTTGAGTACATGACTGCATAACAATAACTCTAATCATGGCTGTGTTCAGCTGTTTGAAGGCATTACCTATAAGCAAAAACACAGGCAATTACACAAACCAATGCACACCTTGAGTAGCTTACTAACCACACTAAGAACAAAGTAATGCTACTAGTGTTACAGAGCTAGACAACAAACACCTTTGTGGCCCTGGAGAAGTTCGGGCTTAATGCAGGTGTTCCCCCATCTAACCCCCTCCCATATATACACAAAAGTTCAGCTTTTCTTTTGATCATTTCTGCTGTCACTTCCCAACTTCTGTTCACAGCTCTGAAAGGAACCGTTGGTCCCCATATTTCATGTATCGGTAATTTGTCATCAAAGATTTGCATTGGAACTTCTTTTGAAATGCAAATATGTAGACATGATCAATCCCTCATTTGTTATAGTGGTAAGTGTTACCATGTGCAGAATAGGCCCCTTGGAAGTCATTCATGCTGTGGCTATGCAGTCAGAGAATAATCTCATAAAACATGTTTACACAATATTGTTGGATAGAAAACGATGTGTGGGTGTTATGTGTATGCTGAGGCAAGCAAGCAGACCGTAACTCTTCTGAGAAGCGCATTAACTCCTTCTGTGTCACGAGGGCAAACAACATCTTGTGGAACCCTGGTCTGGCAGGAAAAGGTTTATATCAATGTCCAATATGAGGGAAGCATTTAACCGAGGTGTAGGGAAATCATTTGCATTTCTTTTTATTCCAAAATTGAGAGGGTAGGCTCTTTGTCAGTAAAACTTGATAAGACATGGTTTATATCTTATAACATTTTTTCTGCCACCCCCTTTTTATTCGTCTCTAAAAATTGTTTAGGATACATACATTTACACAAGTGTAGGACACCTTGATTTTACAGCTCACCTTGTTCCATAACTTCCCTCATCATCTGACAGCTAATGTCAAACAGGACTCGGGCAGGTTCATGGTTATGGGGCATGGTTCTGTCAGTTCTTTTGAAGTAATACACAATCAAGGTATGATACATTGCCTGCCCAATTGCTTTAGTGAAGAGAAGGCCCAGCTGCATTCTTCAAAACACAGGAGAACCGCAGCTCCTCAGTGAACCTGCAAGTGTGTGAGATCATAAATCTGGGCCTGGTGAAGAGGTTCCTAAGCTGTGGGTCTGGGTTTGAGCAGTGGAAGGGAGAGCTCAACCTGAAGTCTAACTAGGGTTAGCAATTTACTTTCATAGATATACCTGAAAGCCAAGCTTAAAGATCAGCTACAGTGAGATTTTGTGTGAAAATACGTTTGCTGTCTTATTTAGTTTATGAGCTAAGTGAGGGCACTGACCAAAGGTTAGACCTTCAAGAGGGGGTCGTGGACAGAGACTGAACCATTAAGGGGTCTTGAACTGAAGGCATTTGACAACAGCTGTCCCTCATAACTCATAGCCCACAATCTGCTTTGGAATCCTTTTGCTAAGTAGAGGGTAATTGTCCTTACACCAGACAACATCTTGATTTAACTTGATGTAACTTTACTGAGAAGTAAGCTGTATCAGATCCTAAAGCACAATGCACACCTGGCACCTCTAGGTTGACCTGTGGTTTCAGCCAATTAACTGATTTGTTTATGGTCAATCAATTGATTTTATCAAGTAGATTTGGATCATTTGGGCATTCTTCATAAATTATGTCTGTTGGTTTTGATAAAAGCAGACCGATTTGATGACTAAATTGGCCAGCTTCTTGGATGGCTCTCCTCCCCAAAGCAATTCTCTCCTGTAAATTCATTGAGCAACATTCCTTGTGAGAATATTATTTTTCAAGGTTTTTTGGAATCAGTATTTCTCTACATCGTTTTCGGTCAAATTGCAATTTGAGGAATTGTTCTTATCCCATCTACTTATTTATTTAACATACATATATCTTTAGGCATTTTATTTTCTTTTTCCTTTGTGACCGTATAATTTCCATAAAAGCCAAGCAAATTGTTTCATGTTGTAATGCTTTCTAGTTGGACCATTTAGAAATCACATCATCAAATTAATCTGCTAAAGGGACTTTGGAGCCACTAACCCTCAATTACAACTTCCCTAGTTAAAATAACATTGCAATCCTTCGTAGATGTAAGAAATTAGCTTAAACTGGACCGAGAGCTCATTGTATAACTGCATCCACAAAGAATTTTCACATTGGTCCAATAAAAGCTATCACAACTTACAAACAGTCGACTAGTTATTTTCTGCGCTGTTGAAGTAGCGCCAAAAGCCTCTGCATTATTAAGTGTTCAGCAGGGACATGTGGGAAAAAGTAAGGTCGATATGTTGTGGCAAAATGACTGAGGGAAAAGCCTTTTTTCCTTTTGCTCTCAATCTTTTACATCTGGCCATAAAATCTGTTCAAGAGTTGCAGCTTATCCTTCATTCTCATTAGTCTAAAACAAACCATGCCAAGAACATATCAGGCAGAGCTACTTATTACATCTGCGTCCTACTGCAAGTTTGCTTGGAAGCCCCAGTAACACCTGAGTATTGGGGCCCTAGAGACCAGCTTTGTTGTTATTTATCTTCAGCTCTCAGTGTGGTTTTGTATGTACGTTGCCCCATGTTTTCCTTGGTTGTTAGCGCTGTTCTGTGTCCTCATTTTGCAGATGGGATTTTGGTTATTACCAAGTCCATGACTGCAGATGACAGGAATGTACTCCTTCCACCCTCGGGTTTTGGTGTTTTGCAAGCAAACCTTGTTTAATTTTTGTGTGCAAGGAAGCTGGTCATTTATGAGGAGAGAAGTTGGCATTGTTATAATAAATGATTGCAGCTTAAATTATATGAACACCATGTTTTTTTGTGTATTCTTTGTGTAACAAGAACAGTCAGATATACAGCAGGTGTTATTCCAAAACCCAAAGTAGGGTTTGTTCATTTGCAGGTTGCTCCTTACACTGTTGACAATTATGTCTATGTTTAGAATACACAGTAGTGCCAGGACAAATTGTGCTTGCAGAAATGGCAGTCCTCTTGGTCAACACTAATGACTTGGTCATTTTTTAATGCAGTCCATAATGGTTTCTAAAAACGAATGATTTTTTCCTTTTGATTGGGATCTGTCTGGGCCACATGACTGGTATAATGCAAGTACAATGGAAAGTCTTTCCATGTTCTCAGCATGGTAAATAAGGAGCCAGTAGCTGCCCAACCATACCCACATTGGTTCCGAAATTTAAATTTCCTGTGTGCCAATGCCCATTGCTCCATCCCTATGATGAAAATTTGAGGGGACAGGGGAGACAAAAGACAGTGGGCTTATGGGCACCCGCTAGGTAAATACGGTCCTGAGTGTAGATATATTACTCATCAAAATGCTGAAATTTGCCATAGATTGCATCTAATTTCATTGATCAGTTTTTCGATAATTGTAATTTTTTCCAATTTAAAGGATCCTTAAAATGATTTTGCTTTGTACTGTAGTAACTTCTGTTTACACCACTGGCTTTGTGCAAACTGAAATTCTAATAGTCACCATCCAAACTGTACATCAAGGAAGGAACTAGGGGTAGGCAGAGTAGGCGGCCGCCTAGGGTGCAGTTAAAGGGGGGGGGGTGCACTTTAGAAGGGAAATCATTTTTTTTAAAATTTCTTTAAGTTTTAACTTCACCCCTGTCTCCAGCAGCAGCGTTCTGCTCTACTTCAGTCCCCATCTCCCTCTTACTTGCTTACTTACTTAGCACAGTTACAGACTTAGGGGGCAATGGTTGTTGACACAAGTACAGACTTAGGGGGCAATGGTTGGTGGCACAGGTACAGACTTGGGGGGTCATGGCTGGTGGCACAGATACAGACTTGGGAGGCAATGGCTTGTGGCACAGGTACAGACTTGAGGGGTCATGGCTGATGGCAGAGGTACAGACTTGGGGGGCAATGCTGGTGGCACAGATAGAGACTTAGGGGGCAATGCTGGTGGCACAGGTACAGATTTGGGGCAATCATTTGGCTTGCTGCCACAGGTACAGATTGGGAGAAATATTTTGGGTGCTACTGGCTGGCACCGGTACAGATTGGGAGAATTTTTTTGGGTGCTACTGGCTGGCACAGGTACAGATTGGGAGCAATTTTTTGGGTGCTGCTGGCTGGCACACGTACAGTTTGATTCATTAATGTGTTATAAGGTTTCTTTATTTAAGAAAAAGTGAATAGGTGGGAAATGGTTATACATAACGGGGTTGGGGGGCGCTGACTGAACCCCTTGCCTAGGGTGCCCTGCTGTACATGCAGTGTTTACAGAGATTTTGACATGCCAACTCACTTGCATTTCTTTGTAATCATCATAATTTAGCCCTTTCTTACTTGGGCATCTGCAGTAACAGGCTTGTCACCCGCTGTTCATAATTTGCACCTGAATCCTTATTTACATGTTCCAAACCAGATGCGTGATGTGCATGGGGGAGAGGAACAGGGTAAGTTAGAATGAACCAAACTGTATCTGGATCAGTTCCAATCTGTGTTGCCTTCTCTGGAGTTTATGCATAATTCTTCACAGTCCCTATCCCAGTGCACTTTACAATGTAAGGGCCCTACTACTTAGGGGCAAATTTACTATTATTCCCCATAATTAGCTCGACCAAATTCCCAATTCAATAAGTATTCGACCATCGAATGCTTATCGAATTGTTTTAAGCTATAATTTTGCTTGATATCCGATTTCTCGATGAATTTGTATGATAGGATACCAATCGTTCGATTTCACAAAAAAATCGTGAAATTTCCTTCGAGAGTCCAAAAATTCGTATGATTGGAACGATCGAACGCTCTGATCGTGCGAATGGTATTCGAGCAGGACTGAGCCTCAGAAGCCCATGGGCAGCTTCCTATAGGCTTCTATTACAATTTGGTAAGTTCAATCTGGCGAAGTAGGCAGTCGAATAACTGTAAAATTTTTATTTCTTCGATCATTGAATGATAGAATGATCGAATAGCCGATCATTCGATCTATTCGATATTCAATGATCGAAGAGGCCAAATTTCACTTTACGATTTCACGAAAAATTCGTACGATCGTTATTTGATCGAATTCGATCATTTCACGTGAATTTTGTAAATTGGCCCCTTTACTTTCCTGTATGTTTTTTTTTTTAAGTTTTGGAGGAAATAAATTGTACTGTTGTTGTACCTCCTGTGCAGGGGCGTAATTACAGAGGAAGCAGACCCTGCAGCTGAAATAAATAAATTCAATAAATATTGGTAAAACAAATATTGGTAAAACAAGTCAACCTCTAAACATTTTGGGGGCCTAAAAAATAATTTGCTATGGGGCCCAGTAATATCTAGTTACACTGCTGCACATTCCTAACGCCCGACCGCATACGGCACATGCTGCGCTCCCAGCCCCTAATATTCTGCCGCCCTAGGCCCAGGCCTTTATGGCCTTTCTACAAATCCAGGCCTGACGCTGCTTCTGTAAGCAAGATGTTATCTGTAATGTACTGTTATTTCATACTGGTTGGCAATACTTAGGGAGACCATTGCATGTTAATTTTCATTATTTAAGTTAATTAATTTTTTTAATTAACAGGTTAGTCTTCATAATTTAGGCTTCCTGAATTTGGAAGGCATAAAAGGGTAAGTGCTGACTTCAACTAGTAGATCCTTTTAAAGACACAGTTGAGATTTTTTGTGATATGTATAGTATATAGTATAATTGTTCATTTTTTCATGTTTATTGTCATCTCACATGAGCCAGATTTATGGGATTGCAGTCATGTTTAGTGCTTTTTGGCTTTGCTTTTTTTTTATGACATCACCTTGATCTATATTCAGTATGTGTGATTTCAGTTGGTCCCAGTGTTAAATATTTTCATAATTATGCTTGTTTTGGCAGTTCTTTTTGGAACTTTTTCACATCTCTATAATGAACATATTTTACCTCTGGGCTTATGAGACAAGTATAGGTTTAAAAGAAAAATAATAGGGTAGTTTGTATTTCAAGATTATGAGGAAATCGGCAAGCGCAGAAGCTTTTTCAGAAGGGTGACTTTTAATTTGTTAGCGAATTAATTGACGTTCATTTGAAAATATTCATACAGCATTTATAATCTGATTTGTGACTGGCTTTTAAGTGGAATTTACTGTCCTTTTGTATTTTGACTGTATCAGGCTTACTATTTGAAAGCCTTTGAAATGCCTTTGAAATGTTCAGTATAAAAGTCAATATATTCAATATAGTTAGTTAGGCAAAAATGTATAAAGGCTGGAGTGACTGTAAGTCTAACCTAAACGAACAGGACACTACTTCCTGCTTTTCAGCTCTCTTGGTTTACACTGACTAGTTACCCTGGTTACCAGGCAGTAACCAATCAATGACATGAGGGAGGGCCACATGGGTCATAACTGTTGCTTTTGAATGTGAGCTGAATGCTGAGGATCAATTGCAAACTCACTGAACAGTTATGTCCCATGTGGCCCCCCTTCAAGTCGCTGACTAACTCAGATTTAGAGAGCTGAAAAGCAGGAAGTTGGATTCTGGCAATTATATTAGGCATCCAGTCACTCTAACTTTTATAGTTTGCATTTTTCCCTGACTAACAATATTAGAAACATTTTTGATTTTGCACAGCCTATCTATTTACCCAGTTTTTAATTTTACCCTGAACTGTTGCTTTAAACTGGATATTTATGAGAAGATTAGCTTGTTTAGGAAGATTGCCAATGTCAAATTGGTCAAGAGTCCATAGCAAAAAGTGCCCCATGTAAGGCCAACATTAGGCTTTTATAGACATAGACTTCTATGTGCTGTACCTTGTGTTATGTATGTACTTTGAGGTGCTTAAAAGAGCATCTCCTTTTAATAGTGACAAATTAACACTGGCACACATAGAAATTCCAGACCTTTTGTACAAAATGTTGGCAATTGTTTCCCGTTTATTTGAACTGCAATCATAGATACAGTCACTTGGCAGGCAAGTTCCATTTGTCTTACGGCGATGGAGCTATTAGTCTCCTGAGCAACAAATGCCCATAATCATTGTGCCTGGCCAGTGGCCTTAGCTCAATTAGGCAAATGGTTCTTGTGTTATTTTATTGCTGTATTTTTTTCCTTAGAGACAAAATCTAACAGTAGAACACAAAAACAATTTCTAATTATTTCTTGTTTAAAGCAGACTGCTTAATTTATAGCATGTGCGAACAGTTCTTGTCAGAAACATTTATCTCTTCATTTTTTACTATAATTAATTTGATTTAAAGGGGACCTGTCATGGGAAAACATGTTTTTTTTTAAATGCATCAGTTCATAGTGCTGCTCCAGAAGAATTCTGCACTGAAATCCATTTCTCAAAAGAGCAAACAGATTTTTTTATATTCAGTTTTGAAATCTGACATGGGGCTAGCCATTTTGTCAATTTCCCAGCTGCCCCTGGTCATGTGACTTGTGCCAGCACTTTAGGAGGGAACTGCTTTCTGGCAGGCTGTTTTTTTTCCTTCTCAATGTAACTGAATATTACGCAGTGGGACATGGGTTTTACTATTGAGTGTTGTTCTTAGATCTACCAGACAGCTATTATCTGGTTACCTTCCCATTGTTCTGTTGTTAGGCTGCTGGGTGGGGGAAAGGGCGGAGTTGATATCACTCCAACTTGCAGTACAGCAGTAAAGAGTGATTGAAGTTTATCAGAGCACAAGTCACATGACTTGGGGCAGCTGGGAAATTGGCAATATCTCTAGCCCCATGTCAGATTTCAAAATGAAATATAAAAATATAAAAAAAATCTGTTTGCTCTGTTGAGAAATGGATTTCAGTGCAGCATTCTTCTGGAACAGCACTATTAACTGATGCATTTTTAATTTTTTTTTTTCCTGTGACAGGATCCCTTTAAGGGTGATGGCATACCCAATGTTTTCTTAACAGCTCTAGTTAGTTTTCATCGGCAGAAAAGTCTCAGCATTGACATTCAAAGGAATGGTTGGTAACAGGGGTGGTTTTAGCCACATTTCAGCCGGAAATGTGAAGGTGAAAACACCTGACTTCATAATAAGATCACAATATGATGCCCATTTTTTGACGGTTCAGAAGAGCACTGCTTCCACTGTCCAATGCCGCCCTTGTGTCACAGGATTTTTAAGCCAACTGGATATTTTGCTTGGCTATGACTAATGAGCCTGATTTGAACTTTTGGCATTTTCCGTTGATGATGATGATGATCATTGGCTCTAGAGGGTAGATGAGTCACGGGGGCTGATTCACTAAATGGTGGATTGGCCATTGCTAGCGTCAATTCGCCAGAAAGCGCAGAGGACAATTCACCGGCAAAAAAGAGACAGCCTCCAGCGTTCGTTCACACCCTATCGCTAGGTGACTTTTCACTCTGGCGAATGCTCGTTATACAGCAAATTCGCTAAGATGCAAATTTTATCCAACGTTACCTCTTTTGCCAGAGTTTACTTCACCATCTCAGACCAGGCGAACAGAGAAAACTAAGCTACATCTTCCTCAATCTTATGTCAGTGACATCATATCCGGTATACTGGAAATGTATTAGAGCTGTAAAAAATGCTGAGTACTTTAATTTTTTAAAGCGGGATTGCCTTCAAAAGTCCAAACTCTTAAAGATTTATGTGTGAACAATTTTTTTATAATGTGAATTTACCCCATTGTCTTTATAGACCAATAATTCGGACAAGAGTGGGGAGTCTGTACGTCTGAACTAAGTAACAGTGTGGGCTTGAGAGAGCTCAAAGTCCGGATATAGATCAACTGTCAGGGGCAGACTGTAACTGCTGTCTTAAGGTGGCCATACACGGGCAGATAAAAGCTGCCGACAGACTGTGTCGGCAGCTTATCTGCCCGTGTGGGGGGCCCTCCGACGGGCTTTCCCGATCGATATCTGGCTGAAAGTCGGCCAGATGTCGATCGGGCAGGATTAAAAATCCCGTCGGATCGCGGCCGCATCTGTTTGTTGATGCGGTCCTGCGATCCGACCGCCCATACTGATCCGAACGTTGGGCCCTAGGGCCCACGATCGGATCAGCCCGATATCATCCACCTCAAGGTGGGAATATCGGGGAGAGATCTGCTCGTTTGGCAACATCGCCAAACGAGTGGATCTCTTCGTGTATGGCCACCTTTAGGAGGCAATCCTTCCCAGTAGCAAGCATCAAACCCATGTACAGTGATGTACGTTTTCATTTTGATACCTGACTAGGTATGGGTTGGCAGGGCCCACTGAGTTTACTTCTGGTGTCTCCAGCCCAGTCCAAGCCTGCATAGATCTGCAGGTGATGAATAGTGATGGGCGAATCTCCCGAGATTCGCTTCGCCGAAAAATCGGCGAAAAAATTCGTGAAACAAGTCGCGGGACGCTTTTGACGTCGTTTTCGTCGCGTCAAAAACGACGCGCAACTCATTTTTTTGGCGAATTTTCGCCAAGCGAAATTTCGCTGGTGATTCGCGAATCGCTGGAATTCGCCGCAAATTCGCCCCTGGCTAATAAATTCGCCCTTCACTAGTGATGAAAACATTGATGCCTTTTCTAAAAGCTATTATAAATGCAGAGAAAAGGTACACAATTGAACTATATTTCTACCATGTAGGTAAGTGTTGCTTGACTACTTTGTTTTAACTTTCTCCTACAGAGGTATTGCCACTGCATAGCAGGTGTGCTACCCTATACTGGGCAAAAATGAAACGGCATCTGGAATCAAATAACCATAACAAAAGAAAATACAACAGAACAGAACAGCAAAATACAACAGAAAAAGAAGATACAACAGAAAACAACTTTCCAGTATGCATTAAACTTTATCAGTACTTACTCTTAAATGTAATTGCTACTGTCTGTTTTTATAGTCTACACTTCTAGATTTGACTCCTACAGCAATGTAGCAGAAGCCAGCTAGTGAATAGATATGCAAGAGAACTGACTTGTGCAGAATACAGAACAATTATTGCATTCCATCTCCGTGATGTTTACAAATATTTAAAATATTACATGTGTAGGGACCTATAGGATCACTATGACTCATATAAAGTTAAATCCCTACCTTTAATGATCTCTTTTGTTATTGTGTATAATTCCTGTAACAGTTACTTTAGTACAGCACTAGTTATTAGCCAAGGGTGTAATGACCACATGTCTTTATAATGTTGGACAGGGACTGGCCTCTTCCTCTTTGGCTGCTGTTGTCCTTAGAATCTGGTTGTTCCATTGAGCCTGGGATCACCAAGGCCCCAGTAAAGCCATTGCCCCAAAGGGACATGTACTTTTGGTGACTAAGTCGAGGACCCCATGAACGAGGTTAGCTATCATAGGGCAGCTCTTTAAAAGACTCTCTAGGGGAGTGAGATAGACAGCTTTATATAGCATGAGCAGCTGTGTGCTCCATCAAGGATAGTAGCAGGGAGTAGCTTCTCAAAGGCTTCTTTGTTTGCATTTAGTGCAGGGACTCAGTGGATAGGGTGTTAGGCTTTAGTTAGTCTTCGCTGGTGATCTCGATCCACACAAAGGTATATCGGTCTTCTGGGAATTGATGTACACTTGACTACTATGCCTTATGGGAGTGACAGTGCTGTATCATCCTCTGCTATCCTCCCTCATCTGTGATATGCTACTCCTGCCTTAACTCATACATGAGTAAGCCTGTGTATATTTGTCTCTGACATAATAAACATCTGTTCTGTTTCACCATAAGAACCTCCTGGTGTCCAATCAACCAATTAATCTATTTTTATGTACAGTGTCTGTGTATTGTAGTTATACTAACTATTAAATGGAAAGCTTCCACTCAGGACTGGACTGAGAATTAAAATAGGCCCTGGTATTTCAGGTACACAAGAGGCCCATCAGCCCAAATAGAGGCCCAAACAGCCCCCACCAGCCCACTAAACACTGACTTTCTATTGGACCTTCTAGCAGCCCCTCTGGCATTTGCCCTAACCCACAAATGGCCAGTCCGGGCCTGCTTCCACTTGGCGAAGGCCCTGACCCTGCTGTGTAGGTCGCAATGTAACCCATGCTCATATTACTAGCTGGACACTTTAACTCCTTGGGGTCTGGATATCCCAAATTAGCCTTACACATGTATATTGGATACTACTTAGAACTGGATGTTCTTTCATCGTGCAAAAAAAAAAAAAAAACAGTTATTGGAGTTGATCAGGGATCAAAAACTGATGAAGACACTTTTTCTGTAGCCAAATAATCTTCAGTTGTTTTTTTATTAGATTCTGTAATATAGTGTCGTTTATGTATAAGTGGGACTGGGCGAGAATTCTTGCTAAAATGTTTTTCTCCTTTACAGCTGTGGACATGAAAGGTGTGTTAGTGATTAAGACCATGCGAGTCAAAAGCAGAGCCAAGAATCACATGTAATGATGTATTGAGACAATTACAGTGTACTGATAGCCTAGTGGCTGTACTGTTTTACACTGTATATGTGTGTGATTTGTCTGTATTGGTATCTAAGATTAGACCATGTAATCCCTGATGTTTATTTTGTGTCTGGTATATTTGTCTTAATTGCGCCTGGTTCCACTTATACTTTACACGGTACTTCAGTAATTTTAAATGTGTCTGAGCAGGAAGATGCCCTTGTGCTGGGTACGTTATATAAAATAATGGCAAAATCCCAACCTTGTACGATATTATCAAGTGTCCCAAACAGCTCCTATTGCTCAATTGCTTTTTCCTACTCCCTTAATCTGGGTTCATATCAAACTCCTATCTATTGTATTGAACTTCACCAGGTCTGACCTGGCGAAGTAAAGTCTAGCGCAAGAGGTAACGTTCAGTAAAACTGTCATCTTAGTGAATTAGCGTAGTTACATCCCTTCGTTAGTGCGCAACTTCATCAGGGTGCGAAGTTGAGCTAGTCTATCTACTTCTCTAGCGAATTTTCGCCAGGGACACTGTTGGTAAACTGGTAAAGTTGTGAAATTACATCACGGTGGCGAATAAGCGCTAGCGTTAGACGCTTCACTCGTTAGTGAATTTGCCCCTTTTACTTTTACACCAGCATTGAGTTAATCTTTCTGACCAAGATAAGACCTGTAAGTACATGCATACATACATACATATTTAAAGAAGCACTTGAAATCGAGTCTAATCACAGGTTTTGCAAAAGTTGGGAATCAATGCTTTTATTCACTATGAGCCCAAACAGACAGTGACCTCCTCGTTGTTTATCTGTTTGGATACTCCTTTTGTTGTGTTTGGTGTCTAGGAAACTTCTTGCTTCATGGAGCATCTTTAATTAGACAGAAGACAGAAGATGGGACATACTGGAGATCATTAGTGAGCAAATGTTGGGAGTGAGCAGATAAAGGAAGATTTGGTTTCACTCATTTATTTTCATAGTGCCTGAGCTTTTCCATCATTCGTTAACCTTGTGACCTGTAAATGATAGTTTTGGTCATTTATTTAGCATCTTAATGCTGTGTATTGCTAATCTAGAACTCAAAACTTCATAGCAGTTTGTGTAGTGTTGAGGCTGACCATGTTCAAAGCGTTGAGTTTGCTGATGGATCATTTTTGTGGCTGTTATAATGCAATGCAGCCGCGATCTGACGGGATTTTTAATCCTGCCCGATCAACATATGGCTGATTTTGGGCCAGATATCAATTGAGGAAGCCCGTCGGAGGGCCCCACTCATGGACTCAGTCTGTCGGCAGCTTTTATCGGCCCATGTATGGCCACCTTAAAGGAATGCTATACCCCCCGAACAATGTAGGTCTCTATAAAAAGATATTGTATAAAACAACTCGTATGTAAAACCCTGCTTCATGTAAATAAACCATTTTCATAATAATACACTTTTTTAGTAGCATGTGCCATTGGGTAATCATAAATAGAAAATAACCATTTAAAAAAATAAGGACAGCCTCCTGGGATCCTAGGATCCAATAGGATCCAATGGTGCACACAAACATACCAAACAAACTGTAAAGTTAGGTCACATGAGCCAATAAACAGACAGAGTTGTGTCTTTTGCTTCCACACTTCTTCCTGTTACAGTTGGAGTTGAAATATTTCTGGTCAGGTGATCTCTGAGGCAGCACACAGACTATCATGAAATGGTGGTTCAAGGCAAGAGATGTAAAAGGGCAATATTTACTTAAATATATATACCAGGTAAGTAAGATTCTTTAATATGTCACTTAATTTGATATAAACTGTTGCTCAAAAATTCATTTTCGGTGTATAGTTTTCATTTAACTGCTTAATTCATGCATAATTGCAACTCAATGCTCTTGGCCTGCCTCATGCTCAAGAATGACTAGGAGAACAGGCACAATTCCTAAAGTGACATGGTCCATTTAAAAGAAATAGGTGAAAGTCTGTAGACAAATAGTTGTGGGTCTGGTGGACTTAAAGGGATTGTTCACCTTTGAGTTAACTTTTAGTATAATGTAGAGAGTGATATTCTGAGACAATTTGCAATTGGTTTTCATTTTTTATTGTTTGTAGTTTTATAGTTATTTAGCTTTTTATTCAGCAGCTCTCTAATTTGCAGTGTCAGCAATTTGGTTTCTAGGGTACAAATTACCCCAGCAACCCTGCATTGGTTTGAATAAGAGACGGGAATATGAATAGGAGAGGGACTGAATAGAATGATAAGTAATAAAAAGTGGCAATAACAATACATTTGTAGCCTTACAGAGCATTTGTTTTTAGATGGTGTCAGTGACCCCCATTTGAAAGCTGGAAAGAAACAGAAGAAAATTGCAAATCATTTAAAAACTATGAAAAATAAATAATGAAGACCAATTGAAAAGTTTCTTAGAATTGGCCCTTCTACAATATACTAAAAGTTTACTTGAAGGTGAACCACCCCTTTAAAAGTGGTAAAGCAGGGGTGTCCAACCGGCGGCCCGAGGGCCACATGTGGCCCAGGATGGACATGAATGCGGCCCAGCTTGAAAGACTTGTTTCCCAAGGAAACTTCATTTTGTATAGGCTATAGGAGTAGGCAGGAGGGGGCACTCTGCCCATTGCCCATTTAGTAGTAATAATAATAATATAATAATAATAATGTAATAATAAGTCTATTTAAAGGGCAAGGAAAGTTTAAAATAGAATAAGGGTAGAAATGCTGTATTTTGTATACTAAACATAAACATGAACTTACTGCACCACAAGCCTAATCAAACAAATGATTTATGCTTTCAAAGTTGGCCACAGGGGGCTGTCATCTTGTAACTTTGTTATACATCTTTGCAAGACTAGACTAAATACACATGCTCAGTGTGATCTGGGCTTCTTAGGGATCGTCATAAATGATCATAAAACAAAGCTGCTTGAGTTCTGCATGGCTGGTAAGTAAGGCAGGGGCTCCCCCTGCTGTTCATAAGTATGATTGTTTCCCTGACAGAAGTTAGGGACCGTCTGACAATTGGCTTGAGCATGCTCACTTTGCTCCTCTCTCAAGCAGGAAGTGGTCAGACCAAGCTAGTATGCCGGCTGCTATCCTAAACAAACAGAGAGAGCTTCTATAGCTGTTTACTTAGGCATGGTAAAGCATTCTACAGAATAAATAAAGCATTCTAACTTGCAATATTGGGGTTAATCTATTGGCAATAAACTACCTAGGTAGCGTTCCTTCTTCTTTAAAGGACAAGGAAAGTTAAACTAAAGAAGTACAGTAGCTAGAAATGTTGTACATGATGTTTTGTGCTTGTGTACCAGCCCAAGGCAACCACAGCCCTTTAGCAGTAAAGATCTGTGTCTCCCCAGTAGATGCCCCAGTAGCTCCCCATCTTCTTTTCTGCTGATTCACTGATTCACATGCTCTGTGCTGCTGTCACTTACTGAACTTAGGGACCCACTCACAATATACACTACACATAGAATAGAAATATAGTCACAATATAAGGCTGATTAGTCATTAATACAGATAATTACTACTTGGCAGCACACAATCCAGTGCAATTAGCATCAGAATTTAATAATCAGCCCTGTAGCATCAGCTTATATTACAGACCAACCTCATTTTCTGCTGGATAATTAGTGACGACCCCTAAGCTTAGCTTCTCAACAGCTGCTCAGAGCCCACTGAGCATGTGAGTGTCACAGACACCTTCCAAGATAGTGACCCCCTGTGACAAGTTTTAAGTCCTGGATCATTGCTGCTGAAACTTTAGGTGCAATAAGTTCAGTATATATATTTTAGCCCTATTCATTTTTAGGGTTTAGTTCTCTTTTAAAGATGCGTTTTTTGATTGTGTATTAGAAAAATTAACACAAATAAGTAGTATGCAAAAGGTAGGTCGGGAAGGTCGTATCCCTTGGACTCCATTTTAATCAAGCCATTCACATTTTCAACCATATTTTCTTTCTCTCTGCGATAATAAACAGCAATCAAGCAGTAAGTGAGAGCTGTGATTTCTAACTGCCATTTATTTGTTTCAGCCTGTGTGTCTCTTCTACTGATTTATAATTTTGATCCTTTTATTGGTAATTGTGAAGATTTTTTTATTTTATATTATCATGATTTTTAGCTCTTTGTCCTCATGTCTTACCTTGTTGCTCTCGAGTTGTGGGCTTGGATGATTACTTGGACAAACACAGTGCTGGAATTGGGGAGGGATGTCATTTTTGTGAAATAGCAACCCCTCAGAGGGGAGGCAAGAGCTTTGAACTGTCTTTCGCTCCTCTCCACTTTTGCATGCAAATAAATTTCAGAGGCAAAATAAAATATAGTTAAATAATAGAAGATAAAAGGAGAGAAAAGATTGTTGGGATAGAAATAGAGAACACATAAAGAAGGTGGAGGCATCAGAGAGGGTTATAGAGAAAAAGAGAGAAGAAGAAAACAGGGGAAACAAAAAGAGAAAATGAAGGTATTATACAGCAGCAGATTACCGAATAGTGAGAGCCTGATATACAGGTATGGGACCTATTATCCAGAATCATCGGGACCTGGGGCTTGCCAGATAACGGGTCTTTCTGTAATTTGGATCGTCACACCTTAAGACTACTAAGTCATCTAAACATGAAATAAACTCAATAGGCTGGTTTTACTTCCAATAAGGATTCATTATATCTTAGTTGGGATCAAGTACTAGCTACTGTATTACAGAGAAAAAGGAAATCGTCTTTTTAAATTTTGGATTATAACATTCTAATGGAGTCTATGGGAGATGGCCTTTCCGTAATTTGGAACTTTCTGGATAATGGGTTTCTGGATAACGGGTCCCATACCTGTATATGAAATAATCTTGAGTAATATAGAATATGATGGGGTTGTGTTATGTTATTACACAATACACAGGCAGAAGCTGGATTGACAGCCAAGAAAAGTCACATGCACAATTTTCGTTTTTGGGTTCCTATGCTTAGGTAACTCTATGTATACTTGGCATCAAACTGCGCATTAGAAGGAAATGCCAAAATGGATATAGCAAAAATGATTTGCTTGAAAGTGGGTGAAACCAGAAATATTGGCATGTGAGGTTTAATATAATAATGGGTGTGGCTTATGGTTGTGGGAGGGGCTTGTTTTAGCACGCTGCGCTACGCTCACTACACTGAGCATCCCTACACTTTGTTCACTCCAATTCAAGCACTGGACAAACGTAAAGTCCAAGGTTATTGTAATACTAAAATCTATAATTAGCGTATGATGTATTACTTTTTTCACCGGATAACACAGTGAGTGCTGATCCTTCCTTACCTGTATATATATATATATATATATATATACACACACATGCCCAAAATTCTTTAAATTCCTTAAAATTATATTCTGCAACTCTTTATGGAAGCACTGGCTGCTAAACTTCTGCATGCATGCAATTCATTTTTAAAGGGATTTGCTGCCTCAAAACTTTATAGTCTGTTAATTAAAATATAATGCTGTTGGAGGAGAGGAAGTTTTATTGTTTTTTAACCCTGCACTATTCCTATAAACCCCAACAGAAAGGGGCACATTTACAAAATTTGTGTGAAGAGATCGACGTTCAATCGAATTTGATCGAATACCGATCATACGATTTTTTCGGAGGATCGAATATGCAAATTTGGCATCTTCGATCATCGAATACCGAATATTTGAATTATCAAATTGATCGAATGATTGAATATACGATCATTCGATGATCGAAGGATTTTAAATTAAAAATTTATTCGAATGCCTACTTCGCCAGATTGAACCTACCGAATACCAATAGAAGCCTATGGAAACCCCCCCATAGGCTTTTTTTGCAAAGACCTGCTCGAATACCATTCGTACGATCAAATGCCTCGATCGTTCGAATCTTATGAATTTTTCGAAGGCTCGGAGGAAAAAGAAAGATTTTTTCGTGAAATCGAACGATCAGTATTCGATCGTAAGATTTCATCGAGAAATCGAATATCGAGGAAAAAGATAGCCTAGAACTATTCGGTAAGCATTCGATAGTCAAATGCTTATCGAATTTCGAATAGATTTGAGGGATTTTGGGTGAATTTTAGTAAATTTTCCCCTAAGTTTTTACATGGACAACCCCCCTTTTGCTTTTTTTTATTGATTCTTTAATTTTAGTTTCTAATGATCATAAACACAGTGGGGCCAATTTGCTAACTGTAATATTTCATTATTTTTCACGAATCATATGTTTTTAGCCTTAAAAATCGATTTATACTAATGACTCTAAACCACAACACAACACAAAATTACTAATGGAAAACTTTTCCATCTAAAAGCTGTCAAGGTCATGTAGATTTCAATGGGAGTTGTCCTGTTCCAGTTATAAAAACTGTCTTTAATTCAAGCTTTTAATGGTTTTTGGATTGTTTAAGCAAAAAATTTGAGGATTTCCTGGTTTAGTATTTAGATATGTTTTGCCTTTTTTTGTTGGTGCTTTTATATTATTATTACTGGACATTTAAGTTTTGTATTTTCTAGAATCTCTAAAAACCACAGAAAAAAAACACTAAAGAATGTTGATAAATGTATTCTTTTAGTGACGATTTTTTTGTTTCCCAGGAGGACATTGAAAGTTGTGGTTCCAATTCAACAAATTGCAGCACCACTGAGAGCACCAAATCCCCAGTTAAGCCTCGTAAAGGTCCAGCAGGCAGTTCCTACTGATCCCGATTTGCCATCTGGTCTGTTTTTGTTATGGCTAATGACTGTTGTGCTTTATTCATAAACATAATTATCTGCTCTTTTTTTTTGTATGATATATTTGATCAAATAAATTTAACCAATAGAAATAAAAGAATGTTGTACTTTTTACAAGGCATTTTTAGCATACAGCTCTGGTTTAAGGATTATGTAGTTTCCATATAAAGCTAATTTACACTTGTCCAACTATAAAAATCCTGCCACTTTAATCACCTGTTCCAGGTACAGGTACCTCTGCAATACAACCTAATTGTATGTATTAATTTAACATAAAGTTTGTCTTGATCTATAATATACGATTTGCAATCTTCATTTGCTGAATCATATCAACTTTATGTTATGGGTTTAATGCCTTTAGATCATTGTACTATTCCTTTTGAAGTTTATGTACATATAAGTCAATCATTTCAGCCCCCCAATGGTTGTAGCAGGGGTGCCCAAAAGGTAGATTGGGATCCACCAGTAGACCTTTAGCTGGAGATCAGTAGATCTCAAGACACTGTCCACAAAAAGCTTGTCTTTTTCATGCCTTTTATTCAGATAATTATATGGTTATATAACAAATAGCTGTTTGTTAATAATATACATGTTCCCATTAATCAGTATTTAAGTAATATTTTCCATGGAATATAATGCTAACAATGCTTTTATGGAAGTAGATCATAGAAGTAGACCTCACATTAGTAAAGTATGGGCACTCCTGGGCTATAGGATAGTAGGAATCAAGGTGATTGTTATGCTGACAGTCATTACTGTATTTGACATGTGCTGGGTTATTTGCCGAAATGAGAAACAAATAACAGTTAACAAGCCATCCACTGTGTCTTTAGATCCTTTCATAACTTTGTCGCAGTCTGTCCTAAATTGGATGAATCCTTCCCTGATATTTCCATGTGTTTCTCACAGTTTAACTGCCTGTTTCCTTTATAAGCATCTCATTTTTCGCTTGGCCCAATTCATTGCTTTTGGAAACCCTCAGCAGGTTGAGAGAAGGGCAAAAGTGCAGACACAGATACTGAAAGGGTCACAGGAGGTTGGGTAACTGTAAGTGGGATGTTTTCCTACTGACAGCTCTCACAACAGGCCTCTTAACATTCCATGCTTCCTTACACAGCAGAAAGATGCCTCCTCCCTTCTCTTCTACACGATGTTTATTGTGCTGCTGCCCTAACAGCTTGACCATGATGGAATCATAGAGATATGGGTACAAAATATTTCCACGGGGAAGTTTTGTTAACCACAGCTGATGTATTGATGACCTTTTTGTACAATATTGCAGTGAAGTGTACTGCTTTATACAGTTATGCCATACAACTCCACTGAAGTTGTAACAGGACCTTTATAATCTGGAATGCCATTCTTAAAGTTTGTACTGTAAGTTTTATATGATATTTAACACATAATACATATAACCAAACTTAAGGGTGGATGAGCTTGCCTACACAGTTAACCTTGAAAAATTAATAGTTAGGTATCCTACTTTTGTGGTAATTGTTCACAGAGAGCTTTTGGACACTTTGAATACCACATTTTAGGTGCCCACAATGCATTTTTCATAGTGAAGAATGCATTAGCAACAATCATATCTAAGAAAATGGTGTTTAAATGGAATACATTCTGAGTGGACTGATAATTAGGGTTGCCACCTGACCAGTATTTCACCAGCTTACTAGCCAAGTCCAGGACCGGTATAACAAATTTACTGGCAATGTAATTGCACTTACAACTGTCATGATTAATCAATCTCCCCACTTCTTCCCTTTCTAGTGTATATTCTTACCAAATCCCCAGCTGATCCACATTTGATAAGCTGACCTCGCTCCAAGAATACATGGCTTAGCCCTTTAAGGACCTGTCTTCATCCTCTGGCGGGGATAGAAATAAAAAAGATGGTAACCCTACAGATCCCTGTGTATAATCTATTTACAAAACTGTCATAGGGAAGACTGGCGTACCAAACACGGGATAGCTTCAGTTTCCTCTTTTAAATGCAGCAAAGAGGCTTTTTATCTAGAAATACTTGAAAATTGATAATTGGTCCTCCCATTGACACAGAAATCTTGTTCTGCACTGATAAAACCTAATCATAGTGAAACTACCCCTCTCTGTGAGTCTGAATTAACACCTGACCTAGTTTTTCATTATAGAGCAAATTTCAGTGGTTCGTTTGTGAATTAGATTGTAAGCTCCATTGAGGCAGGCAATGATGTAATGATAAATACTCGTTCAAAAGTAAAGGAACACTTCGTTTTTTTTACATCCTTAATCTATCTGCATCATATACTTGTCAACTTTGTGTCCCTCAGTTGAAGTGACGTGCAGTGTAGGAGACATTTACAGGCCGAACATGGGAAACAGAAAGCCAGCTGCAGGGACCAGTCTTGCTAATAAATTTTCTTCCTGCCTCTTCTCGACCCATTGCAATAGCAATCCATTGAGGCTAAAAATTAAACTACTTGGGAAAAGTTGGAAAATAAAACACACAGCTTTTCCTAAATCACTGTTAATGTTTTTTACAGGGATTTTTTCATTGTTCTAATACTACTTAAGTCAAACATGCACAGTCTGCAAGCAGTGACATGCAGCCTGTTTTTATACAGACACTGAGTTTTCCCAAGTTACCTGTTTTTTTGCCTGTTTTTTTTTGTGTGTACAATTTTTAGGCTGTAAAAGCAACCCAATCCAATCTAGGATTTCTTATATCTAACATTCATTTCCAAATCTGGGGATATGGGAAAAGAAAAGATTTGTCTTAACTTTACCTGGTAATCGAGTAATTTTTCCCTACTGACCAGTTATGCTGATGTCACATGTGCTGATGTTACACCCTGTTTAAATAAATAAACAAAACAAAAAACTTGTCAAATTCAAGCTGCTGATTTCAGTCAAGCATTTTAATATTTTTTTTTTAAACTGAATTATGTTTTATTGCAAACTTCACATTCGTTGTGAGGCATTGCATGGTATCATGCTCCACAAAATGATGTAGTAACCCAGCCTTGAGTATTGCAGTTATCCATTTTGAAAACACTGAGTTGTTCAGCCATACGTGGTAGGACCACTTGCATTTTCTTTGCAATCAATACTTATGTTAAGTTAACCGCGCTTTTCATCCATCGCCAAAAAATTTACTTAATCGAGTTGTTTGGTGTTTTTATGCCCATCTGAAATGCATGTTTGCCCTTTTGCTGATGCAGTTTATTTCAATGTGAATGTAGTATTGCTGTAATTACACCACCAATGGAATTGTAAAAATGATGAGTAAGAACACCATGTATGGAATAAGCCTTAGATTTATCGGGCCTATAACTGAATCACAGCTCATGCCAAACTGTTAGGACCTAAGTAATGGGATCTTATGCTGAACCGTAAGGCTAAGGCCAGATGGGTCTGATTCTCAGCCTGCTGATAAGTGGCAGGGAAATCTGAGAACCAGCCCCATCTAGCATTAGCCTTGAATACCATATACAAGGACCCTATGTTAATTCAACTAGTAGATGGCCAAACAGGGGCCGTTAAAAGCTGACGAAAGACCGGTCAGGCAGGGGTAAAAATCCTGTCGGATTGCAGACTGCATCTGTTTGTTTATACAGTCCCATGATCCGAATGCTCGTAATGATCTAATCGTTGGGCTCTAGGGCCTGCGATTGGATCAGCCCGATATTGGCCACCTTAAAGTGGAAACATTGGGGAGAGCCAAACGATCAGATCTCTATGTGTATGGCCACCCTTAGGGTTTAGCAGATCCTATCACTTTGGTCGATTTTTGCACCAAAATAGTTATTTTACTTTGAAGAAAAAGGCAGACACAAAACAAAGGGAATGAAAGAATAATAACATTTTTTTTGCAGGTTATGTACAAAGCTTGATTAGACACATTGTCAATAATGTCTACATAGTGGTCAATAATCTTATCTTAAAGTATGTGGAAGATGATATAGAGCTTTCAATCAATATTACTAGTGCTGAGTGCTACACCGAGGATGAGTTCTGGGACAGAGCTTTCATGGACATTTCTAGTAAGTGCAAATCAATTATTCCCACAGCCCCCCCTTGTATATTTGTATTGTAGTCAGAAGCAGGCTGTTGTGTCTTGGTAGCCAAGGATGAGCAGGGTATAACAGATCTTTATTAGCAGGTTCCTGCAGCCATTACACAACAGCAGTAACTTGAACTCTATCACTCTCAAGCCGTACAGAAAGTACTGTGTATCTGCATAGAAGAAGTAATGTGCACAGTGACACCCGCAGGCCATTTGTATAAACACCACACAGGCTATGTTTGGGCAATCTCTCTTAAAACCCGCAAAAGTTAGTGGCGGGGGAGGATCTAGCCCTCTGATTTAAACCAATGCCAAGGTCAGGAAACCCCTGTTTTTGTAAATACAGGCACTTGCATTTATACTTAATTGTGAGATGGGACCAGGGATGTGCATTGATTAATAGGACAAATTGTATTGTATTCAAACACATTTTTACTTATCCTTGTAATGTTCCCACAACCCCCCCTTGTATTTTTACATGTCAATTAATGTTCATAGTTGCTAGGTGAATTTGCCATTTCATATCAACACACACCTTAACAACATGAACCTAATAATTACAGCTTTGTTGGAAATTCATTCTGCCATTTGTCATCATTTTGCTGTGTTGGTTTGCACAGAAGGATCAAAGACGTATTTTATGTAAAGTATTTGGCTTTATTTGCTTTTTCCCCCCTTTTGGACACGATAAGCCAGACAGGTTTTCTTTTTATGCAGTTTTGAGCTTTTCATTTATCTTTGCAGGCTCCCACCCATGGGCAATTAATGGGCAAGTTTTTAAAATAGATCATCTTAGCCAAAGATGTGTGGCAACTAATAGACTACAGATATTTTGTAGAGGCACTGGGAGATAAAAACTATCTATAGTTGCTCCCAAATCTTTTCCACAGCATTCAACGTACCATTGTTTTTTCAATTAAAACAAAATGTTATTCTTTAACGATAAAGAATAATTATTAGAGAATAAATTGCTCGCTGTTATTGCTCGCTCAGTTTCGTTTTACATTGATGTGTTCCAGCAACTGAACTAGTGCTAAGAAAAGTCATTCATTTTTTTGGGTTGTACGGTTCGCCTTGACAAGCAGTATGCCAGTGAAAAGATTGAATTTCACCAGGACCCGCTGCTGTACAAATGTTCTTTCCTAACCCGCTGGCACTTTACATATGACATGTCCTAACTCTAAAATTACATCTGTGATAAAGGTAAATTCAGACCTGTCTCTTGTGATATCGCAGTGTTGGACTGGCCCACCGGGATACCAGGAAAACTCCCGGTGGGCCCAGGTGTCAGTGGACCTCTTGCTTTTAAAAATGTTGCATATTTCATGGTCATTCCCTATTTATGGGAACAAAGAAGCTTAATAATGGAAGAATAGAGTATAGTACAGAATGTAGTGAAAAGAGAGAGTGAGGAGAGGAGGTATAATAAGTTGGAAAGTGGGCCCTCAGCCTAAGGCTTTCTGGTGGGCCCCTGGGATCCCAGTCCGACACTGTGATATCGTACAGGACTGTCAAGCATTTCAGTAACATAAAGTAATTATTTTACTCCCCCAACACCATTTAAGAAAAGGAAGCATAAATTATTTGAAGAAATTTGTATTTAAAAAAAAATGCATTGTGCTATTTCCATACATATGAACAGTAAAACTGAAAATGTCCCATTTTTAATCACAAGTAGCAAACTTTCTTTAGGGGGAAAAAAAGTCAGTATTGTAATTATTGAAAGGTATTGATGCACTGTGAGTGAGACCCTCCCATTCATCCAGTTTGATAAACATGTTATTTTGCGTGATTTGAGACCCATGTTTGTCAAATCAGGTATGTCATTGGCATTCTTTGTCTGCCAGAATATTAAACTGTGTTCAAATAGGTTCACATGGTGTAAGAACTTTATTGCTTTCGCACAGGTGGCCGACTGCAAACAGAACATAACAGCAGAGACACACAGAAAGATTCGGGGAGATTAGTTGCTCGGCGACAAATCTCCTGTTCTTCGGGGAAACTAATTTCCCCGAACTGGCTCCCCCTGCCTTCCTGCTGGTTAGAATGTAAATCACCTGTGGGATGGCACTTGGATCACTTCGTTTTCTGAGGTCGCCCACAGTTGCCTCACAAGGATACTTCGGGCAACTTCGGAAAACAAAGCACTCTGAGTGCCATCCCAAAGATGATTTACATTGTAGCTGGCAGGAACGCAGAGGAAGGCAGTTTGAGGAGATTAGCTGCCCCGAAGAAGAGGAGATTTGTTGCCCTGAATCTGACTGTGTGTCTCTGCCCTAATAGTTTTATGCCAGTGAGACATGCCAGTGAGATCAGTGCAAAATAAAATGATTGCAATAAGCCCAGATATCATTAAGAGCGGCACAGAAAGACGATGAGCACAATATTAAACCCATATATGCCAATAAGATCAATGCAAAAAAAAAGAATAATTTTAGCATTACTTTAATTCTTGATATGCCACCAAACTAAGTAAGTAATGACACTTCAAGCCATATCATCTTTATCTCTGCAGCTTGATGTCAACACCTGCTGGATCTGCATATTTGTAAAATTTAAGGCTAATTCTTCATGGCGAGCCCTATTGGAACTGCACTGGTTATATGTCCACCATATTAGTCCTGTAGAAGAACTATACAGAAGTTCAAGTCAGGACTGGGCTGGCAATTTGTAGATTATAGCAAATGTGAGGAGCGATTGCTGTAAGATGCCAACATAGACAGCGATTGATTATTATTTTAAACACCTTTATTAAATAGCATCAATCAGCACATTTGTGTCCATTTTAGCTTCAGCTGTTTGGGACCCTAGAGGGGGCAGAAGGTGTAGCTGGTTCAGCAAAAGTTTGTGTAGTGTACTGAATATATTTTTTGTGACATAAGCCTAAATGATTTGGGCATGGCTCATTGAGGCAACAGAACATTTGTATGTAGCGATATCTTGCTATAAATAGAAAAAGTAACTGGTCATTTGTTCTTATCGCAGTCTATGAAAAATGCCTGTACCCTAGGTAGCAAATACATCGTTAAATTACCATGTGGTAGTGAAGTAGATTTCTGTGACATTAAGATGTGTTTTCTTTTTGGAAAATACAGCTCTACTCCTAAATGAGATATTTTTTTCCAGCAATTTTCACATCAATCCTCACTTTGCATTTTTACTTAAAAATGTAATTCATCCACATAGTGTGTCCTCTGTAACATCTGGGCCCTAGTAATGTTGTCCCAATTCTTTTGGACAATGCTCCATCTGCATCTCCATTTTCTCATCAATTGATTTAGGAAAAAAAAATCTTCAAAGTGCTGTGTGCAGATTGTTTCCAAATTTTCTCCAGAAATGTTTCTTTGTAAATCAGAGACGACTTTCCCCACAGAAGGGTTCTGAGGTCATAGGCATTAGATTTAAGTGCCCCCTTATTTTTCTGACGTCCCTACTGCAGAGTTGGAGAAATATTTTGAAGTTTGAAGCAGTATTAAAACAGTAGTTGCTTAATTTATTAGATCATTGTTAATATTGGGGATATTAAAGGGATACTGTTGTCTGAATAAAAAATGTTTCATTTTGTCATATTGTTTGCATGTCAGAACCCATTCTGTTGTAATTGTGACTTTCTATTACAGGTATGGCATCCTTTATCTGGAAACCTGTTATCAAGAATCTCTTGAGTTTTAGAAAGGCCATCTCCATAGACTCCATTTTAACCAAATAATTAAATTTTTTTAAAAATGATTACTTTTTTCTCTATAATAATAAAACAGTAGCTTGCACTTATTGGAAGCAAAGCCATCCTATTGGGTTTATTTATGGGCAGATTTACTAAGGTTCGAATTGATTCGAAGTGAAAAGTCGAACCAAATTCAAATTAAAAAATTTTAATTTCGAATTTAATTTTGGCCAAATTTGAATTCAATTGTCGAAGTACTGGCCCTTTATTGGCTAACTAAGATGATTATCACAGCTCGCTTTCAGAACTTGCAGTTCCTTCTTCAGAGCTGATTACAATCTAATTGTAATCAGCTCTGAAGAAGGAACGGCAATGTTCTGAAAGCGAGCTGTGATTATGCTTCATATCAAAAGTTCTTCCTTATAACTTTTTCAATGGGCTAATACAGTGCAAAACACGTTTCCTGGAACACCAATGAATAACAGGAAAGGATAAAAAAACCACACACAAGCTCCTTTCACAGAACTTACTGTGAAGGATAAATTGTATCAACCTTATCAGTTAAGTAGCGAAATAAACAATGTAACACTTGATTCAGGAATTAACCTCACATTCACATTTAGGGCTGGGGCAGACAGGGAGATTCGGGGAGATTCTGTCGCTTGCTTCGTGAGGAAACTTTGGGTCGATTCCGGAAATCGCTGTGCCGCGTGTGTATTGGCGCTGGCGCTTTTTGATTTAAACAGGCGGTGGACAGGGAGAAGGCATGTCTCCAGTTGCTGGTTTTAAGTATAAAAAGTGACCACTGAGACAAATGGTTTACAGGGAGTTAATTGGCTGGCAGCAGAAGATATACTGCTGTAGTAAAAAAAATCTCGTATTTTCCTATTCTATTGGCTATACAGAGAATTCACTATATTAAGCATTTAATAACCCCGATTTAGAAGATATTTGGGTTCTAATGCTGATGACAGGAAAATAATTGTACTCTGTAGAATTCATATGTACTCTGATTATTGAATTGACCTGTCACATTGTGCTCCATGAATGATGCTTCTTAGCACCAAGATCTAAATTACCCCTAGCAAGGACCTTTCCAGCAGAGCATAAACTTTATTTACATGTGTCTTAGTCACACTTACAAGGAGGCCTGTGCCATTCTTAATGACATACATTACACATTTCATTGCTAATGATTAACATTTTCTTTTTGTACATCTTATAATCTAGGTCAGAGTTGTTTTATCTGGGTGTTTTCAGCTGTTCCCAAACTGTCCTGTGGCTGTCTAGGGATGCTGGGAATTGTATATCAGCAACAGCTGGGAAGCTACAAGTCAGCAATACTTCATTTAGACAAAGTTTACGTTGGGTTGTCTCTTTGAGGAGTTTGAATGCTGTTCCAAGTCAAAGACATTGAAGTCGAACTTGATGCCCTGCGGTCAGGTCATGCAGTCTTGGAATTAAATGAATCCCAGGTAGAGTTCCTCTGTCTCAAAATGAGATACAAGTCTATGTTTTTTTTTTTCATTGTGACAAATGCTTTTTTTTTCCTTGTGATTTTGAAATGTTTTCTGTTATAACAATGAACAAAGCTATATCCCAGTGGGCAACTTCTGTTTCTGTCCAGTTTGGCCTTCAGTGCTATATATCAGTGTTTTCAGCAAGCAGCTTTTGAGTGAAGCAAGTACAATGTTGTGTGAACAGATCCACAGTATTCAAGAACATTGATTGCTATACTTGTGAATAAACTTACAAGTGCCTAATCATTAACTTTTTCATCACTGTAATACTAGAAAGATGGATCATAACATTATTTCAACCACATATTTTATTACAGAGTATTCAGAAAAGGCTTTTTGAATAGCATTTCTAAACCTACAAATGTCAAGTTGATCAAATAGAGATCAGTTATTCGGTACCTGAAATGTAAAGCCAGATTTTACTTTAGGTTGATTGAAACAAATCCTTGAAAGAAAGAAGAGCAAGAATGGTCACTGAATGTATTTATGGGCATCAGAAAAGGGCATTCTACCCTGGGAAAAATAATAAAATTATAAAATTCTGATGTTTGTTTTTAGGAGAATTCGCGAATCGCCAGCGAAAATTCACTGGAAAAACGAGTCACACGTCGTTTTTGACACAACGCGCCGAAAACGACGCGATGCGCGCCGCAAATTTTCTGCCAATTCGCGAATTTCTCTGGAAATTCGAAAATTTTTCGTTGAAGCGAATCTCAGGAGATTCGTCCATCACTAGTGATGGGCGAATTTATTCGCCTAGGTCGAATTCGCGGCGAATTCCCGCGATTCGCCGCTGGCGAATAAATTCGCGAATCACCAGCGAAATTTCGCTTGGCGAAAATTTGCTGAAAACGAGTCGCGCGAGTCAAAGTTGACCTGACGCGCGACAAAGTTGACGCGACGCGCGACAAAATCGTCCCGCGACTCGTTTAGCGAATTTTTCGCCGATTCGCGAATTTCTAGAGAAATTCGCGAATTTTTCGCTGATTCACGAATTTCTCTAGAAATTCGCGAATTTTTCGGCGAAGCGAATCGCGGGAGATTCGCCCATCTCTATCCATCACTACTTATATGTGGAACATACAGCATTACATAGATAGAACATACAGAATTAAATACATAGCAACCAGTAATCAATACAAAGGTGAAGAAGGCCCTGTGAATAAGCGCTTACAATTTTAAAGGTGATCGATTGAGACAGATGTACGCAAGGGGAGAGGTGTAACATATTGTATTGCATTTGGTAGCTTAACAGAATGAGGGTAGACTTCTCTAAATAAATGTGTTTTAAGAGATAATTTGAAAGCAGAAAGGTTAGGAGAAAGTAGGACTGATCTTGGAAGAGAATTCCAGAGGAGGGGTGCAGCCCTATCAAAGTCTTGAATGTGAGGAGGTAACGAGAGAACAGTTGAGGAGCAGGTGAGTAGAGGAGCATAGTAAGCAGCTGGTTGAGTATTTAGCTTTAAGTTCAGAGATATAGGTTGGGACAGAGTTATGAACTGCTTTGAGTGACAGGGTCATAAATTTGAATTATATTCTGAAAGTTAGTTGAGGCCAGTGCAGTGATTGGCAGAGTGGCATGGCAGAGGAGGAGAGATTGCTGAAGTATATAAGGCTGGAGGCAATGTTCATTCGGGCTAGTCCACATGGGGAGATTCTCTTCTTTGGGGTGAAGTCCACACGGGAAGATTCTGGGAGATTTGTCTCCTGGCGACTAATCGACTCTTCTTTGGGGTGACTAATCTCCCCGAACTGCTTCCCCCTGCCTTTCAGCTGCTTTAATGAAGAATCGCCTGCACCCATTCACACGCAGTGCTGCGTTTTCCGAAGTCGGTCCAAGTTGGGAAATTTAGAGAGATTTCGAAAAACGCAGCGCCACGTGTGACTATTTTTCATTAAGCAGCTGGAAGGCAGGGGGAAGTGGTTCGGGGAGATTAGTCACCCCAAAGAAGAGTCGATTAGTCGCCAGGAGACAAATCTCCCAGAATCTTCCCGTGTGGACTAGCCCATATGGACTGGAGAGGTAACAGGTCAATTCATTGAGAGTAAACAGTTTATTATCACACCTTCTATTATGGTGTGCCAGGTGACATCATTATTTAGGTTTATCTGTTCATAAGTACAAGATGATAATATGCAAGGCCCACTTTTCCTGCATATGTTTTTTATGTAATGATTCGTCAGCTACACCACCACTTTAAAAATAATACATCTATAGTTAAACCTTTCATTCTTGCATTAATTTGAGTTAAGCTGGCCAGATGTTAGCCTTGTATCCGATGAACAATCATACATTGTAATCGTCCGACCTGCCACTTACCATTCAGAATAAATAAAGTAGTGAGAACAAAGCAGACAATGTTCTGGCCATGACAGTAATCTATGAAAGTTATGTCTGACAAATTCTAGTGACAGTCACACATTAATGTTGTCTGATAAGCAATACATGCAGAGATATTGTTTTTAGCCGACAGAAATCTTCTAACCTGCCCGAACGACTATATGATCGTTTGTCATGGTATGAAAAATGTTGGGACGATCCATACATGGTCCAAAAATTATGGGAACCTTAGATTTTCGCTTATGTTCCAGCTTCAGTATATATCACTAATGTGCTAGTACCATTGCAACATGCTATTCTTTAACACCTTCTCTCCTTGAATGACCTGACACAAACTAACAAATATCCAGCAGCAAAGAGAAGTTCCATCTGCAGCTAAATATTCTGCATGAGATTCACATGCTATGCCGAGACAGAAAACATTAGCATTCATTGTTCCAGTTTCACGCAAAGAATGTATGGAATTAATTTGTGGTTCATATTTTGGAATTAAAAAAAGGGTCATGTTTCTGCATTAGCATTGCAAGTGGTTGATACCATTCCAGTTAAAAGGGAATGAAACATTCTCTATGAAAAATAACATTTGTCTGATACTTTTGAAATATATTTTCGTAATGCTGAAATTCCTCAAATCAATTAATTGTTTTTCCCTCTGCTGTAATTGCTGACAGCTGAGAGGAAGGATTAAAATGATCCTAAGTACATTTTTGCTTCTCATTTGCTTCCTCTTCTTCTGCCAATATCCTATCTTGTAAAATGTAAAATGGTTATTTTTATTTTTGTCTTTTATCTATTTCTTAAGGGCCATTATCCTATGCCAAACTGCATACAAGGGCTGAATATATATATATATATATAGCCTTGTAATATAGTTAACAGAACTTGCTAATGCATGATAGAGACAGAGCTTCTTGGCTAAGTTGTAAGCCTAGTAGAGGAATGATAGAGATACAGGAGGTGGAAGGGCACGTTTCAGAAACAATATAATACATGCTTCACCATGATATTATAGTGGATGTATTTAAAGTTGGCCATGCATGTGCTGGGCCCATGGGTAAGCTCATAACAAAGAACCACCTCATATTTGCACAATATGCTAAAGTTGTTTATGAAGGAATTTTCAGCTGGATGGACACTGATGGACGAATGTTTGCTTCTGTCAAGAACGCCACCTGGAGCCTTCCCGGGAGCTCCGGGCGGCGCCGGCCGTGACGTCATCCCCCCGCGTCAATCGCGTTTTAAAAATAAAAGAACGCTGGAGACCCGGGTTCAATGCCTGAGTGTAGCTCAATATTATTATTGTGTTCCTGGGTCTCTCTGCCTTGCCTATTTCTTCTGTTATTGATCATCTGCCTGTTCCTGACCTTGAACCTTGCTGCCTGCCTACTTGAACCTTTGCCTGGACCTGACCCCCCCCCCCCCCCCCCCCCCCCCAGTCCCTTTGCTGACAGCTTCAAAGAGGAGATATGTGTTTGGGCCATAAATTAAAGATAACAAAAACAGCTACAGCAACGGGATAATGCTTTTTAAAGGATAGTAAAAGCTGTTCCTTATTAATTCAGCTAAGGGAGAAGTTATTGCAGCCTAAAAGTTTCCAGTTAGGTCCTTACTGAGAATTAAAATAGGCCCTGGCATTTCAGGTACACAGAGGCCCAATCAGCCAACATAGAGGCCCAAACAGTCCCCACCAGCCCACTAAATACTGACTTGCTATGAGACCTTATAGCAGCCCCTCTGGCATTTGCCACAACCCACAGATTGCCAGTCCGGCCTGTTTCCAGTAATGCCCTTAATATTTCCCATACGGTTACAGCTCAATAGGTGAGCATCAGATGAAGTGAAGCTCTTCACCCTCCACGGCAGACTCTGCATACTACATTAGTTAAGCTCTTATGACACAACTTTTAAGATACCTTTGCAGTTTAAATATGCCACGGGCCATAGTTTATTGGTCTGTTAGTTTTAAATGGATGCCTAAATAAAGGAATGTGAGGGGCGTTGAGGACAGCTGCAGCTCATCTCACTTCCACATTTGCTGGTACCTGCTAATACCTGTGCCAAGAAGAGGAATTTTCAATTATCTTCAGTTTGGTATGAAGATACAACAGGATTGAAGTATGTCTAGAAAACTTCTACCCCAAATTGCCACTCATGCTCAAATACTTGAGATTGGTTAAACTGCATAATCATCCGACCTAATTTCAACTTTTAGGCACTAACTCACGAACATCTTGGAGGCACTGATGAATTCCAAAATTATTTCACATTAGTTAAAACATCTGACGCGTTTCGTGTGCTTGTATGTACGGGTGGGAGCACACGAAACGAGTCAGATGTTTTGGTTAATGTGAAATAAAACTCTTGGGGTGTAATAAAGGGTTGAGGTGCGATAAATCTCACATTCAAATTCCAGTTGGTGCTTTTAAATCGAATTTCTAAGTTTTGACCAAAGAAATTCGAATTTTACATTCGAACCTTAGTAAATCTGCCCATATGAAAATAGTTGTAGTATTCAAAAGTGGTTTGATTTTTTTTTTTTCAATAAAACAATGCAAAATAATTAGGGGCAGATTTACAAAATTTTTGTGAAGAATTTGAAGTTCGATCGAATTTGCATGAAATTCGAATTCGAATCTTCAAATATGCAAATTAGGCAAATTCAACCATTGAATATTCGAATTCGAATAATTCAAATATTCAAATAAAATTTAATTCGACTTTTCGATGGTCGAGGTACTTCCCCTATTCGACCTCCTAGTTCGCCAGATCCAAGCTGGCGAATTGGGGACCATTATATGTGATGGAATAAAAAAAATTTGATCGATCGATAAAATAGTTCAAATCGATCGATTCGAACGATTAATCGATCGATCGAATTGCAGTAAAATCCTTCAAATTCGATATTCCCATTCGAAGGATTTTACTTCACATGGTCGAATTTCGACCAATAGTAAATCCACCTCTTAATATTTATTGAAAGCAAAATAATCCTGTTTGGTTTTTTTAATGTTCATTTTTAGATAATGGATTTTAATTTGATTTTAAATGGTGATCCAAATTATGGATAGATCCCTTATATGTAAACACACACAGCATTCTGGATAACCAGTCTCATACCTGTATAATATATGTAGGTGGATGATAGGACAAATTGACCTATTCAATAAATCACGTTTCTTTTTTCATTTTCACTTGTATTAGGGTATTAGGCTGCTTGTGTTATGTTCACATTTTTTAACTACATCAGTGTTTATGTTGAATTCATTTTTTTTTTTTTTGAAAATAATGAAAAAAATCTCTTAATATCTTTGGACTTAAAAGTGCCCATGGGATTAACATATCAGAGTCGGGCCATTATTTAACCTTTGACTCTAACACTCGCAATATGTGGTTGGCAGCTTTGTAACGAATTGTGAATGCCTTGATACTCTACGAGTGTGGTCCCAAAGTATCCTTCTGTCTTTCAACCAATATATATACATTCATTGTTGATAGAAGAGGTGAAAGAAAATGGAACCAGTGCGATGATAGAACCTACTGCTGCTCCAACATTTGATTACATATGACAAATTTAACTCCAGTATCCAAGGCAACAGTGTGGATTATGTTTTGCAGCTGTTTAACTGCACCTGTTTCCTGCCCGATAATGTTCTGTTGCCAATATTAAAATTCCGTTTTCTTTTACTGATGCAGTATTTCATTGACAGATTGACACATTTTAATGCTAAAGGTGCTCATATTGTTTTGTAGCTGACTGAAATGCAAACTGAGAGCAGCTATTACAGTCCGCAGAAAGTCAAATCCAGAGAGAGGTGATAGAATGGGAACAAGAGGTAAATTCCAGTTCATGCCTACGGTATATTTGGAATATGGTGGTTATTGATATTGGATAAGCTTCAAAAATAACTCTCTTCATATAGAACTGGTTAGCTTCATGACTGCAGTCCAGAGTAATATGGATATGTTAGGTCATGTAGCATAAATGTGAATGTCTGGAATATAATTACTTTTGCTGCCCCATGCTGAAGCAAGGACTATGTCAGCACGTATTAAGAAGCTTTAGCTATGGCAGTTCACAAAGCCTTCTGGCCTAGGATGTGGCTAGAAATAATTTTCTGCAAGGGGTTCACGTTCTGTCAAGTGCAACCACATGCACAGATCCAGTCGTTTTTTCCTAGAGAATCTGATTTGTTCAGTTGTTATTTGGTATTTCTTTATACCAAGCTATGAACCTGGGCAGGGGTGCCCAGACTTTACCAATAATGGATCCACTTTCAGTGATATTGTCTCATCAGACTCTGTCACCACAAAGGATTGTAAGTGTTCAGTTAAGGTTTCATTAAATGTATTGATGATAAAAAAAATTTAACTTTTACATTTAAATGTCTTTTTGTCAAGTACCAGCAGAATTCTGCATTGAAATCCATTTCTCAAAAGAGCAAACAGATTTTTTTTATATTTCATTTTGAAATCTGACATGGGGCTAGACATATTGTCAATTTCCCAGCTACCCCAAGTCATGTGACTTGTGCTCTGATAAACTTCAATCACTCTTTACTGCTGTACTGCAAGTTGGAGTGATATCACCCCCTCCCCCTCCAGCAGCCTAACAACAGAACAATGGGAAGGTAACCAGATAACAGCTCCCTAACACAAGATAACAGCTGCCTGGTAGATCTAAGAACAGCACTCAATAGTAAAATCCCATGTCCCACTGCGTACTATTCAGTTACATTGAGAAGGAAAAACAACAGCCTTCCAGAAAGCAGTTCCCTCCTAAAGTGCTGGCACAAGTCACATGACCAGAGGCAGATGGGAAATTGACAAAATGTCTAGCCCCATGTCAGATTTCAAAACTGAATATAAAAAAATCTGTTTGCTCTTTTGAGAAATGGATTTCAGTGCAAAAGTCTACTGGAGCAGCACTATTAACTGATGTGTTTAAAAAGAAAACATGTTTTCCCATGACAGTTTCCCTTTAAGAAATCAGCATAATAAGAAGCAAACTGACCAGTTTGTAGACAGTGCTCTGCTCAAGTATTACTGATCGCCAGCTAAAGACCTGCATTTTGGACATCCCTGTATTTCATAGACTTAGAACATGGTGAATGGAAATTACTTCTGTCAGTAGTTGCATTTTAATGTAATTAATGTGCCCAGATTTCACCCAAAAATATAAAAACCTTATATTGTTATGCTGCAACTTGTGTTTATTATCTCACAAAGTCACAACACCTTTTGCAGGGTGATTTATGTCACTTACCTCCAGTAGGATATAACTTTGATATAACATGCTGTTACATTGCCATGTACAGTAGGTTCTTAAGAATGAAAAGCCATTCTTTGACTGCCAAGTTGGGTTTGTGCGTAGCCGAGCCATTTGTCTAAAAGGAATAATTGTAATATAAGACTCGGAAGATATTTCCAAAAGATCCCATGAGGTAAGTTCTGTTTTGTGGAAACGTGGTCTGTAGGGATGTCGCGAACTGTTCGTGCAAATATCGGCTGTTCGCGCTCGCCGAATGTTCGCGAACGTCGCGCGACGTTCGCCATTTTGGGTTCGCCTTAGCTGGAGCTTTTTTTTGCCATTTCTCCCCCAGACCAGCAGATACATGGCAGCCAATCAGGAAGCTCTACCTCCTGGACCACCCCCAAACCCCCTGGACCACTCCCCTTCCATATATAAACTGAAGCCCTGCAGCGTTTTTTCATTCTGCCTGTGTGTGCTTGGAAGAGCTAGTGTAGGGAGAGAGCTGTTAGTGATTTCAGGGACAGTTGATAGTAAGTTTGCTGGCTAGTAATTTGCTTGATACTGCTCTGTATTGGAGGGACAGAAGTCTGCAGGGATTTGAGGGACATTTTAGGTTAGGTAGCTTTGCTGGCTAGTAATCTACCTTCTACTGCAGTGCTCTGTATGTAGCTGCTGTGGGCACTGATCTCTTCTTCATTCATTAAAGCTCTTTGCGTTTTTTTGCGTTGCAGTAAGCGCCGCGTTTCGTCTTTGCGTGTGAACAGGCTGTAACCTTTACACGACTTGATTGGCATGTAGACGCCGGACGTTTTAAAGCAGTTTATTACACAGGTTTAGAAATGTAGTGTGATTTCTGCCCTTTACAGCACAAAACGCAGCGCTGTGTCAACAATGGATTTTTCAGATACATTTTTGCCCTTGATCCCCCTCTGGCATGCCACTGTCCAGGTCGTTGCACCCTTTAAACAACTTTAAAATAATTTTTCTGGCCAGAAATGTCTTTTTTAGCTTTTAAAATTCGCCTTCCCATTGAAGTCTCTGGGGTTTGCGACGTTCGCGAACCGTTCGCATTTTTTGACGCAAGTTCGCGAATATGTTCGCGAACTTTTTTTCCGACGTTCGCTACATCCCTAGTGGTCTGTGGTATTTTTGGCTAAAGAGAAAATGTCATGTTAAATGTGTTTTGTTGGTATCCACCCAATAAAGCCAAACATCACTATGACAAAACTAGACAGAAATATGTAATACAATGTTGTTGTGTCCTAGTTTATTGTGATACAAGGCAGTTTACATTTTTTATAGATTATTTAGATTCCTTAAATTCTACCTCGTTCCTATATATTTCATTATCATTATTAAAGTGAATCCTTCACTGTGCATATAACTGAAAATGGTAATGTAGTCAACATTATACCTTTATTCTCCATGTCAAAAACAAATCTGTATTTGTTTAACATATTAATAGATTGTCAGCCCTAGAAATGCTGTATAAGCGAAATATTATAAAGAACAAGTGCTTTGTTGTAGGAAGCCACTTTTTCACATGTGGTGAGAATCCGAGCAATAAAGGAAATTCTTACCAACTCACTGCTTGACTACAGAAGCCCAGAAAATAATGGGATACACACAGAATTACTTTGTGAGGAAACTTCGGGTGATTCCGGAAATCACTGCGCTGCGTGTGGATTAGCGCTGGCGTTTTTTCATTTTAACAGGCGGCAGACAGGGAGAAGGTAGTTTGGGGAGATTGTCGCCTGCGATTAAACGCCAGGCGACAGAATCTCCCCGAATCTCCCTGTCTGTCCCTGCCCTTATGGTTATGTCAAGAGGGTCAAGGAAAGCAAAGACAACCAATTAAAGATACTCATTAACTAGCTGCTGTTGTCATTTATTTGTGGTCTCAGTGTCCAGCAGACATATGGATGTCCTTTGTGTAGTTTGCAATAGAAGTTTCATTAACTATCATGAAGGGTGAGGTCTTTAGATAAGCTCTGTTCTTTTGTAAAGATAAGCCTTTGCTGTGTGTTGACACTCAAACCCAAACATGCACATGTCTCTGATACTTTTTCTATAGTGTTGTAATCTTAAGATTTTCTTTTTCTACAACTAGCTTTGTATTTGCTTTCCTTTGTTAACAGCAGACATAACACAGAGATAGCTGGAATGCAGAGGTTTGGAGCTTTCTACATGGATTACCTGTATACAATGGACAGCACCCGTGGCAAAGGTACAAGCTTATTTGTGTATGTTTGTCCTCCCTTGAATAACAGAAACAATGACTTCCTTCAGTGCCACCTGGTCCTTGACGGCATGCCCTTAATTTTACCTCAGGTTTGCCTATTTGGGTGCTTGTTCTCTTGCTGAAAATACAAAGGAGAATACATGTATTTTAAATGAAAAATGTACTCCCTTAATACATGGTTTTTAAATTGACAGTAACTTACCATGTGTAGAAAATATTCCTTTTATGTATGTTTGCATATATTCATAGACATGAGAACTGCTATACTGTCATGTACGGCACCCTAAATCCAGAACCCAAGCTAAGCTCCCTGGTCTTGGCTCTCACTTCTGCCTATAACCGCCGCCTTTCACCTCGGGAGGAGCCCTCAGCTAATTGGATGGCTAATTGGTCAATACACAGTAGATCACAAAGGAATCACAAGGATTAAACACCCAGGAACAACAGGCAAAGTGCAGAAGACTGAATTCCCTTTTATACTGTTTGAATTTCATGCCATGCATGATGATGTCATTACACGGTGCATTAACCCAGAAGAGCGTCGGCGCGACTTGCCATAGGGGAACCGGGGACAGAAGGGGAAGAAGCAGCGTAGCAGGCATCCACGCTGCCCGCTAGACCACCAGGGTGAGTGCTTACATTACTCCCCCCTCTAGGAGAGGCCACTGGATCCTCATGCTTACCAGGAGGCCTGGGATGGGACAGTCTCCTAAGGTGGTCAACACTGGCATCAGGTTTGACCAGACACTTCAACACTGGAGGAGAACAGGATTGCTGGTGGACCTGTATGGCTGATTTTAACATAGAAACATGAAACAGGTTAGATAACATAAATATCTCAGGTGACTCAAGACTGACAGAGGTTGGGTTCACAATCTCCACAATAGGGTATGGACCAATAAATCTAGACCCCATTTTAAGGAATGGGATTTTAAGATTGATATTCCCTGTGGATAGTCAAACCAAGTCCCCAACCTGATATTTGGGTACCTCCCTACGGGGCTTAACAGCTGCTCTTCTTTGAGTGGAGTAACTGCTGATAGGGAACTACGTACCCCAGAACGAGATGAGAGCAATGCTCAACAGAAGGGAGTTTCTCTAGGAAAGCAACTGCCACCATTATGGTGGAAGCTAGACATGAATCTTTCCTCTTGAAACCCCACTGGATAACCTCCCCAGTTACCCAATCAATGAGGGGGTTGTGTACCTGTAGCCAAGGTAACCCTAGAATTAACGGGGATGAGGAACCATCAAGAACGTGAAAAGCTAATTTTTCACAATGCATATTGTTCACACACATGGACAATGCTTTGGATTTTTGGGTTACCAGACCTGAACCCCAGTGGGCTTCTATCAACAGCAGAAATCCTCATAGGAGGTGTAAGGGAATTAGGGGAATATTATATCTTTCTGCAAAGGCAGCATCTAAGAAATTTCCCCCAGCCCCAGAATCCACCAAATCTGAAACTTTAACTTAAACCCCCAGGCCAGGACAAAACTATGGGTACTAAGTTTTTTGAGGCGAAGTGGGGAGAAGAAATCTCTCTGGCCGTGGTAGCAAAAAATGCCCCTAGGGATAGACGGGCAGGATCAGAGCGGAGTAATCTTAGTGCCCAGACTTGTGGGTCACCTTGTAGTAAGGTCATAACGAGTAGGGAAGTTGTGAGGGAAAAAAATTAGGTATAGTTTACATGCCTCCTAAAAAAGAAAAAATGTACTACTATATCACCACTAAACTTATGAGGGAAGGGGTCTTCTTTGAGATAGGAGCAAAGCAATAGGTTCTGGACGAGCGAAGGGACACAATTGTCTCACTAAGATTACTGGATAGAACACCATCAGAAGCCACAGAGTGGTACAGGCAGGCATGACCAGCACAAGCAGAGCAGAAATGTCAGAATTAGAATTCAAGAAAGCAGAATAATCACAGACAGGCAAGGGTCAGGATTGGAGAGAGTCAGAATAATCAAGCAGGCAGGCACGGGTCAGGATTGAAAATATCAGAGTAGTCAGGCAAAGCAAGGGTCAATACACCCAGGAGCTCTGTAAATAGAACCTAACAACGGGCCCGGGGCTGATGGGGGGCCCGGCAGCGCTGCAATCTTCAAAGAGCCGGCCCCCCCTTACGAGCACAGTAGCGAGCGCTTCTGAAGTCCTGCGGCTGAATGCGAAAGTGCCGAACGTCCTGCGAAGTCCTGAAGAGGCGGAAAGACCCAAAGTCACGAAAGGAGCCGACACTGAAGTCTTGGAGCGGCGAAAACACCCGAAGTCACGAAAGGAGCCGACACTGAAGTCCTGGAGCGGCGAAAACACCCGAAGTCACGAAAGGAGCCGACACTGAAGTCCTGAAGCGGCGAAAATACCCGAAGTCACTAAAACATCTATAATTGAAGTCCTGAAGCCACGAGTTCAATTCTACTGACACCAATGTGGGTTTTTTTTTTTTAATCCTCTGGCCACCAATTTTTTTATTTTAATACTCTATAGGCCCCTGAACCAATTTAAAAAAAATATATATTTTTTTGGGGGCCCCAATTTTTTTTTTAACTTGTCGGGGGCGGGGCTGACCACCAATTTTTTTAAAAAAAATATTTTTTTGGGGCCCCAATTTTTTTTAACTTGTCGGGGGGGCCCTGGCACCAATGCTTTTTAATGGGGGGGGCCTGGCGGCAAATTTTTTTTTAACTTATAAGGGAGCCTTGGGGGGTTACGTTTTTAGCGCTGATGTCTGTGTGGTCTTTTAACTGTGATGTGGAGTGGGCAGGGATTAGGGGCGGGGCTTGGGTGCTAGGGCGGGCCCTGAAAATTTTGTTGTGTGGGGCCCCGTGATTTCTAATGGCGGCCCTGGGTAGTCTTTGAGTTTAGTTCTGAAGACACTGAGGGACAATTCTCTCCAGAGAAATTTAGGAACGGCATTCCAAATATAAGGGTTTTATGTGGGAAACTGCAGTAGTAAGGGGGTGCAGCAAAGCCTTTGCTCTGAGAGGAGCTGAGGATTTGAACAAGAGCATAGAGAGACAAGGGATGAGATATAGTTAGTTGCAGAGGAGTGAAGGTCTTCTGAAAGTTGTTTCTAAGGTATTCTTTGTTTTATCGGAAGCCAGGATAAGGACTTCAGCAGGGGAGGGGCCTGAATCCTATTGGATGAATTCTGGCAGCACTATTTAATATAAATTGTAGAGGGGAGAGATGGAAGTTTGGGAGGCCAGTTAGTACAGGTTACAGTAATCTAGTCGGGATAGGATGAGAGCATGTATGAGTGTCTTGGCCATAAAAGGTGAAAGAAAGGGATGGATTTTGACAATATTGTTTAAGAAAATGTGACACATCTTGACTGTGGTGGTAATATGATCAGAGAAAGAGAGGGAGGAGTCAAAGTAAATCCCCAGACAGCATGCTGAGTTGACAGGGTTAATGAGCATGCCATTAATAGAAATAGTAAATTGAGGAGTAGGGCTAGGCTTAGGGCTGGGACAGACAGGGAGATTCGGGGAGATTCTGTCGCCTGGCGTTTAATTGCAGGCGACAATCTCCCCGAACTCCCTTCTCCCTGTCCACCGCTTGTGTAAATGAAAAAGCGCCAGCACTGATACATACGCGGTGCGGCGATTTCCGGAATTGCCCGAAGTTACTTTGTGAGGAACCTTCGGGCGATTCTGGAAATCGCTGCGCCGCGTGTGCACAGAGCTGGCGCTTTTTCATTTAAACAAGCAGCGGAAAGGAAGAAGGGAGTTCAGGGAGATTGTGTTAATTATGGCATTATGCTGGTTTACACACACATATAGACGCGCGCAAAATATAAACGTAGGGAATTTGCTACCAAATGTTTACTGGCCACACCTTTAGAAAACTGCAATTAATTCTGAGACAAGTTTTGTAAAATATAACGACAAAAGTAAATATTAATGTAAATGTACCAATAAATTAATTTTGATTGTTTATATTCAGGTCATTTAAGCCAGCAAGATTTCCCCTCTGGAAAACCTGAGGAACAGGGCTTTGTACAGAAGATGTCCTGCAAACGACTTATTATCAGGCACTTGACCTTCAACTTGATAGTTCTTGATATGTTCTTTAAATCATGAGCATGAGGCATACTGCACCCCCCCCACCAGGTATGACTTTTAGTTGAAAGATGGAGTTTGATTAAAGCTTAAAATGGACCCGTCACCCAGACACAAAAATCTGTATAATAAAACTCCTTTTCAAATTAAACATGAAATCCAATTTAAAATTTTTATTAAAGCATTTATAGCTGTTGTAAGCTAATTGAAAAATCTCAGCTGTCAATCAAATATTGTTTGCCACTCCTCTGTGCCTTAGGCAGATAATTACTTTCACTTTCCATTCAGCACTTCCTAGATGCCACTGCTCCCCACACATTCCCCCAGTTCTCTCAACCATTTAATTGTGTAGCCAGGACATGGGTATAGACATTGGGTCCCCCATTCTGGTGCACAAACAAGATTCTGAGATGATACAAGGCTTGCCTTAAAGGGCAAGGAAAGGCAAAGAAATAAAATCCCATTTTTACTTTCTTTAAAGAACAAGTAAACCTTTTTTTTTCTATCTGTAAATTTGCTCTAAACAGCTCCCCAGATTAATGTACCTTAGTCCCTGCTGCAAGTCTTCTCTGGTTTCTGTGTTATCAGCAGCTTGTTTCCCCTTCTTCCTGGTGCAGAGTGAAGCCCCGCCCCTTAGCTTTCTGAGCTGACCTTATCTCTCAGACTAGTCTTGGAGATCATTTGCATACTATGACATAGCAGAGAGCAGTGTGTTTAGCACCTTTTGCTTGGGGAAACTAGCTTACTAATGAAACACTGGCTCCCTCTTCCTCTCTATTGTGGAACAGCAGCAAAATGCACTGCTCAGTAAACTAAGGGGCTGGGCTTCACTCTGCACCAGGAAGAAGGGGAAACAAGCTGCTGATAACACAGAAACCAGGGCAGACTTGCAGCAGGGACTAAGGTACATTAATCTGGGGGGCTGTTTAGAGCAAATTTACAGAGAGATAAAGAAAAACATTTACTTTTCCTTTAATGAAAAAGAAATCTATCTCCAATACACTTTAATTAAAAAATGTGTACTGTATGCAGTGAAATTCTCCCTTCTTTTAGTGCTGAGGATAGGAATTGTCAGACGGTCCCTAACTTCTGGCAGGGAAACAATCATACTTACGAACAGCAGGGGGAGCTCCCGCCTTACTTACCAGCCATGCAGAGCTCAAACAGCTTTGTTTTTTGATCATTTATGACCATCCCTAAGCAGCACAGACCACACTGAGCATGTGCAGGGCCAGAGGCAGGCAAATATTTTTAACAAAGTTACAAGATGGCAGCCCCCTGTGGCAAACTTTGAAAGCATAAATAATTTGTTTGATTGGGCTTGTGGTGCAGTAAGTTCATGTTTATGTTTAGTATACAAAATACAGCATTTCTAGCCTTATGCTATTTTACACTTTCCTTGCCCTTTAAGTTAAACAGTTCTTCAAGGAGAAGGAAAGGCCTATTTACTTGGGGGTTCGAAAAGTTACACTCCCCCAAGTGATTGTATATTCTTACCTGAAACCCCGGCCTGGTGCTTCTATCAGCAGAAAACTGCATTGGTTCTTCCATCGAGCACCATGGAACTTCCTTATTTTCCCAAGCAAAGAAAGAAGAAGCTGATTGCTCTGTTGTATTCGCTGGAAGAACCCCGTCTGGTGCAGTTTTCTGCTGATAGGAGCACCGGCCCAGGGTTTCAGGTAATTATATACAATCACTTGGGGTGCCTAACTTTTGGCAACCCCAAGTAGATACAGCCTTTCCTTCTCCTTTCACTTAACTGAAGCCGTGTCAGGAGCTCCGGGTGGCGCGTGTTACCTCTCCGTCGTTGCTCCCCAGGGCCGCCATGTGGGTAGCGGCGTCGGGCGATTACGTCATTGTGTCACGACGGACGCAATGACGTCACGGGGCCCACGTTTTGGAGCCAAAATTGAGTACTTTAAGGCGTCCAGGACGCCAGTATGGCACCCAAGTATAGGTTTTCTTGCTGTGAACCTGGGTGGGCTTAATTCTGTTTTCCTGACTTCTGTTATTAACTATTGCCTGACTTTGACCCTGATCCTGTGCTGCCTGCCTCTAGATAATTGCCTGGACTTGGACCACTCTCTAGAACTATCCCAGAACTGTACCTTGCCTTGGACTCTCTGGAAGGCTTCCTCCTTAGATCCTGACTACCTCCCTGTTGGAGCCACAGGCCCCCTGACAGTCATACCCACTAGGGCTGTCATTTACCCAAATTCCTGAAGGACCATTTAATTTTGGCATTGCATACTATAGTGATGTGAGTAATAGAAATACTGAATCTTGCACCGAAGACGTCCGATCTTGCAGTGCCTTTTACTTTGTTTTCATTGAGCAGCAACGTAGGAAATGAGTGCCAATTTTGTAGACGTTTTATTAGATGGATAGAGTCAACAAAACATTTCCAAGGCAATTGGAAAAGTTAAGAAAACACATGAAGCAATCTTTTTGCCAGAGATCTTAAAGTCTCTCTGGGTAAATAACAGGCAGGAGTAGTAGCAATTAGAGTGAGTGCCGCTTTGGTTTAAATCCAAGTTGGAGACAAGTGTCCTGCTTACTGTACTGATATGGATACGAAAAGTAAGGGCAGTGAGCAGGATAATTGTCTCTCTAAATATCTTTATATAACCGCAATGCTATTACGTCATAATGATTAGCAAATATATGGCATTTAGTTGTAAAAAAAACCCATGGTAGTTAAAGATGTTGCTTCTTAAACTGCACATTCAGACGATTAACTAATTAATTACATTTTTTCCAGTCTTAAATATACTTTCAGCTTCTTTACTCCCTTCCCTTTTTTATCTTTTACAAGCAGAACAAATTATCTCTAGCAGAAAAAAACCATTAGTTGATTTGTGGGCACAGCTATAAAGGTAAATTCCTGCAAGTTTAATCTGGGATTTCATACATTTAACAGTCATAAATTGCAGTTTGGCCAACAAAAAGTTTATCTAATCAGCCATGATAAGGGAAGTATTTAACATTCAAGGAATCATAATTAATTTTAAATTCTTTCACTTCACTTAACTCCACTAAGGGCCAATAACAATATACTTCTTGTTAAGTTTGCCAGAGAGCCTCTAACTCCTGGGAGGAACAGAACTTCATTAGCAAAATCGGCAGGATGGCACTTGGAGTGCTTTGTTTTCTGAGGTTGCCCTAAAGTTTCCTCATGAGGAAATCGGGGAGATTAGTCGCCCGAAGAAGAGGAGATTTGTCGCCAAAATCTTCTCAGATCTTGTGTCTCTGCTAGTGATGGGCGAATCTACCCAGTTTCGATTCGCCGAAAAATTTCACTGGAAACGAGTCGCGGCACGTTTTTGACGTGTTGCGTCGTTTTCGTCGCGTCGTATTCGCCGTGCATCACGTCATTTTCGTTGTGTCAAAAACGATGCGCAACTTGTTTTTTTTTGCGGATTTTCGCCAGGTGAATTTTCGCTGGCGTTTCGCTAATTTATTCGCCAGCGGCAAATCGTGGGAATTCGCCGCAAATTCGCCTCATCACTAATCTCTGCCCTTACAGTGGTTGAAGCAGTGAAGGTGGAGCACTGGAAGGTGCCATCTGACAAATGCTAGTCTGTAAAATTTGTCAGAGTTTGACATATTTGATTTTTTTAAAAAAAGTAATGGAATGTTCGAATTTGAGTAAAATTAAAAAAACTCACATGAATTGGAAATTTGACGCTTAATAAATGTGCCTCTGAGTGTTTCCATCCTGACATGGCAATGCAATAGTTAGTGCTGCCATCACATTTGTAGCCTTCCAAGCAAGGTTCATCTGTTTGGACAAATTCAGGCATGAGAGCTGAATGTGGTGGTGAAAATATACACATTGGTGCCCGATGCAGATAAAGGGAACCCTTTATAGTGTTATTTATTCATGTTAGAATGTGACAATCTCCTCCAGGGCTATTAGCTGCATTGCCTGCACTCCAGTTGCAACATACTGGCTGATTTATGGTAGAGGCACACGGGTAGATTAGTTGCCTGGCGACAAATCTCTTCTTCTTCCAGGAGACAATCTCCCCAAACTTCCTTCCCTCTTGCAAGAATGTAACTCGCTGGAGGGATGGCACTCAGAGCGCTACGTTTTCCGAAGGCAACTTTGGATGACCTAGGAAAATTAAGCGCTGCGAGAGCCATCCCGCCGGCGGTGAAGGCAGTTCTGGGAAATTGTTGCCTGTAAGGGTTGTAATACACTAGGCTATTTGGGGAGATTGAGTTGCCTGGCGATTAGTCGCCAGGTGACTCAATCTCCTCAAATAGCCTAGTGTGTCACAGCCCTAAGAATTGGAGATTTGTTGGCAGGTGACTAATCTTCCCAATCTGCCAGTGTGCCTCTACCCTTAAACTGGGGACAGACAGGGAGATTCGGGGAGATTCTGTCGCCTGGCGTTTTTAGCAGGCGACAATCTCCCCGAATTTCCTTCTCCCTGTCTGCCGCTAGTATTAATGACAAAGCGCCAGCGCCTGTGCACACACAGCACGGCGATTTCCGGAATCGCCCGAAGATACTTCGTGAGGAAACTTCGGGCGATTCCGGAAATCGCCGCGCCGCGTGTGCACAGGCGCTGGCGCTTTGTCATTAATACTAGCGGCAGACAGGGAGAAGGAAATTCGGGGAGATTGCCGCCTGCTATTAAACGCCAGGCGACAGAATCTCCCCGAATCTCCCTGTCTGTCCCCAGCCTTAGGCTGATGTACAGAGCCCCCATGTGGTTTACTAGATAGATGAGCAGCATGTTTATATCAGCCAATTGCTGCTGTTTGTCTTTTGGGTTAGAAAGATGGGTGTTTGGCTTATTGTCACTTTCACACATTCATTTTAATCCAAGACAGTAAATATGTTAGTATACATTGACTTTAGTCCCTTCCAGATACAGAACTAATGAAATACAGCAACTCTTCACCTGAGCAGGAGTATCTAGCTTTTCCCATGGTAGTTCTGTGTCAGACTGGGATCCCAGGGGCCCACCAGAAAGCCTTAGACTGAGGGCCCACTTTCCAAACTATTATATCTCCTCTCCTCACTCAACCTTTATGTTCTCCTACTCTCTTTTCACTACATACTGTACTATACTCTATTCTTCCATTATTAAGCCTCTTTGTTCCCATAAATAGGGAATGACCATGAAATATACAAAATGTTTAGAAGCAAGAGGCCCACTGACACCTGGGCCCGCCGGGAGTTTTCCCGAGTGTTCCTGAGTGTGTTATATATGTGTTTACCTGCTGCTCTGCAGAATTTAAATGTTTTACTGATTTTTTTTTTTAGTGAAGCAGTTCAGCCAAGGAATGTAAACTGTTATTCTCACATTGATTTTATTTGGCAATGCGGGATACGAAGGTTGCGCTTAACATTTTCAAATGCAGTTGTCATTGTTATTAAAAGCCTCTTATTGAGTTAGATGTGTGACCCATTCGGAATGAAACATAAAGTAAATTATTTTTATTTCTCTTTCTTTTCAGTGTGCCAACCCTAGCACATTTAACTCACTCTGCTATTAAAATAATCTTTGACAAATTTAATTTTGAACATGCTGTGCCAATGTATGCGGAACAGCTTGTACAGACTGTGAGCAGCCTAAATCAGCCATCTGCTGCACCTCTGCTATGCACATTGTCCTATCAAGGTAATGGAGTTGCATTGGTTTAAGATAGAGGGATAGATAGATAGATAGATAGATAGATAGATAGATAGATAGATAGATAGATAGATAGATGATAGATATAAACTGATAGATAGATAGATAGATAGATAAATGATAGATATAAACTGATAGATAGATAGATAGATAGATAGATAGACAGACTGCTCGGGACCTGGGGTTTTCTGGATAATAGATCTTTCTGTAATTTGGATCTTCATACCTTAAGTCTACTAGAAAATCATGTAAAAATTAAATAAACCCAAAAATCTGGTTTTGCTTCCATTAAAGGGCACCTATCGCTTTAAAAAGTTACCCCCAACCAATGGAGCCCGCATTCCAGGTTGGGGAGCTTGCGTTGCGAGCCACCATGACAGTGGACGCGCATGCGCATTGTGAAAAGCAGTCACTGTTTGGGGCCACTGTCATTTTTTTTTTTTATAAATATTTTTTTGGGATATCTTGTATATTTTGGATTTTTTTTATATTCTCTGTATTTTGTGTGGGGTTTATTTACACTTATATATGTATATGTAATAAGGTCAGAATAGGTATCAGAGGAAGATACACATCACAATAGTATTCATTCTTAAATAAATTTTTTATTACTTTATGGGTAGAATTATATAGAGGAGTAATTAAGAGTCTATTTATTAGATACCCATGTAACCGAGATGTAGCATTGGGTATTCACGGGATGAATTAATTGCACTTGACATTGTAAAGTAGAGGGTGTTTTTTCACTTAGTTTGTTTACACTACATGGGATATGTTCATTATTTATTACAGGCTGTGGACCTGGAGTATTCTCATGTAGAGTAATATGCTCTAATACGTGAGTCTAATACGTGTTCTGTTGTTAGGCTGCTGGGTGGGGGAAAGGGAGGGGGTGATATCACTCCAACTTGCAGTACAGCAGTAAAGAGTGATTGAAGTTTATCAGAGCACAAGTCACGTGATTTGGGGCAGCTGGGAAATTGACAACGTGTCTAGCCCCATGTCAGATTTCAAAATTGAATATAAAAAAATCTGTTTGCTCTTTTGAGAAATGGATTTCAATACAGAAGTCTGCTGGAACAGCACTATTAACTGATGTGTTTTGAAAAAATACCGGCCAGGCTGGTAAAATGCTGGCCAGGTGGCAACCCTAATTCTGGCATGTATTTGGACATTTTTGAGGCTCAGTTAGACATGATGGGGCCTTCTTAGTGTTATCAGAAGCTAGTATAAACTGTGTGGCCGTAGCTTGAATAAAATAATTGGGGCAGTAGATAGAGTTATAAAGCTTGCACTCTGGTTGTGGGAAGCATTTCTTTACCCCCATAGAAAGCCCCCAAGCTCTAGGCTAACAGCACCAAGAAGGTGTTCTTGGTGAGGATGCCATGTTGTAGCATTGAAAATAGTATCATGATGTCTCACCACCAACAATTATCCCATGTATGTGACATCACATGTATGCACGAAGCAAGTGTGTTTGGAGAAATGCCCATTATGTGCATGCACTAAACATGTGGGTAACATTTTGTAGGAAAAAGAATATTGCTTTCCTCAACCAGACTTTTTTAGCCTCATATAAATTTCCCATAGTGTGTGTATGTGATAACGACATTTGATTCTAATCTAAGATGTCAATGGTTTATAACCTCCTTAAACATCTGTGGAATATTTTGTTGATATCTAAACAAAAAGATAAAATGCCTGGATCAAATGGAACTACTCCTTTTTCTGCAAAAAGTAGCTTCACAAAAAACCTCCCAAAAGTCATTAAAATTGCCTATTGCATTGGGAACATACAGTAAATCCTTTGGCCTGTAATTATCTCCTGATTAGGGACTTTTATTTTTCACAGGGGATTGTATATAAAATTGTGATATAAACTTTGGGTGCCATAAAATTTGCTGTGATAATAGACCACACATTTAGCTTAACCTTATAGAAAGAGAGGGAAACTGAAAATCAGTATAATACAGTAAGTATTAGGATGGAAATAGAATGAATTACAGTAAAGTCCATCTCCCATAGGGGCAAATTCACTAAAGCTCAAAGCGGCTAACGCTATTCACCAGCGTGACGTCATCTCGCAACTTCTGGCGAATTAACGGTAATGTTCGCTAATGTTCGCTGCCCTGAGCGCAAATTCACATTTTTGTGAATTAGCGGTGGGCTGGCGAATATTTGCCTGGTGAAGTGCGGCGAATTGTGGCAAAGCCATCACTAGCCCATTTTCGCCGCTTAGTGAATTTACCCCATAGACTCAATTTTATCCAAATTATCGGATTTTTTAAAAATTATTACACTTTTCTCTGTAATAATAAAATAGTAGCTTGTACTTGATTCAAACTAAGATATAATGAATCCTTATTGGAAGCAGAACCAGCCTATTGGGTTTATTTATTGTTTACATGATTTTCTAGTAGACAATTTACAGAAAGATCCCTTATCAAGAAAACACCAGGTCCCAAGCTTTCTGGATAAGAGGTTCCATACCTGGACTAACATGCACACAGTCATATGCATTTATTAATAAAAGGCATTTGTTTTCCTTCAAGGGCAAGTTACCCCCTTTCCTAAAAAAAGCCCATCATAGATGGAGGGTAGCATTTTTGTTTTGGGGGGGGGCAAACAATAGGGGGCTTTTTACTAGAAAAGCTATAATTACATCAGTATTAACCGAACACTTTCAGTTTTTGTTGGCATGTGTTTTGCCTATGCATAGGGTTTGTTTAGCATGCATAAAGGTGACAAGGTGTTTAAAGAAACAAAACCTATTTACTGGAGTTCACACATAGGTGCGATTTTAACCAGTAGTCTGTTCACTCCGTGAAGCCATAATGTGTATTTGACCTGCAGATTCAGGTATTCTTTGTGTGTGATTCTATAACTCAATTAATTTATTTTTTTTGTTTTGGGACCTTGATGTGTATCTCTTTGTTTTGTGTTCAATGCTGACTTTAGTGACTTTGTTTTATTTTAACAAGCGTGACTCCCTGCTGATCCCAAATGCTTCAGTGGTGTAGTGTAAAGTGAACCTTCTTATTTACCATTTAAATAACCAGGAGTACCAGGAGGTCCCAACCACACACCTTTGTTTAAAATGTTGTCTTTGGGGTGAGTGAGAAAGTTGTTTTTTTTTCTCTACAGAATAACAATAAACTTCTACCTTTCCTACTTACCTACTAGAATTCAGGTGATGGTATCATTTATGTGGTGGCCAACGCATAGGGGCAGATTTACTAAATTTGTGTAAATGATTCGAAATTCGATAGAATTTTAAAAAAGATTCAAATTTTAATTTTCGAATAGGTTTTCTGGCCACTTCGACCATCGAATTAAAAAAATTAGGGGCAGATTTACTATTGGTCGAATTTGAGGGTTAATTAAACCCTCAAATTCTGGTTGAATTTTAATCCTTCAAATTCGAATATCGAATTCGAAGGGTTTTAACGAAATTCGATCGATCGAACAGGAAAAATTAGGGGCAGATTTACTAAGGGTCGAATTCAACCGGCGAATATTTGGCGAATAAATATTCGCCAAAATCAAATAAACTATTCTCCGGTTTTGAGCGTGTTTTCGACTTCGCCAGAATCGTGCGATCAAACGATTCTACGAAAAAAATCACAGAAAGAAATGCTTGAATATTCGCCAAAATCGTACAAATCGAATGTGCGAAGCTTTCGATCGTACGATTTAAATTCGGCAAAAGACTTCGAAAAAAAGCCTATGGGGGATTCCCATAGGCTTCTATTGCACTTCGGTAGGTTCAATCTGGCGAAGTAGGCAGTTGAATAAAAATTTAAAGGGCAAGTTCTTCGGCTGGCGAATAGTCGATCTATTCGATCTATTCGATCTATTCGATGCGACTGAATATTATATATTCGATAGTCGAAAATGCATAATTTGCTTATTCAAATTGAATAGAGACTATTCGAGCGAATATTCAAATCCTTCACACGAATTTACTAAATCTGTCCCTTAGTGTTGGGTGTTTTAGACTTATGATTTAAGAACCGCTTTGCAGTTGCAACAACGTGAGTCTGTGGAATGATAAAATGTGGTCAGACCACGGCACTATTAATTTATGAGGGCAAGAGTTTATTGTTGTCTAAGGAGAATGCACTGTTGAGGCAAGTAATATGGCAGTGATTGCTCTAGTTATTATTATTCTTTAAGTAGCACCTTACAGTACCTGCCCCCAGTGTCGGACAGGGATGCCAGGGGCCCACCAGAAACCCTTAGACCACGGACCCAACTTTCAAAACTATTATTCCTTCTCTCGTCACTTAACCTCTTTATTCTCCAATTCTTTTAGATCTACTTACTATACTCTATTCTTCCATTATTAAGCCTCCTTTTCCACATTAAGAAATAGGGAATGAACATGAAATAGGCCACATTGTTAGAAGCAAGAGGGCCCACTGCAGACCCGGACTGGCAATCTGTGGGTTCTGGCAAATGCCAAAGGGACAGCTATAAGGTGCCATAGAAAGTTAGTATTTAGTGGGCTCGTGGGGGTCTGGGGATGATTGGGCCTCTGTGTACCTGAAATGTCAGGGCCTATTTTGATTCCCAGTCCAGTCCTGGCCCACTGACACCTGGGCCCACTGGGAGTTTTCCTGGTATCCCTGTGGGCCAGTCCAACACTGCCTGCCCCCCAATGGAGCTTACAGTTTTAGTAACACGCTATGGTTAGTTTTACCAGGAGCCAATTAAGCTGCATGTTATGATTTAGAAGTATTTGAGGAAATGGGAGTAACTGGAGGGAGACCACATAGGTCTGGTGAGAACAGACAAACCCATCGATTAAATATGTTGTGTGCGCATTTTCTTTCTAAGAGAATGATAAAACATGCAATTAATGCCTGTCCAGTCATTTTCCTATAGAAATATATACAATTGTTTTTCATGACATATGTACTCAACTCCATTAAATGCAGTATGCCTATAAATATAGGTATAGGGACAGATTTACTAAGCTCAGGTGAAGGATTCGAATGCCAAAAATTCTAATTTTCGAATTTAATTTTAGGCTACCTCGACCATCGAATTGGCTAAATTCGATGGAATCAAATGAGTCGAATGAATCATTCCATCAAATAGAATGATTCGAATAAATTGAACGATTCGAATAAGAAAATCATTCGACTGTTCAATGATCGAAGTACTTGCCCTTTAAAAAATTTTTCGATTGCCTAGTTCGCCAGATTAAACCTTCCGAGTTGCTATATTTGTCTATGGGATTCCATTTGATCGAATAGAAATCATCTGATTTCTCGGAAAAATTTGATCTATTCGTGCTATTTTTTTCCGTGAAATCAGATGTTTAGTATGATTTTTTCTTGAAATCGGATGATCGCTATTCGATCGTTTGATATATTGAAAAGTAAATTCAATATTCGAGTTTATCTGATTTTACTTAGTGAAAATTTCGAGGGTCGAATTAGAGGGTTTTTAACCTTCGAAATTTGACCCTTGATACATCTGCCCATAGTGTTAAAAACATATTGCCAGGGACAAGTGTGAATTCAGTATTATGTCTGCTGCCTTTGAATATATGCTTTAAAGGACTCAAGAATGCTTACAAGTGAATGTAAAGAATGTCCAGACTGAGAATTAAAATAGGCCCTGGCATTTCAGGTACACAGAGGTCCAACCAGCCCACATCAAGACCCAAACAGCCCCCATCAGCCCACTAAATACTGACTTTCTATGGGACCTTATAGCAGCCCCTCTGGCATTTGCCAGAACCCACAGATTGCCTGACTGCATTCAGGACTTGAAGCCATACTTTTCAACACCAGTTTGTTAATGAGTTAAAGGGGTTGCTCACCTTTAAATGAACTTTTAGTATGATGTAGAGAGGGATATTCTGAGACAATTTGCAATTGGTTTTCATTTTTTATTATTTGTGGTTTTTGAGTTATTTAGCTTTTTATCCAGCAACGCTCCAGCTTGCCATGTCAGCCATCTGGTTGCTAGGTTCCAAATAAATGTAACAGCCATACATTGATATGAATAAGAGACTGGAACATGAATATGAGAGGGATAGACTAGCAATAACAATAAATGTGTAGCCTTAAAGAGCATTTGTTTTAGATGGGGTCAGTGACCCCCACGTGAAAGCTGGAAACAGTCCCATACCTGTACTAACATGCACACAGTCGTATGCATTTATCAGTAATGGGCATTTGTTTTCCTTTAAAGGGAAACTGTCATGGGAATCTAAGAAAATGCACGCACTCCTGCAACCAGCCGGTGAAGAAAAAATTGAACTTTATCCCATCAAGTTAAAAGTCATATGTCCTGACGCGTTTCATATTTAACGATACGTAGTCGCAGGCACAAATGCTGACAAGCCATTGTGAATTTTAAATACAATAAGGAAAGCGTCAGGACATATGACTTTTAACTTGATGGAATAAAGTAAAATTTTTACTTCACCGGCTAGTTGCAGGAGTGCGTGCATTTTCTTCGATTGGAATTCATGGTTAAGCTACGGGCTTGGGCACAGCACCTGAGCCAGCGACCCGACCTGATGAGTGAGGCTTTCCACTGACGACAATCGAAAATTTCAGTGCTGGGTCCGGGGTGTTCACACAAGTGGTCACTTCCACTATTGGGTGAGCCATTTTTGGCATATTTAGGGAAAAAAAATTTCCATGCCTTTCAACGGGGGCTAGAGCGTACAGATCAACTTCTTTAAACTGTCATGGGAAAACATGTTTTTTTTTTTAAATGCATCAGTTAATAGTGCTGCTCCAGTAGACTTATAAACTGAAATCGATTTCTCAAAAAAGCAAACAGACTTTTTTATATTCAGTTTTGAAATCTGACATCGGGCTAGCCATTTTGTCAATTTCCCAGCTGCCCCTGGTCATGTGACTTGTGCCAGCACTTTAGGAGGGAACTGCTTTCTGGCAGGCTGTTGTTTTTCCTTCTCAATGTAACTGAATAGTATGCAGTGGGACATGGGTTTTTACTATTGAGTGTTGTTCTTAGATCTACCAGGCAGCTGTTGTCTTGTGTTAGGGAGCTGTTATCTGGTTACCTTCTCATTTTTCTGTTGTTAGGCTGCTGGGTGGGGGAAAGGGAGAGGCAGTGGCGTAACTACTTCCTGATGGGCCCCGGCACAGGATGGGCACCTGGGCCCCCCTGTGGGGCCCTTACCACTATAAATTGCATGCAGGAGTGTTGATGGCATGTGTGATGTATAATCTCCCCCTAGATAACTGCCTGCCATAACCATTTTTGTGACTCAGATGGGCCCCAAGGGGATGGGGGCCCTGGTGCAATTGCACCCCCTGCACCCCTGGTAGTTACGCCACTGGGGAGAGGGTGATAACACTCCAACTTGCAGTACAGCAGTAAAGAGTGACTGAAGTTTATCAGAGCACACGTCACATGACTTGGGGCAGCTGGGAAATTGATAATATGTCCAGCCCCATGTCAGATTTCAAAATGAAATATACAAAAATCTGAATCTGATTAGATTTCAGTGCAGAATGCTTCTGGAAGAGCACTATTAACTGATGCAGTTTGAAAAAAAATTTCTTCCCATGACAATTAATATAGCTCTCTGGGTTGTGTTTGTAACTAGAATAATTCAGAGAGAACTCACGTGCACACTCAGGCCCTTCCGTGTCGATATCACTTGGTGCTAAAATGCTTTTGGGGAGACGGCCCTCCCTGGAGAAGGTAGTTACAACGATTAAAGCCAGCACACAAGTCAGATGCAAACCGAGGTCAAGCCCCTGGTGAGTTTATTGCGTCACAACGTTTCGGGGGTGGTCCCCCTTCCTCAGGTGATCACCTGAGGAAGGGGGACCACCCCCGAAACGTTGTGACGCAATAAACTCACCAGGGGCTTGACCTCGGTTTGCATCTGACTTGTGTGCTGGCTTTAATCGTTGTTGTGTTTGTAACTAGCACACAAATGTTGCAGGAGAACAGAAACATGGATCTTTTGTTTTGTTTTTTTAAACAAAAAATAATATATAAGCATGGCGCAGCACCAGGTGACCCATATACATATAACAGCAGGAATATGCAGCATGTAAAGACCCCATTGCCTCTCTATGTTGGGTCCCAGTGTTTAGGGTGCATTAACAACACCTCCACCTCCGCTGTAAATCTAAACAGCGAGCCACACCCAGTCTGTTATGTAAAAGCAACAATAGCAACACTTGGGTAATAAAGAAGAAAAATAAATGAGTCAGCCAGCAGCCTACTTAAATGAAGTGTAGTTTGAAGTGAATAAAACTCCAGATGAAATACATCAAATGGCACTTGAACTAAATCGAAGTCAGCGTGAGTACAGCGAGCCTCATTGAAGTCATGCAGTGAGCGAGAATTAGTCTTCTAAAATAACCTGGTAATGTCATTAAACTCTGAGTCACTTCTCCAAATTATACCACCTGCTTTATTTGCAGTTTCGGAATTTTACATTCCTCCCTCCTCCTAACGGTGTACACATGCGATGCTACATATGTTCTTCTGTTCCTTTGTGGGGGGGGGGAAGCAGCAACACAAAAGCTGCTGGAACTTATGTTTAAAAAATAAAAAAAAAATAAAAAAAAAACCAAAAACATTTTATGAACTGTTATGGAATCCCTCAGGTGGTATGTTTTGAGTTAGCAGTGAAAATCCTAACTTTATTTCTGACATAAATCAGCCAAGGACCGTTGTGTGTAAGTGTCCTGCACAAACTCCCCAAACCAACACTTGCATCATTAAGCTTTGCCGACTCTTAGATTTTCCACTTTTTTTGCACAGAAAATAAAATAAACTTGAAATTTGATTACCTTGAATGTCATCTTTTTCCCCCCCCCCCCTTGATATTCTAAATTTTTGTTTCCCCTTTAGAACTGAATTCCGTAATTGGCTTTGTGAAATTCCTGCTTGTCAGCTGTGATTCATAAAATTGCCTAGATCTTTTCTCACAGCGGGCAGTGGTAAATGCGTAGCAGTTTATTTGGCACATGGGAAAATCATTTTTAATGGCACATTAAGAGAAATATAATTGATTTTTAGTTTGGGATATAGTTATTTCCGTGAGATTTAATCTTGCTTGCTATTGATGTATAATTTCCAATGCAGGCAACCAGCAAAGGGCATTTTATTCTAGATTTAAGTGAAGTACAGATATAGGATCTATTATCCGAAAAAATGCTTGGGACATGGGGTTTTCTGGATAAGGGATTTATCTGTAATTTGGATAACCTTTGGTTGGTTGTTCACCTTTAAGGGCAAGGTCACATGGGCAGATTCGGGGAGATTTAGGGGGAAATTTATCAAAGAGTGAAGTTCCGCCACTAGATGAAATTCCGCCGCTCTCCATTCATTTCTATGGGATATTGAAAGGCGTATTGATCATTGGGTGAAGTGAAAGTTCACCCTTTGATAAATTTGTCTTTAAAAATCCCATTGTAAAGAATGGAGAGCGGCGGAATTTCCCTCTAATGGCGGAACTTCACTCTTAGGGCCCTTACACACGGGCGTTTTGGACCTGCGCTCCCCTGCATTGCGTTTGGCTGCGTTCAGCCGCAGGGGAGCGCAGGTCTAGACGCACCTCATTCTTTTCAATAAGGTTGTACCCACGAGACGCATGTAAGTGCCAAACGCAGGTTCAGAGGCAACATGCTGCAATTTTCCTGCGTTTGGGCATACATGCATTCGTGTGAATACAGCCCCATTGAAAATAATTGATTGCATCTATACCTGCGCTCCCCTGCGGTTGAACGCAGCAAAATGGAACGCAGGGGAGCGCAGGTAAAAACGCCCGTGTGTAAGGGCCCTTAACTTCACTCTTTGATAAATATACCCCTTAGCAACAAACGAATAATTGCCTCTTCTTCTTGGCGACAATATCCCTGAAGATGGCCCAAAACATTGGAATAAAAACAATTTTTGTTTTCACTATTCAAATCCTAGGAGTGCGTTTTTTTGGTTTTTACACATATATATATATATATATTTCCATTGTACTAAAAATGTGTTGCTGAGAGGGTCATGGCACATTCTGTGGTGAAAATGACTGGCTTATTGACAGCAGACAGGGAAAACAACTACTGTACTTGTTTGTTTTGTTATGGAGATGTTAAATGTTACAGAGAAGGTGTCCCATTGCTATTTGCTTTCACTAGATTGCAATTCCACGCTGAAAGTCTCACACTTCTGCTAAGTTTATCTACTCTCACTTCCTTGTTTGCTTAGAGGGTCGCACTGTACAAAAGCTTTCATTAAACCTTATCTCCCAAGATGAATGATGGCTGCTCCTTTGCATGGATATTAGCATCCTTTTCACTGAAGAGATAAGTTACTTGTAATTTCCTCGCCTCTAACTCACTGTGGGGCGTAGCCTTCCTCCTTAAGCTGGCCATAGACGTAACAATTACGATCTTTCTCGGGAAAGATCTTTCCAAGAAAGATCGTTCGTTTCAACACACACGTGTAGAGCTGAATCGTCAGATATACAGGTAGAAACAATAGAATTCTACTTGTATCTGACGATTCAGCATTAACAATGGCCGATGTTCAGGGAGCTTTCAAAGGCATCCGATCAAAATTTTACATCCAGTCCGATCAACCAGCCGACCAATATCTTAATCCTCTGACGATATCGGTCGGCTCATTTCCCACCATACACGCACCGAATATCGTACGAAAATTCGTTTCGTACGATATTATCTGTGCGTCTATGGCCACCTTTAGGCATGCAAGGGTCCAGCCTTTTCTCACTAGCACCTGATTTCTTTTCCAGTCCTTAGGAAGAGATCAAAGCAAATGATCAAGTGGGATGTGCAGTATTATTAGAGCAAGTATGGAAAGTGGGCAGATTAGGCTCAATTGGTCATTGTCTGCTGTCAGCTTCTGCTTATCCCTATATCTGTGTTTGGAGAATTCCAGGAGCTCCCTGCTACCAAGGCAATTCTTACAAACACTTTGCCCAACCTCTTGCATTGTCATAAAGATTGTATTCATATCACTTTGCTCACTGCATAGAATACTAGTGCTGTTCTACTAGGGTCAAATGTGGCCTACAAACACGCAAGCTCTTCCTGCCATTGTTAATATTAAATAAATGGAGTGGAAATATCAATATGCAACTTATCAATTAAGCAAGAACTTGTTTTCCCTAATAAACACTGATATGGGTGTATTGAGGACAGAATACCAGACCATTTCATATTTCCACCATTGATCTATAAGCATTTCATTATTTGTAAGAGTGGGCCCTGGATGATTTCTGGGAACCTCAGGGTGGTGGCATATGGGGATATTAGTCGCCAATCAATAAATCCTCGCTACTGCAACTAATCTCCCTGAAATGCCTTCCTATCAATAAGAATGTGAATCGCTGGAGGGATGGCATTCACGTTGCTTCGGTTCTCTGAAGTCCGCCAAAGTTGACTCAAGGAAAGGTATTCTTGATGGCTGATCCCAATGTTATTAATAGGTAAAAAAGCTAAGTATGTAGGAAAGCCAGTATTTTTTTTTTAAGAAAAGGTGGCAACCCTACCTGCAGTAGGAAAGATATATTACTTGTCCTCCAGCCTTAGGAGACCAAGTAAACTGCTGTCTTCTTCTAATGGAATTTGTTAGTTTATGCCCCTAGGTAAATGGTCAAATAAGTAAAAACTTATAGGACTTATAGGCCAAGGACACACTGAGCTTTTATTTAAGGTGGCGATACACAGGCTGATAAACGCTGCTGACAGACCATGCATGCGGTCCCGTGACGGGCTTCCCTGATCGATATTTGGGTGAAAGTCTGCCAGATTTTGATCAGGCAGGGATAAAAATACTGTCATATTACGGACCACATCTGTTCTTTGATGCGGTACCACAATCCAACTACCCGTATCACTTTCATTATGATCCCATTGTTGGTCCCTAGGGCCCACAATCGAATCAGCCTGATATCGCCCACCTCAAGGTGTACATATCGGGGAGAGATCCGCTCATATGGCAACATTGGATCTGTGTACTGTAGGCAATCTGTGGCTTCGGGCAAATGCCCAATGGGCTGCTTACTTTAAAATGTAAATGGACTGCTCACCTAAAATGCAAATGAGGTTTGACTTTAATATGTAAATGAGCCAATCAATTTAGAAATGTAAATGAGCTGTCCATAACAGCCAACCACAGCTAAGCCAATGCCTGCATTTGTGCATATGCATATGGGAGGAACCAGGAGAAACTTCAGTTAGTAATATTAGAGTTGCTTGCTATATACCCAATCCCTTATGATTAT
>CM044442.1:118130125-118149839 GCA_024363595.1 Xenopus borealis | reverse complement strand
AAAAAAAAAAAAAAAAAATGAATAACAAAGATGAATGGAAAAATTGCTTAGAATCAGTGGCTTAACTACCACGGGTGCAGTGGGTGCAATTGCACCAGGGCCACCACCCCCTTGGGGATCACTAGAGCCACAAAAATGGTTATGGCAGGTGGTTTTCTAGGGGGAGATTTTACAGCACACATGCTATCAACACTCCAGCATGGGATTTATAGAGGTAAGGGCCTGACAGGGGGGCCCGGGTGCCCATCCCGTACCGGGGCCCACCAGGGAGTAGTTACACCACTGCTTAGAATTGGACGCCCTGTAACATACGATCTTATTCTCATGTATCTGCAGTAAATGTGGGATGAAGTTTGAATTAAAGGGGCAGTAAAACCATAGGTCAGTATGAGTGCAATGAATAAGGCTTGTACTAAACATATTTGCCCAATTATTTAAATCACAAAAAAGTATGTTTTTTACCTAAACAGGGAAAATTAAGCTATTCCATGCTTAGACCTTTGCAAGGTAGATACTGCAATTACTGCCTCCATTCCCAATTTGTTGTAAGCAGGGGTCCATTGTACATGGGAGGGGGGTTATCTGTGCCCTGTGACCAACTGAATCCTATGGGTTAAAGTACTGGTGCAAAACTGGACCTATGTTAGTTTTCCCTGAACATGTGTTGTGTTTCTTTAGTGTAGTATACATGTGGGATGCACATTCACCCTTTTTTCATGTTACCTACATTCAGCAGTAAGAGAAATAAGTAAATATGTTTGTTAGAAATCTATTCTTCTTTTTATGTGCATGCAGGCGATGGTGAGCTGTTCTCAGTGGTGACTATGGGGTTCCTTTGAGAGCCGTACATAATACTAATCTCAAGTTAAAATATTTAAACAGCTGTAGGACCAATGCCGTCGGAGTGATTATCTAAATGATAAATCAAAGGATGATGTAGACTTGATGACATGGAAATGCCCTTATCCTAATTTATGTCATAGTACAGATAACATGTGTGTGTAAATAATTTGTCATGTAATCATACCTCCCCGTGTTCATGTTTTCTGCGGGACAGCCCCGATTTTGACAGCTCAGACCGCAGACCCAAGTTTCTCTTGCAAAGTTTCTGAACTTAATTACAATAAGAGGCTTTTCTGCAGAGAGCCCAGAGCACTGAGCAGCTACACTTCGATACATTTCTAACAATTTAAGATAAGCAATGAAACAATTGTAGCAATTTAAGACAAGCCAGTCTCTTGGGGAAACTTAGACTCACATTTAAACTTCATGAGCAAACATAAAACATGGCCCTAAAACTCTCAAGACGTGTGTTCAAACTTTCATAACCTGTCAAATTTTGTAAAATGAACATGTACCCAAGGAAAGGTAAAAAAATCAACTGAGGTATTGGCTGTTATCTGCTTAGATAAGGAAGTATATGTGTCTGTGGAGTGATATTCCACCTGAGATGCAGGTAATTTGGCCATAATATTCGTTCTAGTAAATGAAAAACTCTAAACTACATACTATGGAGAAAGGAATGCTTATTTTTATTTTGGTTTATATGCAAGCACTGGTAATATTTAGTCATCATGCTAAAGTTTTTCCAGCTGCTGGTGTAAAGGTTGCATGAAGCTCTTGCTGTTTGTCAGTCTGTAAAATGGGCCAGACAAGAATGTTTTCAGCAGCTTGCTACTCTTTAGCATTCTTACTTGCACATCATCATTTTATAGGATTAAAATCACCCTCTGGTTACGAGCCATGAGAGGCGATACAGCAACTTGATTTGTTTTTTTTATTGGTAAGATGATTTTGTTTGTCAACTCGACTGTATCTCTGGCCATAGATACTTCCAGGGCTGTTCAACGTTCCTGAATCCCTCAGCTTTTATCCTGTAGAAAATGTGTGTGTTTTGGGGAGAAACAGGGTAGAATGTTATGCTGAAGAGAGAGAACACAACGAATGTTCAGATCATGGATCAACGTCAATCTACCCTGACATACATCTCCTAATGTTTTTCCTAAATTAAACTAGTCTTCAAAAGTTTAGAATTGTTCAAAGGCCTCGGATAAAAAATTTCCAGCCAGACCAATCAATTAGCTGACCGATATATAAATCTTTTGCCAAAATTGGTTGCCTCTTTCCCATACATGCACTGATTATATTATGAAAATTTGTTTCGTAGGATTTTATCGGTTCCTCTATGGCCACAGCACCCCTCTAGAAAGAGCTACATCAAAATTAAACTGAATAGTTTAAAAAAGTCCTATAAAATTATATCATGTGTTGACTATAATTTGTAATGAAATACAGTCAATTCTTTAGAAAATAGAAGAAAACTATTTCTGGTTGATTCTAAACTTTTGAGCATTCATGTATCTACATGGAGGAAATATATAGAGGCAGTCAGAGACTCATTGCAGAAGTTGGGGGCAGATTTACTATTGGTCGAATTTCAAATTAAAAAAAAATTCGAAATTCAACCATGTGAAGTAAAATCCTTCAAATTCGACTTTCGAATTCGAAGGATTTTACCACAATTTGATCGATCGAACGAACAATCGAATATAAAAAAATTAGATTGATCGATCAATTGTTTGAATCAATCGATCAAATTTTTTTTATTCGATCAAAAGTAATGCTTCGGGTAGCTTGATTCTGGCAAAGTAGGTGGTGGAATAAAATTTTAAAGGGGAAATTATTCAACCATCGAATATTTGAATAAAATTTTATTCAAATATTCGAATTATTCAAATTCGAATATTCGATGGTCAAATTCGAATTTGAATTTATATTGAATTCAATCGAACTTCAAATTATTCACTTGAATTTAGTGAATCTGCCCCTAAGTGTTCTTATTCTTTTTAGGTCTCTTGACTCGGGCCTACCTTCACATGAAGAAATGTTCCTCTTTAGTGTTAAACTGGCCATAGAAGGGCAGATAAAGCTGACGAACAATTGGACAGCTTATCTGCCCGTGTATGGGGGCTCACGATGGGTCTTCCTGATCGATATCTGGCTACGATATCGATCAGGAAGGTTTGATTTTAACCTGACCAACCTGTCGGAAGCCAACTGCCCTCATTGTAAACCTATCGTTTGGCCAGAAGGCTTAACGTTCGGATTACCCCCAATACAGCCCTGCTTTTAGTGCCATATCGGGGAAAGATCCATTTATGCAATGTCACCAAACAAGAAGATTTCATAATCTATTGCCAGCATTAGGATAAGCTTTTGGTCAGATTTTGGGTCAGATTTTATCTGATCTTGCCATACAGCTGCAGGCAACACCATGCAACATCACAAGATTTGTAGGATCTTATGAAATCTGATCTCCCTATAGCTAGAATGTAAAGTCGGATCAGACAAAGTCTGATGGTGTAGTTTGCATCCAACAGTCAATGTATGTCAATGAAAAAAAAAGTTGGTCAGACACCATCAAATTTTACCTCTTTGGATGAAGAACATTTCCATGTAGTTTACACATCAGATTTTTGTATCAGTCCCATTATATTTTGACCCATGTCACATCTGACTTGCAGAATTTGTTTTGTTGATCCGACACCATCTGACAAAATCTCCCATGGAGTTTAGTCTTTAAAGATATTCCTCACAGGAGAGGACCCTGAATGTGCCAAATACAGACGCAAATCTGAACACTGATTTTTATATTAAAGCTAAAATTCGCATCATTGACACATAGTTAAATTGGGTTGAAAATAGACCAACGTTCATCAAGTTCAACCACTCCCAAGTGAAACCCAGCATTCATGCATACACACAATCACACCAAACAGTGGTGTAACTAGAGTTTGCTTATGAAAAAATGTTCAGAAGGGCCTGGCACACTCCGATCCCCATTTTTCTGCTCACTTCTCATCCTGCCTCTGCTCACCCGCCCACACCACTGACTCTGCCCACTTCAGCTCGACTTGCGTCCCAGGTAAGTGAGGGTCTGGGGTGCTGGGGTGGAGGGGATTTTTATTAGCTATAGAGCAGTGATCCCCCAACCAGTAGCTCATGAGCAACATGTTGCTCTCCAACCCCTTGGATGTTGCTCCCAGAGGCCTCAAAGCAGGTGATTATTTTTGAATTCCAGGCTTGGAGGAAAGTTTTAGTTGTAAAAAAAATCATGTGCACTGCCATACAGAGCCTCAGTGTAGATTGACAATCCACATAGGGGCTACCAAATGGGCAATCACAGCACTTATTTGGCTCCCCAAGAACATTTTTCATGCTTGTGTTGCTCCCCAACTCCTTTTACTTCTGAATATTGCTCACAGGTTTGAAAGGTTGGGGATCCCTTCTATAGAGGAAGCAGAGCCCACAGTCTGGGCCCCTTGTTCCAACACCAACCCATCCATACACTCACAAACTATATATACCAAATCTATGTTATGTGTAGATTTTATTGTCCCCATAGCCCTGAATATTATGCTTGTCCAAATAATCTTCCAAGCCACTCCTGAATGCATTTCAGCGCAATCACTTTCAGTTGACCAGAGCTTCAAAGTCACATGGATTTAAGAGTCTGTGCTTGATTCTGCCAAATCCTAATCCTGGATTAGGTTCAAATTAAGTTTAGATGATGGTGTCTAATCAAGATCAACTCTAGCAGTAGATATTCATGGCCAGCATATGTAAGGTATCTTCCAGAAAGACAACGCTGCCATTCTTCTTTTGGGAATAAATATAATTTAGAAAATCTCAAGTTATGCCATTTATTTAGTATTGTACTTGGCATACAGAACCTGTGAGCTTAGTAAATCCTCAGAGCTTGATACCAGTGCTTAACCATTTTAAACAAGATTTTTTCATAAGTAAAAGTATTGTTTTAACAGCCACGTTAAATAGATGTAGGCAGCGGCATAACGCCTATTTTACTATGATTTCCTAAACAGGGTGGTAAGTTACATTATTCTAATATACAGCTGAGCTAATGTGACAATGGAAGCCCTGTTATAGGATTTCTCATTTATTATATATATTCATACACTTCGAGGATTATGAATGTGTTAAATCTTTTTGGGTTGGAAGAAACCCACATCTGGAGATCTTTCTGAAGCCTAATTAAACAATGGAAAAATGATGCAAGGCATCCTTCAGCAACAGAACATGCTATAGAAATATCACACAAAGCACGTTCCATGCATCAGAAATGTCTTATGTGGTTTTTGTGGTGGTTCTCATTAAACATGGATATTGCTTGATTGTTCCACATTCTGATATTTCATTCTTTAGCAGAGTTTGCTTTTGAATTTAAAATGGTATTGCAGGTTATGGTTTGTTTTTAGGTATAAACGTTTGCTTTTAGGATGCAGGGGCATCTGGACAAACATCTGTATAGACAATGACAAAAGGTCCTTTGCACTCATCCTCCCTTATAAATGTATTGAGGATATTGAGATATTTTGTGCATTAAGCTACTAAAACCTGAGAATTGGAGTAGCTATGCGGCAGATGAAATTCTGTGTAAAATGTAGGTTTATGCAATTGGTATTTAGGAACATTCATGCCGACTATAGCCCTGTCAGTACTCACACAATGGGCAGGCTTCAGCACATTAATGCACAGTTTTACATTTTTGTGCCAAAAACTCCATGTGCGCGTGGGCATTAAAGTATGTATATCCTTAATGGTGAAGGATCTTGGGGTACTTGGGGGATAATAAACCCAGAGCTAGCAAATATTACCAGTTGGCAGCAGAGATATTGCTCTGTTTTAAATAGAGTTTAACAGGAGGAAATACTAATTATTCCTTTTTACAAAATGCTGGTAAGGCCCCATATAGAATTTGCAACGGGGTACTTGGGGGGATAATAAACCCAGAGGTAGCAAGCAATACCAGTTGGCAGCAGAAAGGAGGAAAGATTAATTATTCCTTTTTACAAAATGCTTATAAGGCCCCATATAGAATTTGCAATGCAGTTTTTGTCTCTGATTGGGCAGACCTGTGCCTAAAGAGGACCCACTCACCTGCTACCTGACTTGCGCCCGCCACCCCACTATACAGCTATCCAGATTTGCTATGCAACCTGCAAGAGCCTACTAGACCCCCAAACCATGGACCCTAGGGGCTTAACTACATAGGAAGCAGACCCCACACTGCAGGGGGGCACGGGGGGTGGGGTATAGGGGCCCTAATTAATACACAGTTTCAATAAATATTGGCAAAACAGGTCAACGTCTAGACATTTTGGGGGCCCTAAATATCTAGTTATACCACTGCCGGGACCCATGTGACTAGAAGTGATGTCACTCTGGAGGCTGAGCAACCTGGTAAAGGGAACAAATTAGCCAGATCACACCTGCAGCTGAACTGGGTACCAACAGACCACAGGCCTGGTGAATCAGGAATTTTCCATGCAAAACCCAAACGGGCATTCTTCCGGTACCAGTAGGACTGGTAATGCATTACCCTGGTTTTCTTATTCTCTTCTGACAGATTTAATGGATTTATCTATTCATTTATTTAAAACCTTTCCTTTCAAGTATTTCAGCATAAGCATATCCACCTAAAATTGTTATGACATGTGTATTATGTGTATGACTATTACAGATGTGTAGGATGTAGTCATTAAGCAACGTGCAACAATTTTCATATTTTGTATGATATTCATCTATAGGATATTTTTTGCCTCTAAGGATTTAGTCATTTACAGTTATTACAGTCACTGAGCATGACTTGCTCTGGGTCTTCATGAATTTAACTCGGTCCTGAGCCATTGCTATATAAAGAAGTTTAAGGGTATTGCAATTTTATTGCAGTCACCAGTCTGGCTGCATTTTTTCAGCTGCATAACCCAAAAAGATGCATAAAACCAGTAATGCTGGTATATAAATATTTCATCCATGTGCGAGAGGAGCTGAGATTTTAATGAGACAAAACTGAAAGTGTCAGAAATCAGCTAATGACCATATTTTTCCAGCTGGACTCAGTTCTAGGGCTTTTTATTTGGTGTTATTTTTTAAACGGACTTAAGAGGCTTACAATGAAAATCTTCGTTTGAAACGATGGAGCAAATGTCCTAGTTAAATTGCAAGCAGTTTGTTCAGCTATAGGCAACACAGTGGAGAAATTGATTTATGTTATGTATAATCAACAAATTTAAGGTGTGGTGATCCAAATTACAGAAAGATCCCTTATCTGAAAAACCCCAGGTCCCAAGCATTCTGGATAATAGATCTTGCACCTGTACAACTGTACCGTATTCAAACTTTTCCATTGCAATGTAGGTAAAAGAAGGTAACAGCCTGCTGAAGAATCATAGAAACATAGAATCTTTATTTCTACGCTTCAGGAAATGGCAGGTGACTTTATGATACATCAACTGACAGGTCATGATGGGTGAATCTGGGGCGTTTTGCTTTGCTAATTTTTTTCCGAATTTCTCAGGACATTCGGGAAACGGCGAAAAATTAGCAAAAAGTTAATTTGCCGCAAATTCGCCGCAGGCAAATAAATTTGCCCATCGCTACTTAAGGGCTCATTTATTGTTTATTGGCAGCTGTGATCAAACAAAGAACAGAAATAAACATCATTAATTTGTGTGTGATTTGCTATCAGAATCCTTATAACTTTCTTTCCTAAAACTTCAGTTAATTTTTTAGGTCCCTGCAGTTAGTCCACTACCCTGGATCTCATCCAAGTTTAACGAGATGCCTGCTACATTTGAATTTATTTTTCCCTATAGGACATGGCTCTGTGGCTGCTCTTCTGACTCTCTTCTGACTCTGACTCTCAGACAATCAACTCAAATGAATAAAATGAAGTCATGAAATGAATGAGGCAAAGAAGCCCATACATGTGTATGAATCCTTGTACAGTGTGTGTCCTTTCAGCTCGTGGGCCAATAGGTTGGAGTACCATCAGTGTCAGCTTGTGTACAACACCTTTAGTTTTGTAGGAGCTACCTAGACATGATTTTAGGATTTCTAACCCTTTAATGTGCCTGTTTTTCATTGGCTCTGGAATTTCTCTTTAATTAAGAAAGGTTGGCCAAGTTGAAAAACTGAAGTAAGGGTGCTATCATAATTATGAGGGGGCCATGCAATAAACTCTTTGGTGCCAATTTTATCACTAGAGCATGCTTTGAGATATTCAAAAGGAGGTTCCTTAAAGGGAAACTGTCATGGGAAAACATGTTTTTTTCAAAACGCATCAGTTAATAGTGCTGCTTCAGTAGACTTCTGCACTGAAATCCTTTTCTCAAAAGAGCAAACAGATTTTTTTATATTCAGTTTTGAAATCTGACATGGGGCTAGCCATTTTGTCAATTCCCCAGCTGCCTCGGTCATGTGACTTGTGCCAGCACTTTAGTAGGGAACTGCTTTCTGGCAGGCTGTTGTTTTTCATTCTCAATGTAACTGAATAGTACACAGTGGGACCTGGGTTTTTACTATTGAGTGCTGTTCTTAGATCTACCAGGCAGTTGTTATCTTGTGTTAGGGAGCTGTTATCTGGTTAACTTCTCATTGTTCTGTTGTTAGGCTGCTGGGTGGAGGAAAGGGAGGGGGTGATATCACTCCAACTTGCAGTACAGCAGTAAAGAGTGATTGAAGTTTATCAGAGCACAAGTCACATGACTTGGGGCAGCTGGGAAATTGACAATATGTCTAGCCCCATGTCAGATTTCAAAATGAAATATAAAAAAATTTGTTTTCTCTTTTGAGAAATGGATTTCAATGCAGAATTCTTCTGGAACAGCACTATTAACTGATGCATTTTGGAAAAATTTGTTTTCCCATGACAGGATCCCTTTAAGAGTGAGAGCCAAGAAGTTATGGAATTCTGTCTCTAAAGTAGTTCTATGGCAGACATAAGAATGGGTTGGATGCATTTTTTGAAAGAGAAAAAAGACTAGAATACTGGTCTTCAGGGTCATGCTAGGTGGGTGGAGCCTAGTGGGCCCAATCCTCATGGGTCCTGTTGACCAAGGACTGCTTCTGGCTTGGCAAGTTTTCTCGCGGTGTAAGGAGGTATCTGGTGGAGGGGTTGGGACAGGTTGTGATGAAAATTGGGGAGAGTTCTCAGAGGGACACAGTTATGGTGGACCCTTGCAGTAGTCCTCAGTTGGCCCCACACACTCCAGTCAACACTGGTGGTGTTAAAATCCTGATACAGAGATGCTTTCAAATGCCCTTTTGGGGTAATGAAGGAATTGTAGCAAATTAGAGACTGCTTTAGATGGATTTTTACTGTGCTCTAGACCTGCTAGAGATTACATAGGGTTTATTTAAGAAAAAGTTTAATAGACATGTTGTTTTTCAGCCTCAATTACCATGTAACAATAATTATAAAATAATAATAATACTGTAACCTTTTTCTTACAAAGAAATAGGTTTTCTGCTTAATTTGGGCTGACCCTTAGAAATGGACCACATTAATTTGTATTCTTGTTAAAGAACAAATAACCTAATTTTCTTAAGAACTCAATTAAGTTGCTTTTTTTTATCGACAATTTTAAATGCTAGTACAGGTATGGGATCCGTTATGCGGGAAACCCATTTACAGAAAGCTCTGAATTAGGGAATGGCCATCTCCTATAGACTCCATTTCATCCAAATATTAAAAAATGATTACCCTTTTCTCTGTAGTAAAAAACATCTTTTTTTACTTGATGCAAACCAAGATATAATTAATCCTTTTTTGGAAGCAAAATCAGCCTATTGGGTTTATTTCATGTTTACGTGATTTTCTAGTAGACTTAAGGAATGAAGCTCCAAATTACAGAAAGATCCATTATCTGGAAAACCCTAGGCCCCAAGCATTCTGGATAAGAGGTCCCATACCTGTAGTTCTCCCATTGACTTTGAAGTGAAAACAAGCTTTTAGGTCAAACTACTGTGTGAGAACTTGGACGCTGTGGTATAGGGTTTCTGGTGCATCTGGAGAGTTGTATACTTTTTGCTGTAAAACATGAAGGTGTAATTAACTGTTATCAATCAGTCCCTACAGGTGCAGTTTGGCGATTAAATGCCCAGTATAATTAACTGTTATCAATCAGTACCTACAGGTGCAGTTTGGCAATTAAATGCCCAGCATTGTGTACACATCTAACCCCTAGAGTTTTTAATTTACTACATGTTCTTTATTAATCACATGGGGATTTTTTTAACACTGTTGGATATTAGTGATGGGCGAATTTATTCGCCAGGGGCGAATTCGCGGTGAATTCCCGCGATTCGCCGCTGGCGAATAAATTCGCGAAACGAGCAGAAAAATTCGCCGCTAAAATTTCGCCGCGCAAAAACGAGTCGCGCGTCGTTTTTGACGCGACGCACCGAAAACGACACGACGCGCGTCGGAAACGACGCGACGCGTCGGAATTGACGCGACGCGCGTCAAAAACGACGCGACGCGCGTCAAAAACGACGCGACGCGCGTCAAAAACGACGCGCGACTCGTTTCGCCAAATGGCGAAAAATTAGCGAATTTCTCTGGAAATTCGCGAATTTTTCGGCGAAGCGAAACGCGGCCGTTTCGACCATCACTATTGGATATGTTCAGCCAGCCCTTCTCTTTTATGCATTTTTGTTCAAAAAACACCAATAATATTTTGGGGATTATTTATCAAAATCTGAAAATGTCTGAGAATTTTCTGTAAAATGGTCCGGCCAAATTCCGCACAGATTTTTTTTCCCCCTTATTTATCAATCCATTTTCCCCAAAAATTTCCTGTGTGGTAAAAAAATCACTATAAAATTTGGAAAAAATTCCAATCCTTTTAATTTTTATTTCAGATTTGACACCAGATCCAGATTTTTTTTTAATTTTTTGGCATAAAACCACAAGATCTTTGGATTTTTGCACGAAACCCACCGCAGATCAGGATATATTTGGGACTTCTCCCTTTGACTTCTACATGAACTCAGCAAGTCTGAGTTGGAGTTCTTTTGTATTTGGACTTTTAACACCCTCTGGGTTTGATAAATTATGAAAAAAAAATATCCACAAAATTTTTTTTTTTTTTTAAAGTTTTTGGCATTCGGACAATAATAAATAATCCCCTTTGTATGAGGGTAGAACTCCACGGTTGATTTCAGTGTGATCCGACGCACTGCGACAAAACGCAGGCGTCAAGTCAGAGCGACAGAAAATGTATTTGAACTTCCAAACCTGACCATTGAGGCCACAAGAGCTCAGACCCTGTTGCTGCAGGTGATATGTGATAGTTGGTCTTACAATGCCAAATTACAATGGGCCCTCGGTGTTTACTGAGGCCCTGTTGAATGAGAGCTTCCCTACAGCAGGTAAGAATATTCAATTGTTTGCTTTAGTTTTGCTGAAATGTCATTTAAAGGAGAACTAAACCCTAAAAATGAATAGGGCTAAAAATTTTATTTTTATATACTGCACTTATTGTACCAGCCTAAAGTTTCAGCTTGTCAATAGCAGCAATGATCCAGGACTTCAAACTTGTCACAGGGGGTCACCATCTTGGAAAGTGTCTGTGACACTCACATGCTCAGTGGGCTCTGAGCAGCTGTTGAGAAGCTAAGCTTAGGGGTCGTCACTAATTATCCAGCAGAAAATGAGGTTCCCCTGTAATATAAGCTGATGCTACAGGGCTGATTATTAAATTCTGATGCTAATTGCACTGGTTTGTGTGCTGCCATGTAGTAATTATCTGTGTTAATGACTAATCAGCCTTATATTGTGACTATTTCTATTCTATGTGTAGTGTATATTGTGAGTGGGTCCCTAAGCTCAGTAAGTGACAGCAGCACAGAGCATGTGAATCAGTGAATCAGCAGAAAAGAAGATGGGGAGCTACTGGGACATCTACTGGGGAGTCACAGATCTTTACTGCTAAAGGGCTGTGGTTGCCTTGGGCTGGTACTAGGGTTGCCACCTTTTGAAAGTTTTCTTACCTGCCGCCCGGGGGCGGGGCCAAAAGGGGGCGTGATGTCAAAGGGGCGGAGCCACGCGAGCGATCGGCTGAAGACCCAAGAAAGGTAAGTTTTTATTGAATTTAATGCAAGGCAAGGGCCATTTTTAAGGGGTATTACAAATTTACCGGCAGCTACATTACCGGTAAATTTGTAATACCGGCCCCGGCCTTGGCTGGTGTTTTACCGGCTAGGCCGGTAAAATACCGGCCGGGTGGCAACCCTAGCTGGTACACAAGCACAATCATGTACAACATTTCTACCTATTTCTTTAGTATATCTTTCCTTGTCCTTTAAAGGAAAACTATACCCCCCGAATAATGTAGGTCTCTATAAACAGATACTGCATAAAACAACTCTTATGTAAAACCCTGCTTCATGTAAATAAACCATTCTCATAATAACTCACTTTTGTAGTAGCATGTGCCATTGGATAATCATAAATAGAAAATATCCATTTTAAAAAATAAGGACAGCCTCTTGGGATCCTAGGATCCAACGGTGCACATAAACATACCAAACAAACTATAAAGTTAGGTCACATGAGCCAATTAACAGACAGAGTTGTGTCTTTTGCTTCCACACTTCTTCCTGTTACAGTTAGAGTTGAAATATTTCTGGTCAGGTGATCTCTGAGGCAGCACACAGACCACCATGAAATGGTGGTTCAAGGCAAGAGATGTAAAAGGGCAATATTTACTTAAATATATATACCAGGTAGGTAAGATTCTTTAATATGTCACTTGATTTGATATAAACTATCTGTTGCTCAAAAATTCATTTTCGGGATATAGTTTTCCTTTAACTTTAGAGCTACCTTTTCTGCTTCACCTTTATTGGATGCATTCTAGTAATCATATAATTTATGTTGTTGTTTTCAGCCCATGTCTGTGTACAGGTTTGATACCTGTTATCCAGAATGCTTGGGACCTGGGGTTTTCCGGATAACAGATCTTTCCGTAATTTTGATCATCATACCTTAAGTCTACTAGAAAATCATGTAAACATTAAAAAAAAAAACAAAAGGCTGGTTTTACTTCTAATAAGGATACATTATATACTAGTTTGGATCACTGTTTTATTATTACAGAGAAAAGGAAGTCATTTTTTAAAATTTGGATTATTTGGGTCTCTCTATGAGAGACAGGAATTCTGTAATTCAGAGCTTTCTGGAGCTGGAGGACTCTATAAGACAACAGAGCAAACAGAGGAAGGTGCATGCAGAGAAGCAGATTACAGTATTACGCAGTTTGAAATCACTTACATGAAGATCCTAATTAGTGATGGGCGAATTTATTCGCCAGGGGCGAATTCGCAGCAAACTCCTGCGATTTGCCGCCGGCGAATAAATTTGCGGAACGCCAGCGAAAATTCTCTTAAAAACGAGTCGCGCTGCGTTTTTTGACGCGTCGAAAATGACGCGACGCGCGTTGAAAACGACGCAACGCGTCGAAGTTGACGCGACGCGCGTCAACAACGTGCCGCGACTCATTTCGCAAATTTTTTCACCAATTCTTGAATTTCACTGGAAATTCGCAAATTTTTCGGCGAAGCGAAACTGGGTAAATTCACCCATCACTAATCCTAATTTTCAAAGCTAAAAAGATTTCCGTGGAGCTTTAAGGTGCACTAATTATTGTGGATCTCTGCAATTTCAGGCTCTGTCCTTTACTGTGGTGCTGAAGTCCAGTAACAGTCTGTTCTTACAGCTGACAAACAAGTAAATGATTTCATAGTGCCATTCAGGCCAGTGGTATTGTGTAGTCAACACTGGTATAGGCAAAACACTCCAGTAATGGATATTGTTGGGGTTACAGTACATATAAGCAAATTAAAATAGCAAATTAATGTATTTGACTAGCGGTACAATGTCAATGATTTTTAAAGAAAGGATACAAGATAATTCTGGGTGCAATTTAGCCATATAGTGACACCCTTTTTTATCCTGGAAAATTGGTGCTTTAAACCCAAGTATGTTCTTTCCATGTCTAGGCTTCATTTGTGAATGGCACTGCAGATTGCAGGGAAGGTCTAGTTATAACCATGTTGCCTTTTTATAACACTCGGGTAGTGATGGGCGAATCTCCCGAGTTTCGCTTCGCCGAAAAATTTGCGAATTTCCAGAGAAATTCGCGAATTGGCGAAAAATTAGCAAAACAAGTCACGGCACGCTTTTGACGCGCGTCGCGTCGTTTTCGTCGCATCGCATCAAAAACCACGCGCGACTTGTTTTTTTTGGCGAAATTTCGCTGGTGTTTCACATTTCGAATTTATTCACCAGCGGCGAATCGCGGGTATTCGCCGCTAATTCGCACCTGGCTAATACATTCGCCCATCACTACACTCGGGTACTAAAAATGAGATTAACTGGCTTTGAAAGGAGACAGGTTTGTAATGTATGGTAAACCTTTCTATGGAAATGACTGCGTTCGTTGTTGTTGCAGCTGCACATTCAGATTCCCATCATTCTCTTCCAAAGATTAATTTTTCCTTCCATGGAAATAAACAACCATTTTATTCCACTGTTTGCATTCCTAATGGCTCACACATTTTCTATGAATAAGAAGGCTGATTAAGTTATATTTACACTCATTTTGTGTAGTTAAATCACTTTTTTGGATCAAAACATCTATTTGTCCCACTAGACCTAGCCTGAAAACTAAAGCTGGCAACACATGGAGAGGAGTTGATTAGCGATTTGCCCAACGCGGTCATTGGCCAACGCACATATAACAGGAACTTGCACCACTTTGTGAAACACGTGAAATTTAACCTTCCTAGTGTTCAAATTATTTTTCAGGATTTTCTTTAGCTTAGGATACAGTTTGCCCTGGTCCAGTATCACAATGGAACAACAGCACCTGGGACATCACCGAAACTCACGGGAGTCGCTGGAAGAAGACACAAAGATTACCGAAGAAGAAGATGGCTGCTGTGACACCTGAATCTGCCGCGAGGGGTGAGTAAAAAGTTAGGGGTAGCAAGAAGGCTGGGGGGTGGAGGGTGGGGAGGAGGGTCTATGTGGCAGGAGGGTATGGTTTTTTAAAGTATGGGTTTGGTTCTCCTTTAAGGGGTACCATACAGGTATGGGATCCGCTTTCCAGAAACCCATTATCCAAAAAGCTCAGAATTAAGGAAAGGCCATTTCCCATAGACTCCATTATAATCAAATAATACAATTTAAAAAAAAAAATTCCCTTTTCTCTGTAATAATAAAACAGTAACTTGTACTTGATCCCGATTAACATAAAATGAATCCATACTGCAAGCAAAACCAGCCTATTGGGTTTATTTAACAACATTTTCCAGCAGACTTAAGGAATGAAGATGCAAAATACGGAAAGATCTGTTACCCGGAAAAGCCCAGGTCCCAAACATTCTGGAAAACAGGTCCCGTACCTGTATTATCTTACTTGTGTATTCAAAGTAAAAGGGGCTTTTCAAGTACAAAAATTCTCAAAATTGCCACGGCAGCTGTTACACTTCCCTTTCTTGCATTCTTTTACTTCTTTTGCTTGCAATGTCGTTTCATCTTTGCGATGTTGCTTCTTTAAAAGCTAACCTAGGGGCTTAACCGTGATAAAAGGATAATTAATAAAATATAAGGAGATTCATCTTATGACAGATATATAGAATTGAATATTTGCTACTGTTGAATGAGTTAAAGTGCCAAATTCACTAAGCGGCGAAAATGCACTAGCGATGGCTTTGCCACAATTTACCACACTTCGCCAGGCAAATTTTTGCCAGCCCGCTGCTAATTCACTAAAATGCGAAGTTGAGCTCAGGGAGGCAAATCGTACCGAAGTTGCGCTACCGTTACTTCGCCAGGCAAAGCGCATTTATGCTAGAGATGCCTAATTTGCATACGGCGCAAAGTTAAACGTATAATGTAATAGAAGTATATGTTACAGCCACTACATTCCACTACACAAGCCCAGGAAACCTTTAATAAATAAAATAAAGTTGTCCTATTGACCTAAACATGTGTCCCCTGTATAGTTGTGTTGCCATATGTTAGGAAATGTAGGGGGAGAAGGAGGGTAACCCCCCAAAAAATTACACTATTTTTCAGACTATCACCCCAAAAAAAGTCAGAAACCAGCGTTTTTTTTTTGTGAATTAAAAAAATGTCAAGTTTTTTTTCCAAACTCCTATCTATTGTATTGAACTTCACCAGGTCTGACCTGGGAAAGTAAAGTCTAGCGTAAGAGGTAACGATCAGTAAAATGTTGATCTCAGTGAATTAGCGTAGTTACGTCCCTTCATCAGTGCGCAACTTTGCCTGGCGTAAGGGTGCGAAGTTGCGCAAGTCTATCTACTTCACTAGAGAATTTTGCCAGGGACACTGTAAGTGAATTGGCGAAGTTGCGAAACAACGTTATGATTGCTGGCGAATAAGCGCTAGCGTTAGACAATTCACGCATGAATTTGCCCCAATGTGTTTGAGGTGCAAACTGATCTCCAGGTTTAAAGAGGAAGCCCATATAAAATATGAAAAACTTCACATGATCTGTCATGCGGCGGCCTGTGTAAAATCTCTACCCCCATTGGGCAGATTGTTATTTTGTTGACAGCCCAGCACCATCAATCAGTTAGTTTGGCCAGGAAAACGATTTGCAGGCCTCTTATTTCACGCACAACACAGTTGTCATGGGGATTGAATCCCTCCTGCAAATGGCGTCTTAGAGCTAAAATGAAATCTACTTTCCAGAGAGCAACTGTAAAACTATTTTATGTAAGATTTCATGTGGGATACCTTAATGGTTGAATAATAAATTTTACCTCATAAAAATGAAATTCAATAATACAGTAGCTTTTCTCAGCGCAGTAGCATCTGGTTGATCCTCATGAGAGCCCATATTTTCCAACTCATTAGGATCATGTCGTTCTGTATGTCGTCAACATTGGGTTAGCCAAGCTACCTTTACTTACATAACCGCCAAACTATTAAATAGGTCTCTTGTGGAGTGAAGTCAAATATTCCCCTTATTTTGCTTTTGCTTTGGAAGAAGAGAAGAAAATGTACATAGAGTAAGATTTAAACATCTGGTCCAAACCACATCAGGGTAAAAATGAGGAAAGAAACAAGATTCCATATTCCTCCCAGGTGTGCTTATAAAGCAGGCTGGAGTCACTGCATAGTTCTTTAACCACTTAAGAAAAAAAAAGGGGGGTTTTGGGGGGCGGCGAAAGCGAATTTGGAATTGCTATTTTCTTCCCACATGCTTGTGTTTTCAGAATAACAAACAAAAAGAATCATTGAGTGGGTATGACCTAAGCGTTTTCTTTGCCGTGTAATATGCCAGCTGTGCTGCTTGTTTTTAGCGCTCAGAAATATGCCAAAACTATCACTTGTGTTTATTTAAAGAGAAACTGGAGGTATGGATTGGTACTCATGGAAATTACCAGTTTGTGTATCAGCACAGTTCTTCGTACTTTCACATTTGCTCCGAGGGACCAAGGATGTAGAATCAAGTGGAACAATGGCTCAGGACTGCTACATTCTTGGAAGTAGAAATTCTGATTCCTTGCAACCACCTTTTCTCTAGAGACCAACTTTGATAACATTTCATCATAGTTTAAGGGGCACATTTACTAAGGGTCGAATTTCAAGGGTTAATTAACCTTCGAATTCGACCCTCGAATTTTTATTGAATTTAAACCCCTCAAAAGCGTCCTGCGACTCGTTTCGCGAATTTTTCGCCGATTCGCGAATTTTTCTAGAAATCTTTAGGCAAAGCGAATTGCGGGAGATTCGCCCATCACTAGTTTTAACACAATTTCGAAATTATCGAACAATCGAGGATAAAAAATTAGATCGATCGATAAGCATTCGATCTAATTTTTTATATTTCATCAAAAAACTTGAAAAAATTGCATAGGAGCTTCCCTTAGGGATATATAGCCATTCGGTAGGTTTTATCTGCTGAATTGTTATATCAAATTTTTTTTCAAAGGGCCAGTACTTCGACAGTCGAATTCAAATTTTCGAATTTGACCAATCTAATCAAATTTTGGACTATTTGATAGTTGAATAAGCCCAAAATAAATTTGAATTTCGATTTTTTAAAATTCCAATTTGATTCGAATTTTCACTTCGAATCAATTCAACCCTTAGTAAATGTGCCCCATATTTTCCTATTTTTCAAGCTCATTAATGTCTTTTTTTTTTTTAAGGACTGAGATCCCAAACCAGATGGGGCCTTGCCAGCAATCTATAAATTGGCAAAATAATGTTTTTATCACTCAATTCAATGCCATTTGTTGTTCAAGGGAGTACTTTGTTCACATTAGTCGCAACTTATGGATTAGTGTTGCATCCTCTGTTTTATGCAAAAATCCTCCAATCATTCTCTATTAAAGGGGAACTATCATGAAAATGTAATATAAGCTTCAGCATACTGAAATAATAAACTTTCTAGATATGATCCAAGATGGCGGCACCCATTGCCAACATGTGGACAGCAGCACCAGTGCAATGATGCCGGCGCGCAGAGGCATCACATCGTGTCTGGTGCCAAAATTCTAAATAAATGGACACTAAGGTCACAGGTTCAATACCCGATTTATAGGAATTGCTTCCTTCGTTCCTGGGTGTTCCTAAATTATTCCTGATTGCTTTCCTGGACTTTGACTCTTGTCTGTACCTGTTTCATGATCCTTTTCAACATTTTGCTTGTATTTGACCATGTCTGTTTCACGATTCTTGCTGCCTGCCTTTTGGACCTTTTGCCTGTATTTGAAAACGTCTATGCCTGTTCCCTATTGTTACTGTGAACTTGGACTTTTAACCCTAAAGCTTCCTCCTTGGTCTGTACTATTTCTGCTGGGAGCCGATAGGCCTCCTGACACTCGGCATCTGCTTCTGTTCATTGTCTCTTCATACAAGAGTTCGGTGTCAGATATTCATTGACCAATCCAATTTTAGGGGCTCCTTTTGCCTAGAAGATATATTAGAGCTTACTCTATTAAAATCACCAGAAATCCTGTCTCTCTACAGGCAGAATCGGTGCAAAAGCAGTTATTTTGTTTTGGTTATACTGGAATTGGTTATATGAGTGAGTTCTAATTAGTTAAGGGGCAAATTTGCGGCGAATTCCCGCGATTCGCCACTGGCGAATAAATTCGCGAATCGCCAGCGAAATTTTACTTTGCGAAAATTCGCCAGAAAAACGAGTCGCGCATCATTTTTGAGGCGACGCACCGAAAACGACACGACGCGACGCGGCAAAGTTGACGAGATGCACGTCAAAAGCGTCCCGTGACTCGTTTCGCAAATTTTTCTCCAGACTCGTTTTGTGAATTTTTCGGCGAAGCGAATCTCGGGAGATTCGCTCCTTAACTAGTTCTAATGCATCTGCTAGGAAAGGGAGCCCTCTATAAGATATATTGGATCATTCATCTGACACTCAACTGCTGCATGAAGACAGAATAAGGAGAAACAGATGCTGAGAGAGGAATAGTGAAGATTAACTTGAGTATTTCAGAAGCAATGCAGAATTTTAAATTGATTGTATTTAGAAAGTTTCTTACTTCAGTATTAGGAAACATATTAAAATTAAATTTTCGTGATAGTTCCTCAGCACACTACTCTTTGGTGTGTAGGATTTATTTTTACCCATAGATATACTTGCATTTATTAACTCTGACAATTTGATTCTAAGCTTCATAAATAAATGAAATAAAACTAATTCAAACAACGTGCCAAATTCATTTCTAATGTAAGCTCTGTTTATTGGATTGATGTTGCAGATTGTTATATATTGCCCCTCTAAAGACAAAAGGGGGAATGAGGGCCGTTTAGGCATGAATGTATTTAGGCAAGGCCCCCTTCCCC
>CM044442.1:118104359-118128213 GCA_024363595.1 Xenopus borealis | reverse complement strand
ACTACTAGAACCCCAAACCGGAATGCGGGCTCTATCAGCCCGCACCTTCGGTTTGGGGACTTTTTTTCGGGCCCATAGGTGGCCTTTAAATAAAAGAGAACAGAATTACGACGTTGCTGATCGGGAGCTCCTAGCTATTAAACTTGCACTTGAGGAGTGGAGATATTTGCTTGAAGGCTGTAGTCATCCAATTATTATTTTTACAGATCACCAGAACTTGGAAGACCTTCATACAGCCAAAAGACTGTGCGTTGGGCCCTTTTCTTCATGAGATTTAATTTTCATCTTACCTACTTTCCTGGCACTAAGAATTCTTCCCTTTCTAGGATGGTTCCTTCCTTATGTATGGTTCCCTCTCCGCCAGAAACCAATCTTCAACCTCATAATTTCCTGATTATTCAGCACTCTTTGATGGATAAAATCAAAAAAGCTTCCACTGGTAAACTGAATGTGCCATCTAGAGTTTCCTTTAATAACCAAGGAGGAGTACTTTTTTTTCAAAACAAGGTATTTGCTCCTGAAAAACTTAAACTATAGACTCAGCGTTCAGTATATATGATTCCAAGTTGGCCGGTCATCCAGGAGTAAAAAAAACTATTATCTTGGATAAAATGCATTCTTGGTGGCTAGTGATGGTCGAATCTCCCGCGATTCGCTTCGCTGAAAGATTCCGACGCGCGTCGCGTCGTTTTTGACGCGCGTCGCGTCGTTTTCGACGCGTTGCGTCAAAAACGACGTGCGACTCGTTTTTTTGGCGAAATTTCGCTAGCCGAAATTTCGCTGGTGATTCGCAAATTTATTCGCCCTGGCAAATAAATTCGCCCATCACTATTGGTGGCCAAAATTAACCGCTGATTGTGTCAAATATGTGAATTCTTGTGAAACTTGTGCAAGATCTAAGGACTCACATACCAGGACTTTTGGAGTTCTTCATCCCTTACCTGTCCCTTCTAGACCTTGGGGGTCTGTATCAGTGGATTTTATTTCTGAATTACCCCCATTCTCTGAACAGACCACTATTTTTGTCATTGTGGATCACCTAACCAAGATGGTTCATTTTGTTCCACTTACTAAACTTTAGCATTACTCAAGCCTGTAATTGCCAATTCCAATGGTTGTTCTCCTGTTCCTCCACCTGTTTTAATCTATAATCAGGAAGAGGTAGAAGACATTTTGAATCACAGAATCAGGGGTAAACAGCATCAATATTTGGTGAGATGGAGAGGTTATGGTCCTGAGGAAGATTCTTGGGATCCATCAAGTAAAATTCATGCTCCTCAACTTTTGAGAACGTTTCATAGCAGGGTTCATTTTCTTAACTATTTAGCTACACATTGCTCAATCATGAGAGCAGGAATAAATAGCAAAAAAAGAAAAATATATTTATATAAAATATATAACTAATCTTTATGGAAGATTAGTTTACTGCGATTGCTTTGTATTTCTTAAACCAGCAGCTCTCGTGCAGTTTTGTCCTTTACCAATTAGTCATTGCAAGGTCTGTTTATAATAATGCAGGACTCTACATAGACAACTTAAACAGACAAGTGTCATGTTACCAACACCTCTCATTTTGGTACAAAAACAAATTACTTTATGAGCTAATGCTTTTTGTTTTATGCTCTTAGAATTTAAACCTTAAAGGCCCGTGTTGGTCAAAACAATTATACGTAATCCTCATAATAAATTAACGCAGTAAAAAGGCACTGTAGGGTGTGTGAGTGTTCTTGTGAAGCAATAATCAAATAAACATGGACCATAAAATGCAGTGCATAAAAGACACACTGAATAAATCTCTTGCGCTGTGAGCAATCACAATGAAAATGGAATGGAATTTCAGAAATCATACATGGTAGTACTGAATGCTCAGTATTGCCTGTGTGAATGAGCAAAATGAGGCAGAGTGCAAAGGTTATATGGACCATAAAATCTTAATTAGAGCAGGCTCCATTATGTGGACACACATATATATTTTGTACAGAGGCGTTTCATCCCTTGAGATATTGTAGAAACAACTACTGTGGTATTGTGGTAGCTTAATTCCCTTTTGCCAAATACAAACTTCACTAAATGAGTCAAGAGCTAGATCTGTTGCAAGCAAAAATGTCAACATTTGCAGTTTCTAAGCACAGCTGCATTCTGTTGTTTGTAAGTATGAAGTAGTGGGGTCTTTGGAGCACAAAATTGCCCTTGAGGGACCACCTGTTTGGAACTGGCAATTAAGGGGCATTTTTACTATTGGTCGAATTCAAGGGTGAATTTACCCTCAAATTCAAACAATCAAATTGTGGTCAAATTTGAAACCTTCAAATTCGAATATCGAATTTGAAGGTTTCTACCGCAATTCCATCGAACGATTGAATAAAAAAATCAATCAAAAGATTTTAACGATTTTAACCATTCGATTGAATTTTATTTAATTCAATCTAAAAAAGTGAAAAAAAAAAACCCTATGGGAGCTTCGCATAGGGTTTAATAGCAATTCGGTAGGTTTAATCTGGCAAACCAGGCAGCCGAATAAAAATTTAAAGGGCAAGTAATTCGACTGCCGAATATTCGAATAGAATGTTATTCTAATTATTCGAATCATTCGATCAAATTTTCAAAATTCCATGTTCATAGTGGCCTTCAAAAATTCAAATTCGAATCTTTTTGAAAATTCGATCGAATTTCGAATCATTCATGTGAATTTAGTAAATCTGCCCCTGTTTGTATGGCTTATTTAGAATTTGAATTTGACCATGGGGTTTCAGAGGATTTTCCTTTTGCTTTTTGCAATGCATAGTAGATGTTCTAAGATATATGTCTCCTATTTACCAATAACATTTGAAGAACATGGATATAAGAAACAGAATTAAAGGAAGTTTAAAATGACAGCTTTTAATTGGCTTTTTAGTTTCCAAATTAGATTTGAGCTGTTCTAAAAAGTCTGTCCAATGAAGGTTAACACTGACTGTGCTAAAGTTCTAAAGACTTATGGGCAGATTTACAAAAGGGTGAAGTGGCTAACGCTAGCGTTACCACCTGCGTAGACACGGAACCTCAGACACTTGAGTGCATATCTAATGTTTAAATAAAAATGAAATCTTTTTCATGTGGAACTTGGCTATGGTGGCTTTTTCCTGTGGAGCCTGGAGTGCGCTGCCGTACAGACTGATTACTGGTTATACTGATATTCCTTGGCAACAGACTCTGGACGGCTGCACCCGGGTCACAGCACTAATTCAGTAAGAAAACCATCTACCATATGAATAAGTCCGTTACAGCAGAGATTGCTTCTCCCCTTCCCTTTAAGCATGGGGTTCGGGGAGGTTTGCACCCAAACAACAGTAGGTGTTTTAATTGGTGAGAAGTATTTTAAGAAATTTTAAGATAGATTTTCTTACCAATACTAGTCATTAAGACCAAAATTGGGAAGATATATACCCTGGCTTCTGCATTGTGCACTGGATAAAAGCTAGACATAAATTACCACCCGCAGGGACTTCGCTGCTAGTGAAGGAGATAGACTAGCATTGCTTCTCACTCTAACGACTCTAACTCCACAAATTCACTAAGATGCAGAGTTTAGTGATCATTACCTCTTTCACCAGACTTGCCTTCACCAGCTCTGAATTGGTGAAGTGTAGTGATGGGCGAATTTATTCGCCAGGGGCGAATTCGCGGCAAATTCCCACAATTCTGTTGAATAAATTAGCGAAACGCAAGCGAAAATTCGGCTGACGAAAATTTGCTGAAAAAAAACGAGTCGCTAATTTTTTCGCCAATTTGCGAAATTCGTTTTTTTCGGTGAAGCGAAACGGGGTAGATTCGCCCATCACTAATGAAGTGCATTGGAGTGCATAGAACATCCTCAGTCTTCAGTTACTTACATATTCATTTTTAAGGGGAATATCTTCTTTTAAGTCCAAAAAAAAAAAACGCTGTTGTCTTTATTTTTTCTGGTTAGGCTGCAAAAGGCATAAAATTTTTTTTTTGTGTACCCAGTTCCCAGCATACATTTTCTACCATATGGCACACTATTTAACAGTGGGCTCATGTGTAAGGCATTAAAACAACTCTATTGACTTTATTAAAGTTTCCTCTAGTTATCAGTGTAAATTTAATGTATTAGATGCACCATGTAACATAAATAGCTCCATTCCTCTTTAAATTTCCCACCGTATGCAAATTAGCCTGAGCGGAAGGACTCTACCGAAGTTGCGCTAGCCAGAACTGAACGCAACTTCCCAACTTAATGAATTAGCGTTGTCTAAGCGAATTTACACCTGGTGTTGTGAATGTTGTGAAGCCATCGCTGGCGTATTTGCACTCTTTAGTAAATGTGTCCCCTACTCTTTTTCTTATTTATTATAAAAGATATTATTATTATTATTATTATTAACATTATTAACATGTATTTCTATAGCACCAATTTGTTTCGTAGCGCTGGATCCATATAAATATTTCTTATAAATATTTTCCAGGATTCCTCTGGATACTTCCTGATAATTAGGACACTCTGGTGGGATATCACCTAAGACAGGTAATGAAAGTTCTGCTTGCTCCTGCTTTGCTTATCCCATACAGGGCTCAATGACCCACAGGCAGATACAAAGAAACTGCCCTGTATTTCAATATAGTAGCAGAGAAGGACCAATGTGTTTTTCAGGTCACCAAATAAGCAGATCCAATGTGGTGGTCCTTCATTTGGTCCACCATGTGATTGTCTGATAATTTGAGCCAACAGTATTCACATATCAAAAAGCAGCAGTCCAAAGTGGTCTTGAGCCTGTAAAAATTTCACTCCTGCCCATTCAGTTTCTGAACTATCCTCAAATCAGATCACTATTATTCCGTGTCCCCTGTTTAATCTTAAAGGGCACCAATCACAACCAAAATCATTTACTAAGTAAATGCACAATGTGAAAGTTCAAGAAATCCGATTTTTAAAACAGTTAGAATTGTTTGTATAATGTAAATCCTCAGCTCACTATACCTTCTGCAAAATCTCCCCTATCTCCACTGCAGTTCTAGCTGAGACAGGCATCTTGGATTTCACTGGCTCCTCCTACCTATATCTTCACAGCCAACTGCAGCTCTGAAATCTCGCACATGCTCAGTTGAAATTTCTTGCTGCCTAATAAACCTTCTAAGCTATTTTGAAATCTGCCAAACTTCTGTGTTAGTGCTGCCACCTTGTGGAAGTTGCTGTGTGCCCTTCACTTGATACTTCTAAAGTTTACTAAAGCTAGGCATTCTGGGTAGAATACTCAGGGCAGTGCTACAATCTGAGCATGCTCATGAACTCATTTGCATGTTGTAGTCACAGTATGGACTCCCTCAGTGAGAGAACATTTGACAAAGTATGGGATTTTTTGAAAACTGCTATTTCCCCCCCCCCAAAAAAACTGTATATGCAGTTTGATTAAACGTTTTTAGGTTTTACTGGTCAGGTTGTTAATATGTGTTTGATTTTGCCTGTGATTGGTGCCCTTTAAGTTCTAGTACCTGTTTAAAAGGAGCCTGGTGTGGAGGTAGTGTTGCTAAACCAGCCGGTAAGTAATATGAAACATCCAGCAATCTAGTTCAGCATTAGTAATGACCCAAATTAGTACAAATAGCATAACACAACATCCTAAGCACACATGTTTAGCTGCTACAAGGAGCAAATTTGTGTTTGCTGTCACTTCAGCCACTATAATGCTACTATCACTATGATTCATTTCTTGTGTATTTGCATGTGTTGACATGTGTAATTCTATGGATGAAACTAGTTGACAACTTTCTATTTTTGGCCTCACAATTTTCCCAAACAGCTTTTTCCTCAAATTGAACTTCCATTCATTAAACCTCTGCAGTAAGTGCAGTAGTTATAGATTCATTTTCATTTATAATAACAATAATAATGAGCCAAATTCAGCTCTTATACCGCTCACTATGGCTCATTATAAAAGATATACGAGGTTGGCTTCCTTTTATTATAAATCTTTCCTGTGGAAATGCTTTGCTGATTAAACCCTAAAACAGCTGTTGAGTTGCTTTTGAAAGGACCCCTGAAGAAAACAACAAAAACAGTTTTAACCCTTGGGTTTGCGGATGGGTTTGTGCGGCAAGTTCTGTTTATATACAGAATTAATGAGGTAACTGTGAATTACAATCTGTTAATTACTGCAAAGGGTTCAAGTGACATCAGAAACCCAAACAGTGAGTTACAAGTGCTTAATTATGTAACCCAAGAGATTTCATTACCACTGTTTATATTCACACATACAGGTAACTACCAAAATTGAGGAAACCCTTGAGAAAATGCAAAGTATATTGAATGCAGGTGCTTTAAAAAAAAAAGTGCATGGTGTCTGAGTTAATTAATCCTTTAACATCCCATCATGCACAGGGTGATGTATAAATTAGGGATGTAGCGAACTGTTCGCCGGCGAACTTGTTCGCGCGAACATCGGCTGTTCGCGCTCGCTGGAAGTTCGCGAACGTCGCGTGACGTTCGCCATTTTGGGTTCGCGTTAGTTGGCGCTTTTTTTTTACCTCTCACCCCAGACCAGCAGATACATGGCAGCCAATCAGGAAGCTCTCCCTCCTGGACCACCCCCACACCCCCTGGACCACTCCCCTTCCATATATAAACTGAAGCCCTGCAGCATTTTTTCATTCTGTCTGTGTGTGCTGCTTGGAAGAGTTAGTGTAGGGAGAGAGCTGTTAGTGATTTCAGGGACAGTGGATAGTAAGTTTGCTGGCTAGTAATTTGCTTGATACTGCTCTGTATTGGAGGGACAGAAGTCTGCAGGGATTTGAGGGACATTTTAGGTTAGGTAGCTTTGCTGGCTAGTAATCTACCTTCTACTGCAGTGCTCTGTATGTAGCTGCTGTGGGCACTGATCTCTTCTGATCTCATCTGCTGACTGCTGTAATAAGCCAATAGTCCTTGTAAGGACTGCTTTTATTTTCTTTTTTGTTTTTTCACTTTGCTACTATAAGAGCCCAGTGCTATTAGTCTAGCAGTGTTGGGGAGTGGGACTGGTGTGCTACTGTGCTGCTCCTAGTAGTTCAGCAGCACCAACCCGAGTAATTTTTTTTTTTAATATACATTTTTTTTTTTATTTTACTTTTTTATTTTTTTTATTTTACTACCGCTGTAGTAGTGTATACGTTGACCTTGTAGGCATTATTTGCCCTGTAGGCATTTTTTGCCCAGTGTGTTCTTCAAACAACTGCCATCTAGCTGTGTGAGCTTTTTCACATTCTGTCTAAATATCCATATTATTACAGTCTCCACAACATTTTCAGCATTTATATGGCATATTTTTTCTGGCCTCTGTGCTGCTGTGGCTGCGAAAAAAAAAACTGGGCAAACAATGCCTACAAGGTCAACGTATGGCAGTTGTTTGAAGAACAGTAGATTACTAGCCAGCAAAGCTACCTAACCTAAAATGTCCCTCAAATCCCTGCAGAGTTCTGTCCCTCCAATACAGAGCAGTATCAAGCAGATTACTAGCCAGCAAACTTACTATCAACTGTCCCTCAAATCACTAACTGCTCTCTCCCTACACTAGCTCTTCCAAGCACACACAGGCAGATTTTTCAGATACATTTTTGCCCTTGATCCCCCTCTGGCATGCCACTGTCCAGGTCGTTGCACCCTTTAAACAACTTTAAAATCATTTTTCTGGCCAGAAATGTCTTTTTTAGCTTTTAAAGTTCGCCTTCCCATTGAAGTCTATGGGGTTCGCGAACATCGCGAACAGTTCGCATTTTTTGACGCAAGTTCGCGAATATGTTCGCGAACTTTTTTTCCGACGTTCGCTACATCCCTAGTATAAATATGCTGGTCAGACTAAGCTGGCCAATATCTGGTTTACCATAGCATTTCAGTGTCACGTAAAGGTTAAAAGTAAGTAAGCTTTATCAGAAAGGTCTATATAAATAAACCAGTAAAACTTCAAAGTAAAGCTGTTCTGAGTCCTCTGTCAAAAGAAACACACCATTTCTTACCTTCTATTGTGTACACATGGACTTAAGTATCAGACTTCCTGTTTATAACTTAAACCTCCAGGGCTTGGGCTTGAGCATGCTCAGTTTGCTCTCTCCACCGCCCTTTCCCCCTCCCCTGCTGTAATCTGAGCCCAGAGCTATGAGTGAGCAGGGAGATACTCAGACAGGAAGTGATGTCACAACAAGCTAATATGGCAGCTGCTATCCTAAACAAACAGAGTAAGCTTCTACAGATGGTACGGTAAGCATTCTGCAGAATAAATATAGTGTTATCTTGTACTGTTGTGGCTAATCTATTGCCAGTAAACTGCTTCATTAGCTTTCCTTCTCCATTAAGAAAGGGATGATTTTTGTGACACTTTTTCCTGCAAGAATGAGAAAAGGTGGCAAAGGTAATCATGGTAATGAGGTCTACACATTGATTTTTTATCCGATATTTGAACACACATATCCATTGCCACATTTAATTTAATGGAAATTTAGATGACCCTTACAAATGACTTGGACCAGCAAGCCCTATAAAAAATATATATATATATATATATACATATAAAAGTTCAGTAAATTGCCATTTATTCTAGAAATTATTTTTAAAAATGTGTATTTAGAATATTTAATAATAAGTATGTATTAATTATAAAGGCCAGATCCTACTGAACGTTTATTTTAGCCTTTCAGACTTTTAAAGGTTTTTGGGGTTTTTTCTTTAGTATTTGGCTGAAAAACTAAAATTTGTAGAGGTTTTTTTTTTTTGGCTAAAACTCAGCACAATGTCAAATGGGTCCTTTGCCATTGACTTCTTTGGGACCCGACAGCTTGAAGATGGAGTATTTCTGGATTCTGACAAGTTTTTTCTTTCCACTAAAAATTCAGATTTTGTAGTTAAAAAAAACTAAAATGTATTGAGTTTTGGGCATTCATACTTTAATCAATAACCCCCAAGTTTCAGCTGTACCTAATTTGAGTCAAATTGTATGTGTAGTTGCGCATGTTTTAAAACATTAACCGCAACTGCATCAGGTGCATTGCCACCTCTAGGTGGAATTGTGGGAAAATGCAGAAATTGCACACTGAACTCATAAATGTTTTTCATTGTACTAGTTAGATACATTTTCAAATATTTTAACCTGATTTACTAGAGTAAAAAATGCATTGGCATGCACTTCCTTGTTAAATGGTATCAGGCTAAGGGGGAGGAAAGATGATACAGGTACGGTATCCGCTATCTGGAAACTCATCCAGAAAGCTCTGAATTATAGAAAGGCCATCTCCCATAAACTCCACTTAAAATTATTTATTTTTTCTGTGTTATAATAAAACAGTAGGGGCGATCCAGCCCATTTCTTAGCCTGAGGCGGCCTTCAATTTGCCGCCCCCCTTCCCCCTTCACTTTTTCAGCGCCGGATGGGGGTAGGGGGGTCCGTGGCTCTGCACTGGAGGAGCGGAATTTCTGGGTTGAAAACCGGAAATTTGGCTATTAGTTACCAGGGGCGGCATTTTTGCCACCCCTGGTAACCAGGGGGGCAATGCCGCCTGAGGCGAGTCCCTCAACTCGCCTCATTGGCGGAGCACCCCTGCTTGTACTTGATCCAAACTAAGATCTAATAAATCATTATTGAAGCACAAACCAGCCTATTGGGTTTATTTAATGTTTACACAATTTTCTAGTAGACTTAAAGGGATACTGTCATGGGAAATTTTTTTTTTATCAAAATGCATCAGTTAATAGTGCTGCTCCAGAAGAATTCTGCATTGAAATCCATTTCTCAAAAGAGCAAACAGGTTTTTTTACATTTAATTTTGAAATCTGACATGGGGCTAGACATATTCTCAATTTCCCAGCTGCCCCAAGCCATGTGACTTGTGCTCTGATAAACTTAAATCACTCTTTACTGCTGTACTGCAAGAACTAAGAAAAACTATTAATCACAAATATGTAATTTCATGCAGGCCATTAAAGTGAAGAGTATTCTCAGCAGCTTCCATTGTTACAAATTACATTAATTTAGTAAATGTTTTTTAAGGAAAAGCAACACCAAAAACTTCATATAAATTTAAAGTTTATATAAGTCCGTCCAGCAACTGTGTGCAAATTACATCTTGGCAGCAACAGACCTATTTATGAATAAGAAAGTGTTTCCATGCTGTGAGAGCCATGAACTTAAATATATGTGATCAGCATCAATGAAGTAATAAACCCATTTATTATATTCTAAGGATGCACCAAATCCAGAATTCTGTTTAGCACTAAAAAAGCATGTGACTTTAAAGCGCTGGAAACCAAACTTGGCAATCTTTGTTTTCAAAAGTGTTGCAAGTTTTTCATCTCCAATTTGATTATACAACTTATGGTCCCCATAGACACAAAGATCTTTCTCTGCCGAACGACCGATCTTAGCGAAGTCTGAGCAATCTGTAAAATTATCGTGCGGTTGGTGGGATACTAACGTACAGTACATCTTACAATTTTTCGTCTGAAATCGGTCTGAAAATTGTTCGGCCAGGTTAGAAAATCTTTATCGGTCCCCATGCAATCTACCTATGTTTGCAGGGCCAAGCAGGCTGCGGCCCTTCAGTTTTGCTGCAATATCGCCTGAAATGGTTTTTTTAGTTGATGGACACATCGGACATTTAAACGATCGTTTAGAGACCATTGGATCTTTCAAAATTCTTTAGGTCTATGGCCAGCTTTAGAGTGAGGATTTGGTTTGGTATTTGGACAAAAACATTTTGTGACAGACTTGTTATTCAGCTGAACAGGATAATATTAGGTTTATACGGAGATCCTCAACCTTTTTTTACTTGTGAGCAACATTTAAGTGTAAAGAGTAAAAAGAGTTGGGGAGCAACGCAGGCATGAAAAAAGTTATTGGGGGGGGTACCATATAAAGGTTGTGATTGGCTATTTGGTAGGCCAGATGTTGATTGGCAGTCTACAGAAAGCTCTTTATAGCAGTACATCTGGATTTTATGCAACCAAAAATTGCCTCCAAGTCTGACATTCAAAAATAAGCACCTGCTTTGAGACCACTGAGAGCAACAGCCAAGGGGATGGTGAGCAACATGTTGGAATCACTGATTCATTGCATGCTTATTGTTTATCAGATGGAGTTGGGGTCAATCTCCAAGAAGTCACCTCCACTTTAGGCTGATGGTGCATGTATTTTTATAGATCATACTGCTCAAGGAGAACTGCAACTAATGCACTAATCTGATACCAAAATGCTGCCTGTGCTTGGGAAGACAGCACCTAATTTTATATTATGTTACTTTTAAGGGGAACTAAACCATCACCTTGAAATCTGTAGACTGAAATTGTTCCTGCTGTTCCTCTAGGTTCTGATCACCACCAGGACCTGCATGGAAACTGTATTCCGGTTTGCAATTATTTTACCTTATGCTCCCCATGGTATATGTGGGAGCTTTATATTTGTTCTCAATTGTTTCAGAGAAGTGTCTCTGTAACTTTGGAGAACTTCTACAGGTATAAGACATTCTTCTGAAGGCCCTTTAATGTATAGACTTGCCATTTTTGGTAGGAATGCTTGTTTTTAATAGACTAAACTACTGCACAGCCCTTTTATATTCCTTTGCTGGTTATTTGAGCCAAGAAACATGTTTGGCAAGAGGAAGGAAACTTTTTTTCTTATAATAATTACTTTCTTCCCCCTTATTTGGAAGCCCTTTTTATGGAGATTTTGTAATAATAAAAATGCTTCGCAGAAGGAGAAATATTTCTGCCACAGGCTTGTGTTCAGCATTTCCATGCCTGTTCGGTGTGTGCGATTATTATTAGGTCGCTGAAATAGCCCGAGCCTTTTTTTTTTTCTTACTCGTCTCATTTACCATGATATGTGTAATCTGGAAGCACTTGTTCTGCTTTCATCAGGAAAAATATACTATAGGGAAACTTCACCTTAGAACATATAAAATGTGTTTGTGATTGTTTTTGCTCTCTTTCTATTTTTCATAAGATAAAATTGAGCGAATGATACTTAAGGGAAACTGACATGGGAAAACATGTTTTTTTTTTTTTTAAACACATCAGTTATTAGTGCTGCGCCAGTAGACTTCTGCACTGAAATCCATTTCTCAAAAGATAAAACAGATTTTTTTATATTCAGTTTTGACATCTGACATGGGACTAGACATTTTGTCAATTTCCCAGCTGCCCCTGGTCATGTGACATGTGCCAGCACTTTAGTAGGGAACTGCTTTCTGGCAGGCTGTTGTTTTTACTTCTCAATGTAACTGAATAGTATGCAGTGGGACATGGGTTTTACTATTGAGTGCTGTTCTTAGATCTGCCAGGCAGCTGTTATCTTGTGTAAGGGAGCTGTTATCTGGTTACCTTCCCATTGTTCTGTTGTTAGGCTGCTGGGGTGGAAGGGAGAGATATCAGTCCAACTTGCAGTACAGCAGTAAAGAGTGATTGAAGTTTATCAGAGCAAAAGTCACATGACTTGGGGCAGCTGGGAAATTGACAAAATGTCTAGCCCCATGTCAGATTTCAGAATGAAATATAAAAAATTCTGTTTGCTCTTTTGGGAAATTGATTCCAGTGCAGAATTCTTCTGGAACAGCACTATTAACTGATGCCTTTTGAATTTTTTTTTCCCATGACAGGATCCCTTTAATTGCTAAAGGCTGTCCCATTGAGCACCCATTCAGTAGGCTGTCAGGGGCAGCAATTATTATTAACTTGTATATAGCACCAACAAGCTGGCAATACATACTCAAAACCTTGGTGCACTGAATATAATAAACTGTAAAAAGGTAACAAAATAAAAATGTAGAGTAAATAGCAGACCATGTTTTGTTGCTTAACCCAAATTCATGTTGTTGGGTTTTGTATTTGTTAGGTTATATGTGGGATTCATACACCACCCCAGTTCTTTTTCCAAGGTGCCCAGTAACCTCTTGTGTGGCTGGAATATTAGAGCTGTTTCACCCTTAAAGGAACTGCTCATTGTAAAAATAAAAACTGGGTAAAGAGGCTGTGCAAAATAAAAAATGTTTCTAATATAGTTAGTTAGCCAAAAATGTAATGTATAAAGGCTGGAGTGTAGCATAATAGCCAGAATCCAACTTCCTGCTTTGCAGCTCTCTTGGTTTTCACTGATTGGTTCCAGGCAGTAACCAATCAGTGTCTTGAGGGGGGGGCACATGGGCCATAACTGTTGCTTCAGAATCTGAGCTGAATGCGGAGGATCAATTGCAAACTCACTCACTGAACAGTTATGTCCCATGTGGCCTCCCTTCAAGTCGCTGACTAACTCAGAGTTAGAGAGCTGAAAAGCAGGAAGTTGTGTTCTGTTCTGTTATACATCGAGTCACTCCAGCCTTTATATATTACATTTTTGATTAGTAAAGGAACTAGGTGGGGGCGCACCCTGGTACGTGCCATGCAGCCGCACCCCCCCCCCTCCGTGGGGAATTTCTGTGCAGCTGCAGCCAACTCTAGTCGGCTGCAGTGGACACAATCTTCAGAGGGGACCCTGTGGGGGTGTGGACCCTGGCTCATTTCACCCCTGGTAGTTATGCCACTGTTTTTGCTTAACTAACTTTATTAGAAACATTTTTTATTTTGCACAGCCTATCTATTTACCCAGTTTTTATTTTTACACTGAACCGTTCAGGAACAGTAACATCAAAATATGAAAGCATTGTTGCCACTACTAATACATAAATAATATATAAATAATATATAAATGGGGGCAGCCATTCAAAGGAGAAAAGGCTCAGGTTACACAGCAGATAGGATTTTTTCCCGGTGTCCCGCCAGGCCAGTCCGACACTGGTTAGGATGTAGACAATATAAGGGGAAAACTTCACAGGCGATATTGTCGCGATCCGACATGCTGCGCAAAAATACATCATGTCAGATGCGATGGAAATAAGGTAGGTAATATCATTGTCGGATGGTGTCGCAGCGCTGATCCGACACAACACGAATGTCAAGTGCAGACGCTGCATCTGCAACTGACAGTCGTGCTGTGTCGGATCAGCGCTGCGACTTCATCCCGCATTCCCATCACTTACCTTCTTTCAGTTGCATCCGACGTGATGCCTGGGTTTTTGCGCAGTGCGTCGGATCGAGTGGAGTTCTACCCTTAGAAATTCATGCTGTATATTTTGGACTAGGGTGCTGTCATGTGTTTGGGACTTGACTGCAAACCACTGAGTTCACATCCATTCATGTTTTCTAGTGATTTAGTGCTTTCCCAGTTCTCAGCTTGCTACTTTCAGGATTTGTTGGATACAAAGATCCGGTTTTGTACTCGTGCACCTGTTTCTAAAAGTAACGAGTCTTCCAGAGCTTACTGCTTTAATAGAGTTGTCTTTCAGATTCCACTGCCCTACATTGAGGGAACCGTTTGATATTTAAGTTGCAGAACTCTGTTTTCCAGCAAAATGTGAGTTTTAGCAGCGAGGTGGAATAGGAGCTCTCTCAGGATTACTTTAAATAGAACGGACGACTTTGGGTACATAAAGTTGTGTGGCCTCGAATGTGATTTTTATTTGATATATGAGCTGTGACATAGCTATTGCATGACTGAGATGTGCCTGTAAGCAATGCAGTATGCAGATGGGGTTCTGCTGAATCAAAGCCAGAAACTGAATGTGAATGTGCTCTTTTAGAGTTTAAAAAATACTTCTATAAACATAAGGAAACAGTTCTCCTCTTAACCTTTTCTCTGCCAAAAGCTCAGAGTTGGAAGATTAGCACCCCTCTCTTTCAGACAGGGCCATCTTTTGTGCTGGCAGGGCCTGGGGCAAAAGAACTCTATGCCAGGCATAACTGTATTAAAGAAAATATACCACTGACATTTATTCAATTATTCATGGTCACCAATGGCAGTCAGTGACCATATACTGTAAGAACATACGGTCACACAAATTCCCCTTCTACTACCCCTTGGCTTATAAAGGGAGTCATTGGAAGACAAGGTATTGTGGAGTCCTTTAAAAGGGAAAGTGTCATGGTAAAACATTTTTTTCTCAAAACACATCAGTTAATTTCTCATCAATTTGAAATCTGACAAGGGACTAGACATATTGTCAGTTTCCCAGCTTTCCCTAGTCATGTGACTCATGCTCTGCTAAAATTCAGTCACACTTTTCTGCTGTACTGTAAGTTGGATTGATATCACCCCCTACCTTTCCCACCGCAGCCTAACAACAGAACAATTGGAAGGTAACCAGATAACAGCTCCCTAACACAAGATAACAGCTGCCTGGTAGATCTAAGAACAGCACTCAATAGTTAAAACCCAAGTCCCACTGTGACTCCTTCAGTTACATTGAGAAGGAAAAACAACTGCCTGCCAGAAAGCAGTTCCCTCCTAAAGTTCTGGCTCTTTCTGAAAGCACATGACCAGGCGAAATGACCTGAGATGTCTAGCTACACATCAATATTTCAACTTAAAAAGAATACACTTGCTGGTTCAGGAATGGCATTTTATATTGGACAGTGAGTTCTTTTCAGTGTAAGCAGTGTAGTTTCGAAATAAAAATAATTAAATCATGACAGAATCCCTTTAAGGAAGAATCTGTGTAATAATATTTTTATCAGTGCTTTATTAAGATATGGTGCCACCCTAGCTTGCTCTTGATCATATCTAGCCAACAGCACATTATGATAGACTAGATATACCTCCAGCTCTGCTGCTGGGTGTTGGCTAGAAAGATTATTTTTTCTTACTAGCCAATGGTTGCCCATCTATATATTTACCCTTTTGCCCCTGAGCCTTACAATAGACAAGAGCCATGAATACTCTGTAAAAGACTTCCTTTTAAAGGAGAAGGAAAGTCATAGTAAATATAAAAAAAACAAGGTAGCTTAATGGAAAGTGGTGCTCTCCTATGTATTTCATACGTGTATGGGACCTTTTATCCAGAATGCTTGGTACCTGAGGTCTTCCGCATAATGGATCTTTCTGTAATTTTGATCTTCATACCACAGGTTTACTAGAAAATCCTTTAAATACTAAATAAACCCAATAGGCTGGTGTTGCTTCCAATAAGGATTCATTATATCTTAGTTACTGTACATCCCTTTATTAATTTAATATTAGTATGATATTATAATATACATAGTAAGTTAGGTTGAAAAAGACACACGTTCATCAATTTCAACCTTTTAAAAGACCAGTCACATAACATTTTATTTTAAAAATTTATTTGTAAACTACGAAAAAAAAACCACAGACATGTTAAAGTTTAAAATCGCTAAGTCTTTATTGAGAAATAACTTACCAAAGCTCTTCTTCTGCTTCTCTCCTGAAAAAATAATCCATTGTGCAGCAATCGATTTCTCATCTCTGCCTTCCTGATAGGAGTAATCGAGCGCCGCACAATGGATTGTCGCCCTGTCGCCTTTTCAGAAGAGTGGAAGCACAGCTTTGGTAAGTTATTGCTTGATAAAGACGTAGCGATTTTAAACTTTTAACATGTCTCTGTGGGTTTATTTCATGGTTTATAAACAAATTAAAAAAAAAGTGGTCCTTTAAGTCCATATATAACCTGCCTAACTGCTAGTTTATCCAGAAGAACGTAAAAAAAAAACATTTGAAGCCTCTCTAATTTGCCTTAGAGAGGGAAAAAATTCCTTCCGACTCTAAAATGGACATGAGTTGAAAAGAAAAGAAATGCGTAAAGTTATCTTCGTGACGTTACATCTTGAGTAAATTTGTGTTTTGATGGATGACGCAAATGTGTTTGTGTTTAATATGTAACAAAATATGAGCTATAGGATAGGTGACAACATTCAGGGGTTGATCGTGCCTGCAAGGCTGACACAAGCTTGTCACTTAGTGAGCTTTCAGGCTCACATATGACCTTTAGAACTGAAACCTGAGTCAGAAACATTTTTATCAACAAGAGGTGAAATAAAACTCTGTGATGAACAAAATTCCTTTCTTAAAGAAGAGCTAAAATTACTCTGCATATAACTGCAGTGAACTCTCTTCATTTAAATTATGTTCACAAAAAGAAAGAGAAAAATTGCCAGTGCACGGTTTGCCTTTAAAAATAAAGGGGCTTGATTTTAAGTGCACTACATACTTAGAATGCTAATAGATAGTGTAGGACTCACATACAATGAACGGCCTTGATGTGGAACGTGAGCTTACATATTTTGGCCAAAGTGTGGAACTAACACCTAATTTTTTGCAATAATTATTTTTAAGCCGTGCGCTGCCAATTTCTCTTTCTCTTTGTGTACAAATATTGGCTTTTTATTGTTTATGGCAGCTGGTCAACTCCAGACTGTGGGTTAGAGCAAACGCTAGCGATTTCTCTCTCTATTTAGTACACTGTATTATTTGTGAATAGTGATGGGCGAATTCGCGGCGAATTTCCGACATTCGCCGATGGCGAAAGTTTCAGCGAAATGCTCCTGAAAATTCACCGCGTGTTTTATTTCGCAGCGCGAAAACAGCACAATCTGTGCAGTGAAAACTATTTTTAAAAATAAATAAATATATATTAAAATATGCCTTTTTAATGTTTCACTATTTTAAATAATAATCACAGATGTTTTTAAGAAGCTGGCAAAATGGGAGGACTTTTTTTCTTTTGAAAAGATAAGAGTCCAGTAACAATGCAGGGCATGTGTGTAACTAAGTGAAACGCGTGTAAATTGCTCTTCTCATTGACTCCAATGCTATTCAGCACATTCACACACAAAGCAAAAGATGCCATTTTTTACAATTTTTTTTCACATTTCCATACCTCCCAACATTTTGGAAGTAAAAAGAGGGAAAGAAATTTTTTTTTCCATACGTAGCACTGCAACATTTTGACCACACCCATTTTTGTGGCCACACCCACTAATTAACATGTTCGTTTTACCAAATTTGGCAGGTTATGAAAGTTTGAAAATATTTCTCCTTATCTAAACTGTTACAAATACAATCAATTGCCTATTTTTAATATCAAAATTGTTAAAAAGCATCTTTTTTTGCACCTGTTAGCTGTTCTTCTAGGCTCTCTGCCAAAAGCCAATTAAGTTAGAAACTTCTTTCTTTTTCTGGCTATTCCGTGCAGAGAAAAGAGGGACTTTCCAATACAAATGAAATGAGGGACTGCAGGTTGCGGCACGATTTTTAAAGTCCCTCAAAATTGCCTGGCGAGGCAACTTTGAGCGACTTTTAAAATCGCGCGCTGCGTGTGAACAAGCGCAGGGGACTTTACGCAGAGCGGGTGAGGAGCGCTAGTTAGCTATTCGGGGAGATTCGGGGGCGATTCGTCGCGGCGAGAAGTCGCCAGGCGACAGATCTCCCCCGAATCTCCCCGTCTGGCCTTAGCCTTAAATGGATGTCCTCATTGCTACACAGCAGCTTATTTGTATAAATAGTGATAGGTGAGTAAATTCGCCAGGTGCAAATTGGCTGCGAATTTCAGCATTTCTCCGCTGGCGAATAAATTTGCCAAACTGCGGCGGAACATTTTATTTTCATGACTATTCTGATATTGCCTTTAATGCATTTGGACAAAATAAAGAAATTGTCGTGGGCGTCAAAATAGTCATGGGCTTAAAAATTGTAGCGGGTGTCAAAATTCTCGTTTTGCAATTTTTTTTGCCATATTGTAAATTGGCAAAGCGAAACGGAACAAATTCACCCCTCACTATAAATAAATAATACTACATTCATATGAAAACGTTTGGGAACCCCTCTCAGCCTGCATAATAATTCATTCCACTTTCATCAAAGAGATAACAGTGGTATGTCTTTCATTTTGAGGAACTTAGTACTGGGGTGTTTTCTGAAAAAATATTTTTAGTGAAGTAGTATTCAGCTGTATGAACTTAAATCAAATGTGAAATACTGGCTGTGCAAAAATTTTGTAATTTTGCTAATTTGAATGCATATAACTGCTCAATAATGATTACTGTCAACACCAGGTTGGTTGGATTAGCTTGTTAAAGGGGTTGTTTACCTTTGAGTTAATTTTTAGTATAATGTCGAGAGGGATATTCTGAGACAATTTGCAATGGGTTTAAATTTTTTACTGTTTGTAGTTTTATAGTTATTTAGCTTTTTATTCAGCAGCTCTCTAGTTTACAGTGTCAGCAATTTGGTTTCTAGGGTACAAATTCCCCTAGCAACCCTGCACTGATTTGACTAAGAGACTGGAATATGAATAGGAGATGGACTGAATAGCAGGGCCGCCATTAGAAATCATGGGGCCCCGCACAACAAAATTGTCGGGACCCCCTGGGCTCCGCCCACCCAGGCATCTAAGCCCGCCCCAATCCCCGCCGAATCCACATCAAAGTTAAAAAGACCAAACAGACATCAGCACTAAAAAAGTAAACCCCCCCAGGGCTCAGTTATAAGTTAAAAAAAAATTGGTGCAAGCCCCCCCCATAAAAGCATTTTTAAAGCATTGGTGCCAGAGCCCCTCATACAAGTATAAAAAAATTGGGGCCCCAAAAATATTTTTTTTTTAAACATTGGTGGCAGGGCCCCTGTTAACAAGTTAAAAAAAAAATTATTGGAGCCCCATAAAATAAAAAATTGGTGACAGGGGCCTATAGAGTATTAAAATAAAACATTTGAGGCCAGGGGATTTAAAAAAAACAAAAAAAAACCCACATTGGTGTTGGTAGAATTGAACTCATGGCTGCAGGACTTTGGTATACTTGCTTGACTTCAGGTATTTTCTTTAGGGCTGGCTCCTTGTGACTTCAGGACTTTAAGTGTCGGCTGCCTTCGCGTCTGTTCGGCACTTCCGCATCAGCACTTCAGCAATCGGCTCTGCGCTGGTAAGGGGGGCCCGGCTCTTCGGAAAATGCAGCACTGCCGGGCCCCCCTTCAGCCCCGGGCCCGGGACACTTGTCCCCCCAGTCCCCCCCCTGATGGCGACCCTGCTGAATAGAATGATAAGTAATAAAAAGTAACAATAACAATACATTTGTAGCCTTACAGAGAATTTATTTTTAGATGGTGTCAGCGACCCCCATTTGAAAGCTGCAAAGAAACAGAAGAAAATTGCAAATCATTAAAAAAACTATGAAAAGTAAATAATGAAGACTAATTGAAAAGTTTCTTAGAATTTTCTCTTCTACAATTTACTAAAAGTTAACTTGAAGGTGAACCACCCCTTTAAGCCTTGAACTTCAGAGGCAGGTGTGTCCAATCATGAGAAAAATATTTAAGGTGACCAATTGCAAGTTGTGCATCTGTTTGACACTCCTCTGAAGAGTGACAGCATGGGATCCTCAAAGCTACTCTCAAAAGATCTGAAAACAAAGATTGTTCAGTATCATGGTTTAGGGGAAGGCTACAAAAAACTTTCTCAGAGGTTTAAACTGTCAGTTTCAACTGTAAGGAATGGAATCAGGAAATGGAAGGCCATGGGCACAGTTGCTGCAAAACCCAGGTCTGACAGGCCAAGACAAACACAGGAGCAGCAAATGCAGAGGATTGTGAGAATGGTTACAGGCAAAGATCACCTCCAAAGATCTGCAAGAACATCTTGCTGCAGATGGTGTATCTGTACATTATTCTACAGTTCAGCACAATTTACACAAAGAACATCTGTATGGCAGGGTGATGAGAAAGAAGCCCTTTCTGCACTCCACAAACAGAATGGCTTGTTGTATGCAAAATCTCATTTAGACAAGCCACAGTCATTTTGGAACAAAGTGTTTTGGACTGATGAGACAATTTGGTCAAAACAAGCACTTTGCATAGTGGAAGAAGAACACCACATTCCAAAAAAAAGGTTCCATCATGCTGTAAGGCTGTGTGGATAGTTCAGGGTCTGGGGTTCTTGTTAAAGTCGAGGGTCGTATGAATTCAACCCAATATCAACAAATTCTTCAGGATAATGTTCAAGCATCAGTCACAATATTGAAGTTACACAGGGGTTGGATATTCCAACAAGACAATGACCCTAAACACACTTGGAGATCTACAAAGGCATTTATGCAGAGGGAGAACTACAATATTCTGGAATGGCCGTCACAGTCCCCCCAACTTAAATATCATGCAAAATCTATGGGATGATTTGAAACAAGCTGTCCATGTTCAGCAGCCATCAAATTTAACTGAACTGGAGTGATTTTGTATGGATGAATGGTCAAAAATACCACCATCCAGAATCCAGCACTCATCAACAGTGCCGGTTTTAAGCACATTGGACCAATTTGGCCCAATTGGGCCCCGCACATATGGGGGGCCCCGCTCCAGTGCGAGCTCTGATTCCTATTCCCTTAATCCCCCAGTAACCCTACCAACCAGGCCCGGACTGCCAATCTGTGGGTTCTGGCAAATGCCAGAAGGGCTGCTATAAGGTCCCATAGAAAGTCAGTATTTATTGGGCTAGTGGGGGCTGTTTGGGCCTCTGTGTGGGCTTATTGGGCCTCTGTGTAACTGTAAAGCCAGGGCCTATGTTAATTCTCAGTCTGGACTTGCTGCCTACCCCTAATCCAGATTGGCCCAGCCCGCTCAAACCCGATTGGCGAAGGCCACAGCTGAACCTGATTGACCCAGCCCACCCCCAAACCCAATTCAACCAGCCCGCCCCAACTCAATTACCCCAAATAACAAGTGAAATACATTAATGTTGTATATATAATCCATGGTGCTGCACACACACAGTTCTAGGGGGCCCCGCCAAAATGGTTACAATTGGGCCCCGCACTTGGTATGACCGGCCCTGCTCATCAAAGGCTATAAGAGTAGTGATGGGCGAATCTCACCCGTTTCGCTTCACCGAAAAATGTGCGAATTTCCAGCAAAATTCGTGAATTGGCGAAAAAATTCGCGAAACGAATTGTGCGTCATTCGTTGCGTTGCGTCATTTTTGGCGCGCGTCGCGTCAAAAACGACGCGCGACTCGGGTTTTTTTGGAGAATTTTCGCTGGCGAATTTTTGCTGGCGTTTCACAAATTTATTCGCCAGCGGCGAATCGCGGGAATTCGCCCCTGGCGAATAAATTCGCCCATCACTATATAAGAGGCGTCTAGAGGCAGTTATATTTGCAAAACGAGGCTCAACTAAGTATTCATGTAATATCTCTGTTGGGATGACCAAATTTATGCACCTGACTAATTTTGTTATGATGCATATTGCATATGTTTTGTTAATCCAATAAACTTCGTCACTGCTGAAATACTACTGTTTCCATAAGGCATGTTGTAATATAAAAAGGAAGTTGCTACTTTGAAAGCTCAGCCAACGATAAACAAAACTACAAAGACATTAGAGGGGTTCCCTAACTTTCCATATGCCTGTGTATATAAACACAGCACTGCAGGGAAAATTTCCAATATTTCAATCACAAATTGCGATCTTCCTCAGGGAAAAATTCCTTTTTGTTTTCCATGACACTTTCTGTGCTGTGCTGTGTACTTGTAAATTTTCCGTCATCTGCACCAAATGGTGAATATTGATAGCATTTGGTCAACTGGTCAAAGAACAAGGGTTCAGATGAAAGTGCCTCTATAAATGAGGCTCATTTGACTTTTCATCTTCCCATGATTTGGGGGGGGTTATATAACTGGATTGGGTTTGAAACTGCTGGTATAGAATATGCAAGGGCTTTTAAAGTACGGCAGGTTAGACACAAGATTTGTCACAAGAATTGTCACCTTTATTTTTCTATTACATATGATACAAATTCTGATGAATGCAAACAAACAGATATTATGAGATAAAATTAACCCCTAGTCCACCGCATGGTCTTGCGTTTGTTGTTGGGCTTGTCCCAGGCCAAGCAAGGCTTCTCATCAAGGGTTAAACTGCACAAACCCTTCCTCCGTGTTTACCATGTATTGAGTTAATTACAACAAGTAAGCGATAGTGTTTCCTACCGAAATGAAAGAATATCTCGGAAATTATAAACAGTTGTATGGTTTCCAAGCAAGTAATATAGGACACATTGCAGGAACAGAAGAAATGATTTAATTTCATTAACTGTGGTCTAATATATTGTCTATCTCTCTCTCTCAGTAAACCACAGCGGCATTTATTGGCCATCGCTTCAAAGTACTACTGTTTTTGTCTGCTTTCATTGGCCAAAAGTGTCATGAAAAGAAGAATTAACTAAGTCCTGGAAAAGAAAGCTCATGGATTTCTTCATTTAATGATAAATCTAGCATGCTGTGAACTTGTTGATATTATGAAGTAAAAAAAAAAAAAAAAGTTTGATTCTTGATTTAATGACTGCAGGATGGAAAAACTGTATTTATTGTGAAGTCATTTTTATAAAGCGCCTAACAGGGAAATGGTATAGATTAGGGGAGTCTGTTGGCTGTAACCAACGATCGCAGTGTTTTGTTACAACCCCATATTTAAAGTGCTTCACATTTAACTTCGAAAAGACATTTTGTTTTCAAGCGACGCCTTTGGTGCTCTGCAGCCCTTTTGAGATTGATAATGTTGCCTCAGCTGTCTTGGCACAAGCTGGTCTTACCACAAATTTCCCTCCGTGTTGTTTTTAACAAGGATTATTTTTTTGAGGGGGTGGTTTATGAAATAAAGTTGGGGCAAATTAAGCCATAATGTATTTACACTTCCCTAGCACTAAAATTAACACTTCAGGCAATAGCGTAAGTGCGATTATGTCCTGTAGAGAAAGTTAAGGATATGAGTGTTGCTATGTCTTAAAAACACTGCAGGTGCTAAACAGGCTCACTTATTTGTAATAAAAGTGCAAAAGTTTAAATAATTTTGTTATATTTCCATAATTTGGATCTTCATACCGTAAATCTACCAGAAAATCCTGTAAACATTAAATAAAACCAACAGGCTGGTTCTGTATCCAATGTGGATTAATTATATCTTAACTGGGATCCACTTTATAGAGCACTTGTAAGGCCACATCTAGAATGTGCCGTACAGTTTTGGTCTCC
>CM044442.1:118075013-118099206 GCA_024363595.1 Xenopus borealis | reverse complement strand
ATTTGGATGGGTTGAACTTGATGGACTTTGTCTTTTTTCAACCCAATTTAACTATGTAATTATGAATACTTGTGCCTGGCCGAACCTAATCCTAATTTTCATTTGTAAATCAGGAGCGGGGAGGGAATTAACGTGACTTTTAGTCTTTAGACTTTTCCACTTTTTCTGACCCTAATTTGGATATACAAATTAGAATTCAGATTCAGTTCAGTATTCAGCCGGATCTTTAATTTGTCTGAACCTCAAATAGTAGATTCGGTGCATTATTAATTTTTAAAATGAGAATGTGCCAAACTTGATGTGTGAGGTCTTGAAATTTTGTGAATTCTTGTAACAACTCTTTAAGGTGAATCCATAGTAAGACCAGTGTCTCATGACGCTATTGTCCATCCTTCTTCAACTTGCTGATGTTTTAATGTGTAAAGAGTTCTAGCTTAACCAAAGCTGGAGGTCAGCTGCTTTATTGATTTGGAAATTTAGAAGATACTCTTCCATATACAATTTTTAAGTAGCCTATGAATGACTGACTTTTCTGCTCCTTAAATGAATAGCAGAAATTTTCTGGAATATCACTGAGAAATATTGATGTTCTAATGAACATCTGTATGTGTAAAAATTATAAAATGGCTTCATTGGCTTTTCCAAAACAAAGTTTAATGAACACACGTTATACAAAAAAGGGGAATGTGACATAATGCAATAGTTATTTGGTAAGGGTGTCACAATCATAAATTTAACATCCATGCTTCTCCAAAAATACTACCCCATATTGTTCTCCCTGGACCTGTTGCAAGGATGACTAATCCAGTTGCTGAGGTTTCCCTTTACGTGTTTGATAGAACGCTTGGACTGTATGACCACAGCTGTATGTTTATGTACACTGCACACCTGCAACATCCTGACAAATGAGCCAGACTATGTAGAATATAAAGAATTACCCTGGCACTGCAGCTAATAAGGAAGTCACTGGTTTGAAGTCCATTTGAGATGCCAGCTGGAGTATTTATGTTGCATTACACAGATGTAGAACGGCCAACTGATTTTATACCAAATAAAGCCTAATCTTTTTATACATATTTGGTGTCAGAGTTATGAAGTGGCACTCAAGAATGTTCTCACGACTTAACTCCATTTAAATGAAAATTGACAGCAGAGAAAATTCTTAAGCTTTCAGAAACCATACTGCATCTTGGAAAATTGTTGAAATTAATAATAAAAATCTGTCATATTCCATGCTTAGTGTTTTAGAGTAATATAAAAACAGATATTTTAGCTATTTAGCTATTTAACTCCCTGGGAGTTAAAAAAATACAAAACTATATATATATAAAAATATATATATATATATATATATATATATATATTTAGTTGTAAATAAGCTGAAAATGAAGCCACCATCAGAGTCATTGTGTTCGGTGTTCATCATTTTCTCAGTTGGTAGTGCTTTTAATTACTGGATCAGTATGTTGGACAATTTCACATGAACTATGAGCCATACATTTTTGGTATATAGTTCAAAAACAATGTGCATGTATTTTCTGATCTTTACTACACTGGCATTGTTTCTAAAGGTTGTACCATCTCTCCTCCCACAGTAAAACATAACACATTTATAGAAGACCTTCCATTCTACCCCAGGCTCTCAACTGAAGGGAAAGAGAAGTAGGATCAATTAACAGAGGGGAAACAGAATGCTACATAGCACTATAGAGAGCACTTGAGATACCCTCCTCATCAGCCTAGAGTTGCATGTGTTAATGATGATCAGCAACCTTGGGTTGACTCACCCTTAAAGAAAATGGTTAAATACTGGCAAATAATGGTTCCAAGATGTCTCTTAATTTCCAGTCAAGGCTCAATAAAATTCTTAAATCTGAAATGAAGACTTTGCAATGGTCTATGCTATTGTAATTTATAATAATATAATTATTATTTTAAACTGCATGAAATGCAGCAGAATTGTTCCAAGTCATGTGTTGCTAAAGTGGATAAAGAAGAGAGAAACTTGTTTCTTTAAACACATAACTGAGACTGTTCACTAAAGTGCATGCAGAAGCTCCCTCTCAAAGCATATGAAGATTTATGGGCCATGTTATAAACTGATTTTCGTTTGTTGGCAGACACAATCTCCCCATTCCATCCCCAATATTTATCTTGGGGGAAAAACGCCTCCTCTAAATAAATACTCAAAGTCCATTGTGTATAGAAAAATAAAGTAATATATTTCCAGTGGGTATCAATAAAAAATTTAACTGCAGGGAGTTAGATTTTATTTATTTCTTAGTAGTAGAATGGAAAAGACTATTTATATTTTTGGCTTTCAGAATAGTTGAGTTTGTGAAAATAAATTCAACCAGAAAATATATTTTTACTATATACCGGTATTTTTTTGGTTCTTAAGTTGCTTTTTTTTTTTAGAATATTTGCACTATAAGCAAATTGTGCACAGGCTACAGTATATGGAACGATGAATTCAGTTTTTTCATGATATACAATTCTACTACACTACCTCTTATGCAGGTTGCAAAGTACAACTATATGTTCTGAAATTTCACATAATGCATATCCTAATAAAAAAAGGGGGGTTGTGGGTGCACTCGTAAGGCTAGTTAACTAAAAATTGATTATTTGGCAAAGTCAGTAGCACCTCCATTATACTTATTTAGTTTAACTTAGCCTTAGGAGTGCACCCACAACCCGATTATTTTGCATATCCTAATATGTCATCTTTCATAAATCTTATTAAATTGGCATATGTGTATCAAAAGTAAAGATATCCCTCCTTTGTTGGCTAATGTAAGTGTATGGGTGGTCTATGTTCTTGAGCAAGTTCTCTGGCTCCTATGAGTCACAGCTAGTCCTTCACATGGTGATGTTTAATTTTAGAATAGACCAAATGGTGAAAAAAAAATCACAAAACATTTAAATGAAAAAGTACAAGTATGGGGCCTGTTATACAGAATGCTCAAAACCTGGTGTTTTCCAGATAACAGATCTTCCATATTTTGGATCTCCATACCTTAAGTCTACCAGAAAATCATGTAAACATTAAATAAATGCAATAGGCTGGTTCTGCTTCCACTAAGGATTAATTATATCTTAGTTGGGTCAAGTAAAAGGCACTGTTTTATTGTTACAGAGAAAATTTAAATAATTTTTTAACCTTTGGATTATTTGATTACAATGGCTATGTGTGAGGGCCTGTCAAGCTTTCTGGATAACCAGTTTCTGGATAAAGGATACCATAACTGTAATTTAATTAATATATATTTTATCAGGGGTGTAAGAGATGTTAAGGGGTATCATTTTACTTATTCCTATGAGAGAATATCCCCATCTAGTTTTAATGGCTAGAATGTATTTACATATATCAACTGAATTGAAACATTAGGTTTACTGGCCCCATTTCTTTTCTGTATGTTTTTCTTGTGCTAGTTATCTGATGGCATTTTTGAACTTGCATAATAGACAAATGACCAATCCCAACTACTGCATTGTAAGTAAGGTGCTCTGGAGTGATTGAGAGAGCAGCTAATATTGGCCCCTGTATGGCATGCATTTCAGGTTTGCAAAATGTGTGGGTAGCTTTGGTCCCTGTTCTGTTTCAGTGATTGTCCCTAAGAAGGCGAATTTCGCTGGAAATTCGCTAATTTTTCGGCGAAGCAAATCTCGGGAAATTCGCCCATCACTAATAATAGTGTCTCAATGGCAAAGTCCCCAGGATCTTTATTGTAAGACATGCAGTGAGAGTATCTACACACTGCCTTCTTAGGGACAATCACTGAAACAGAACAGGGACCAAAGCTACCCACACATTTTGCAAACCTGAAATGCATGCCATACAATTGGCGAAAAAATTAGCGAAACGAGTCGCGCGTCGTTTTTGACGCACGTCGCGTCTTTTTCGGCACATGTCGCGTCGTTTTCGGTGCGCGTCGCGTCAAAAACGTGCGCGACTAGTTTTTTTGGCGAATTTTTGCTGGCGTTTCGCGAATTTATTCGCCGCGAATTCGCCCCTGGCGAATAAATTCGCCCATCACTAACTATTATCTACACTTAAATTAGGACCACTTAGTCCTTACTAGGGTTGCCACCTTTTCTTGAAAAAAATACCGGCCTTCCTATACATTTACCTTTTTTTCCTATTAATAACATTGGGATCAACCATCAAAAATACCGGAGAGGCCAGTGAAATACTGGCCAGGTCACAACCCTAGTCCTTATTCTGATTACTATCAAATGCTCCTACATTGGCACTCTTAAATCCAGTATCCTACATATTTTGTGTACTGATCCTCTGGGCATGCACACATGTGGTTTTGAGCGCTGAAACGCAGCACGGTTTTTAAATAAGCCAACTGCTGTTTAAATACGCTAACCTAGAGTGCCACTGCCTACGATTGAAACCGTTTAGCTTATTTATTCAGCGTCGGCTTTTTTTTAAAAAAAAAACTGAACCGTGTTTCCATGCCATAAAACTGCATGTGTGTTGACAGCCTAAGACTCTATGTAGAAAGATTACATAAAACCTTACTGACAATTGTCTATGACTTTATACAGGCTTCTGTGAGTAAGTAAAGCACAACGGCCACTATACAGTGGTTATATATCTGTACTAAAAGCCTTGTAAATAGCTTTCTGTAAGGGTTGGACTGGGCTGGCAGGACACCGGGAAAAAACCAAGTGGGTCCCTGCTCTTGGGGGGCCCCTGCTCTTGGGGGGCCCCCGGCTCTTATGGGACCCGCTCGGCCCAGATACGCACACACATCTGTGTTCTGAAAGCTTCTTTATGTTAATAAAAACATTGTGCATGTTTATGGCTCTCAGGAGTGGCATCTCATACGCACACGCATGGTGCACTAGTGCAGTAGGGGAACAGAGGGGGGCCCAGGGGCAGCAGCCCTGGTGGGCCTTGGGTCCCTCAGTCTGACCCTGGCTTTCTTCATAACATTTAGGGTGGTGGCAGACAGATTTCTGCAGTCAACCAAAGTTTCTTCATGAAGCAAATTCAGGAAATCCGAAGCGTTTCTTCTGCCATCCTGCTGGAGATTCATATTCATGCTGGTGGGAAGGCATTGTCAGGGAGATTAGTCGCCCAAAGTAGAGAAGATTTGTCGCTGGGCTCCCCGTCTTCCACCAACCTCAAACATTGTCCAATAGCTTTGAAATTGCATCATGGTTTCCATGTGCTTCTTCTTTTGTGCTGAAAGTAACTTTTGGATATGAAGGTATTTATTCACATTGGTAAACCTTTTCTAAGGGCCAGTTTTTATCTTATGAAACCATTGTTGACTCTTTGCATGCATCTAAAAGAAAGACTTCCTGTGCTCTACCCTAGAGAAAGAAATCATTGTCAGGAATATTTGCTCATCTTCATATACTTCAGTTCCTCTTTTTTTGTTCAGCGCACTTTCTGGTTGAAGAACAACTCCGTGTACACAGTTCTGTAAATACAACTTATAACCCATTAGGGAGAGACCACCCAAAGTGATAAGTGACCCCTACACCATTGTGCCAGTATTTAAAAATTAGATAGCCTGTACCCCAAAAGGGTTGAGAATCATTTCCTTTTGTTTAGAGTTTTAGTGAGTCCATTGTCATGAGCAAACTTCATCCATCTCGTTACGTAAACACTGCCATCCTTTTATAGAGCTACGAGGAAAAAGTTAATGAGTAGCTGTTCTCAGAGTTACTCGTCCCCAGCTTCCTTGAGAAAGTACCAAAGGCATCAGAGCTGTGTTTTTTTTAAAGTATCTGTCTTATAGTTGGACTTTTAATGTTTAACAGGATAGGGAATATCATCAGTGTGGGAAACGTCTCCCATGACCTCCCAGTGAGCAAGTAGCTATGATAGTAAGCTGAGTTTTTCGATTGATTTGAAAGACTGATGTCGAACAGTACATTCTTAAAGGTCTTCTTTTAAAAGTGGACTTTATGGGGCAGATTCACTAAGATCCGAAAATTCGCCAGCGTAGGCTTCGCCAGCGCTACACAAATGCACTAAAGTGCGAATTTACGCTCAGGTCAGCGAATGGTAGCGTAGTTGCGCTTGTTTTACTTCGCTAGGCAGAGCGCTGTTACGCTAGCGAAGCCTAATTTGCATACGGCGGGAAAGTTAACTTATAACAGAAGTATATGTTACAGCCACTACATTCCACTACACAAGCCCAGGAAACCTTTAATAAATTATATAAAGTTGTCCTATTGCCCTACATGTGCCCCCTGTATAGTTGAGTTGCCATATGTTAGGAAATGTAGGGGGAAGGAGGGTAACCCCCCAAAAAAATGATCGATGTTTTTCAGACTATAACCCTCCTATGCTAAAATACGCCAGCATTTTTTTGGGACTTTTTCCAACCTCCTATTTATTGTATTGAACTTCGCCTGGTCTGACCTGGCGAAGTAACATCTAACGTAAGTGGTAACGTTCAGGAAAATGTTCATCTTAGTGAATTTGTGAATTTACGATCCTTCGTCAGTGCGCAACTTTGCCTGGCGTGAGGGTGCAAAGTTGCGCAAGTCTATCTACTTCGCTAGCGAAAATTCGCCAGACTCCGTGTTAGTGAATTTGCGAAGTTGCGAAATGACGTCACGCTGGCGAATTTGCGCTAGCGTTAGATGCTTTGCGCTTTAGTGAATCTGCCCCTAAATCTATAAATGATGGTCTAGTGCAGATGTAATATTGTAAAAAGCCCCTATGAAGAATTTCTTAACCTAAGCTGGGCTAGTTATTTAGTAGCATGTTCATGCTTCAGTATGCAGGTCAGCAACAGATGTATTTCAATCAATTGCCAGTAATTTCTTGCAATTGCTTTAGTTCATCATCAGCAAGTCATCAATCCCACAATCGTTTGCTCAAGTCAGACTACAGAATCCTTGTTTCAGCAGGCACAGCTGTGAGCAGGTGAACAGGCAGAAAATTATTTGTGCAGCTTGGTGGCTGTCAGACAAAAGACAGGCAATGTGTGTTTCAAACAGAGTGCAGGCCCTGGAAGGCCCAGTCAAAAGGGATTTTCTGTTTGCATATAATTCCTAGGGTAATTAATCTAATACATAATAAAACAGACAGTGAACATATATATGAAGCCAGATATAGATAAAAGAGTTTTGACTTTGAACAGAGGTGTTTTATCAGTTGTCAATAAATCATGACATTGCTGTAAGTTATGTTGTGTTTCACTGCAGAAGTCTCACTGACAAGAAAATATGTTGACTTGGCTTAAACGGTGTTATAATGAACATTTATGGTGAACGGAAAAAAATCCTGCAGACTGTTCAGCACTACAGAAACTAAAAACAGCACAACCAGCAAATTACTTTACATGGGTGTTTGTCCTGATCAGCAAGCAGCAACAGAACTATGCAATAAAAAACAAAAATCGTGTTTATTACCGTATATGCCAGTTTAGTTATTTTTTCTACCTCTTTCAATGAACGTTTGTGCCAGATGTTGTATTGCAGGGATCCTCAACCTTTTGAACCCATGAGCAACAATCAGAAGTAAAAGGAGTTGGGGAGCAACACAAGCATGAAAAATGTTCTTGGGGTGTCAAATAAGTGATTGGTCATTTGGTAGCACTATGTGGATTGTTAACTTACATTGAAGCTCTGTTTGTCACTATACTTGGTTTTTATACAACCAAAACTTGCCTCCAAGCCTGGAATTCAAAAATAAGCACCTGTTTTGAGGCCACTGGGAACAACATCCAAGGGGTTGGAGAGCAACATGTTACTCATGAGCTACTGGTTGGGGATCACTGGGTTGGGGATCAGTGTTGTATTGTATCCAGCCTTCTCGTTTCTCTTGAAACAAATGTATTTGCTAGTGTCCTAAGATTAAACTGCTTTTCTTCAGATCTCAGTGGATGCCCTTGTGTCTAATAGAAGGATAAGTTTAAAGATTAGGTATTAAATCCCCTCTTCTCCAGTGTAAACTATCCCAAGCTTTCCTCAGACCATTCTATATCGACCGTTCTTAGTCAGGTCTCTATTTTATTAAGGGTCAGTCTACACAAGCAGATTCGAGGAGATTAGTCACCCCATCGACGAATCTGGGAGACCAACATGTTCTCCAGCGCTGTACAAGATATGGGTGCATACATTGAACATATAGATTTCCAAACAAATCAACCGATAACAATAGAAAAGGTAAAGTGGTTCCTGCCAAAGTGACTTTATAACCTGGAAATGTTTTCAAGAGAGAATGAAAAGTGCAATAAGGGACAGAAAACTACTGAAACATGAATTCTACTGATTCTGAATGAATCTATTGGCTAGTGAATCTGGGGCGTTTCGCTTTGCTGAAGTTTTGTGAATGTCTAGTAGAAATTCGCAAAACGGCAAAAAATTTGCGAAATGCCGAACACATCATTTATTCACCTAATTTAATGCATAATTTATTTGCCATTTTTGGACGCCGGCGTCCATTTTTTCGATGCTGCAATGGATGCCGGTGTCCAAAAATGGACGCCCGCGTCCAAAATGAGACGCTGGTGAATCGCAGGAATTTGCCGCAGGCAAATAAATTTGGTAATCACTACTGTTGCCAAGTTGCTTAGAATTTCCTTTCATTAGACAACAGATGTGCAACATCTACATGTCCAGTTCTCTGAAATAAAAACAAATGTTGTTTTCTGTTTTAAGTTTGTATAGAATGGAGTTAAAACTAATTATAAAGCCCATGTCAACTATGTCATTGTTTTCCTGCTTAACATTATTTTCTCTTTGGGAAACTGAAGATATTGGGAAACAGATTGTGGAAAACATATCTATTACCCTCCAATGTGCACAGGTTTTTAGCCACCTGACTCTTACTTTATGATGGTTTTAAAGGAATTGTTCAGTATAAAAATAAAAACTGGGTAAATAGATAGGCTGTGCGAAATAAAAAATGTTTTCAATATAGTTAGTCAGCCAAAAATGTAATGTATAAAGACTGGAGTGACTGTAAGTCTAACCTAAAAGAACAGGACACTACTACTTGCTTTTCAGCTCTCTTTTGTTTACACTGACTGGTTACCCTGGTTACCAGGCAGTAACCAATCAATGACTTGAGGGAGGGCCATATGGATCATAACTGTTGCTTTTGAATCTGAGCTGAATGCTGAGGATCAATTGCAAACTCACTGAACAGTTATGTCCCATGTGGCCCCCCTTCAAGTCGCTGACTTACTCAGATTTAGAGAGCTGAAAAGCAGGATGTTGGATTCTGGCTATTATATTTGACATCCAGTCACTCCAACTTTTATAGTTTACATTTTTCCCTGACTAACTATATTAGAAACATTTTTTATTTTGCACAGCCTTTCTATTTACCCAGTTTTTAATTTTACCCTGAACTGTTCCTTTAAGAGACAAATAGGTAGTTTATAGGCTTCTTAATTGGGCCATATGCCAGAGCTAATAAAATGGCATGAAATTTTATACTTTTTGCTGCGCTTTTCAAGTTTGCCGTTACCATTCTTCTTTAGGAAAAACATTGCCTTGCACTTGTTACTTAAAGGGGAAATGTCATAGGAATATTTATGTAATATGTACCCAAACTGTAGAGGATGCTTAATCATTTTTCACAGGTCAGATTTTCTTATAGTTTTTGATTTACTTGTATACTTTTTTCTTTTGCCAACAATGAAACCATGTTGTGTTCCAGTGGTGCATGGCAAATTTGTAGTTTGCCCTAAAATCATTCAGTAAGGGAAGGTGAAATTTGTCATTAACTGAATAGCGCTAATGAGTTAGTTGAGGAACTCACAAATGAATAACTGAAGGATAGGGAACCTCCCCCAGACCACATTGTTTGAAAAAGTGCCCCCCCCTCTTCCCAACTATATAACTTATGCTCCCTTGAGCTGAACGCATATATTGTGGCTGCCAAAACTGCTGTGCTGTATGGGAAGGGGTACAGAGCACATTTCGAAAGTCTGATGGAGACATTAGGGAGGGTAACACTCTACGTTGTAACAGGCTTTATGTCTCCTTTAAATGCAAACAAAAATTAGATTCGGGGCAGATTCGGGTAGATTAGCAACCCCGCGACAATCTCCCCAAACTGCCTTTCCCTGCCTTCCTGACGGAAAGAATGGTAATCGTAAGCAGAATGGTACACAGAGCCCTTTGTTTTCAGAAAACATTCAGATTTACATTCTAGCCGTCAGGGAGGCAGTTCGGGGAGATTAGTCGCCCGAGAAAGAAGCGATTTGTCGCCAGGCAACTAATCTCCCCAAATAGCATAGTGCGCCTCTACCCTAAATCTTTGGAAGTTCTCTGTAGAAAAGTGTGTTATTATAATTAATTTCAATCCTGATAATAGGCTTTCACCACTGGGGAAAATAAATAGGTTTACATTTTCATTTTTATGTTACAGTTTTATGAGTGAAGAAATAAAGACATATTCACTGTTTATCAGATTGTTATGGGTGAAAAGCAATATGTCAAGAAACGGAAAATGAACAGATGGGGTATAAAACTGCATAAAAAAGTCAAGGCCCAGTCTAATACCAAATGTTAGAAAAAAGATTGGCATTTAAAGATGAAAGAAAGGGCTTCTTCTTGTGGCCGTAAAAAGGATTATGCACAGGTCTGTAATATCCTTGCGATTTTTTAATGAGAAAGAACATCGGAAACCCCAATGGAATAACCTAAAATAACTTATTGGAAACATATTAAAAGCAGTGAATTGAAATTTCCTTTAGACATAACTATGGCAGTGATATCACTTTGATCTCTCTTTGGGTGGTACACATTTTCCACTATTTCAGAATATATTGAGACATTTTGTTATTAAAAATGTGAACTATTTTTCTCCTTGAAACATCTTATGCCTTAATTTAATTGTGGTTTTGACCAACTTCAGTTGCTTTAGCGATTGTTTTACAGCAAGCTGCTGAAAAAAATGTTTCTCTACATGAAAAATATGCTCCAGAATTGGCCACAGTGCCACCTATAAAAATAGATTTGATGTCAATGCCATTTATCTTACAACTGTGTTTCATAGGTCATTTCATCTTATCAGACTTTACACAAGGCATATGGTATGCGCAGAGGGGTTTGCTATTGCAGTTGGACATAAAGAACTAGTGTGGTTGACAAGATATAGTTATCAAATGGTATGCCACAAATAATGACTCTTTAAAATTGAATTTTTTTTTTCTTCAACGCTCATATTTCCATGTCAACAAGCTAGGCAATATGAAATAATACATGTTCTGCAATGCACTGAAGTCTTGGTTTTTTTTTTTATTTGTTTAGAATTACTTAGGGGCCTATATGAGATTGCTCAAATATTCTTTAAAGGAATTGTTCAGTATAAAAGTAAAAACTGGGTAAATAGATAGGCTGTGCAAAATAAAACATGTTTTCAATATAGTAAGTTAGCAAAAAATATAATGTATAAAAGCAGGAGTGACTGTGTCTAACAGAACAGAACACTACTTCTTGCTTTTCCACTCTCTTCTGTTTATACTGACTGGTTACCCTGGTTACCAGGCAGTAACCAATCAGTGAATTGAGGGTGGGCCACATTGGTCATAACTGTTGCTTTTGAATCTGAGCTGAATGCTGAGGATCAATTGCAAACTCACTGAACAGTTATGTCCCATGTGACCCCCCTTCCAAGTTGCTGATTAACTCAGAATTATAGAGCTGAAAAGCAGGATGTTGTGTTGTATTCTGTTATGTTACACATCCAGTCACTCCAGTCTTTATACATTACATTTTTGGCTAACTAATTATATTAGAAACATTTTTTAGTTTGTGCAGCCTATCTATTTACCCAGTTTTTATTTTTACCCTGAACTGTTCCTTTAAGGAAACCCTGTGTGAGTTAAAAAACTCACGCTGGGATTTTGTCTCGATAACCTTGTAAATTTTCATTACTTCTGTGACTGTTTTTTTCTGCAAACCTACAAAACCCACTTGCTGAAAACACCAAAGAGGTTATCAACCCGAAACCCAGCATATGTAAGGTTGCCACCTGTCCAGATTTCCTAATTTAGAAATCCAGACAGGCACTTTTTCACCCAGCCAGCCCTTCCAGCAACCAGGATGTCCTGGTTAAAAGTGCCTTTGCGGATCACTGATCACCATGTCATCAGTACCACACCCACATCATCCCTAGGGCCCAATGATCAGATCATCACGATGGGTAAGCGGGCGGTCGGAACGCGGGACCACATCAACGAACAGATGTGATCAGCGATCCGGCTGGATTTTTAGTCCCGCCCAATCGACATCTGCCTGACTTTAAGCCAGATATCGATCGGGGAAGCCTGTTGGAGGGCCCCATACATGGGCCAAAAAGCTGCCGACTCCGTTTGTCGGAAGCTTTTATCGGCCCGTGTATGGCCACATTAAAGGGCAGATTTATCATTGGTCGAATTTTGAATTTAAAAAAATTCGAAATTTGACCATATGAATAAAAGGGAAGCAAAATCCTTCAAATTCCACTATCAAATTCGAAGGATTTTACCACAATTAGATTGATCGAATGAAAAAATTCGATCAAAACGAATGATTCCCAATTCGGTAGCTGGGTTCTGGAGAAGTAGGTGGTCGAATAAAAATTTAAAGAGGAAGTAATTCGACCATCGAATATTCGAATAAAATTTTATTCGACATTCGAATTATTCAAATTTGCCTAATTTGCATATCCAAAGATTTGAATTCGAATTTAATTAAAATTCGATCAAACTTCGAATTATTCTTGTGAATTTAGTAAATCTGCCCCTAAGAGTATGTTTATTAACTCACATGGGGTTTCCTTAAAGATTGCCCGAACCTGAAAGCTCAAGCAATCTTAAAATTGCATTTTCTTTCCTAATGTAAAGAAACAAAAACATTGCTTTTTTGGTTGGACATCCCCTTTATGCCAAGCTTAAGAGAAATGAGAGCAATTACTTAACTAGAATCAAAACAAATTCAGTTTTAAAAATGATATTAGAAACGAGAATAAAAACTAGAAAGCAAATAAAAAGTAATTATTTGTGGTGCAAAATGCTTCTCTCAAAGTGCTTTGGGTGATTGATGACGTGTTCGTGAATATAGGAGTGAGCGGAACTAAAACGTTTTGATTGTTGGTATCTAATAGCATGTACACATTTGTGTAAAAAAAAAATTGTAAGTTTGCTTTCAAACACACCACATATGTTTGTTTGGTGGTTAACAAGCCTTTAATTAGTAAACCATTAAGCTGTTGGCTTTTGCTAATGTTTTGTTTAACAGCTGTCAACATGTGTGTGTATGTGTTCTACATATATTTACCGTCTCCCCTGAACATGAAATCACCATATAATGTGCTGTTTGTTTCAGTTTTTTGAATCCTCCTATGTTCACAGTGGGAGGGGTGTAAGGTACTGATTCATATTGCTGTCTTCTATCCAAATTACTGATTAGAGACTCTTTATGCATGCTGGTAATGTGCTGCGCAATATAATCTGAAATATATTCCACTGGGGAGGAAGGTGGAATAGGTTACATACGCCATTCCTAAGTGCGATAAATATAAAACTCCATTACTCACTTTAAGCAGGTGCTTTTTATATGAGGTTTTAAAGAAATATAAAGCTGTTGGTGAAATGATTGGTTTCCACAGACATTGCTCCACTTTTACAGATTTGATCAGTTAAGGAGACGACAACCATTTTTTTTTTTGGAACCTAGTATTTGTTTCTGCTTTTAGACTTTTGACCCATCATTGTTAGTTTTTTCTCTGTTTTCCAATAACACCCAGCAGTAAATTGTGCTTTATTCTCACAAAGCACACAAAAAAAACACCAGCTTCTAACTATTTTGGAGCTGCTTCATCTGGACACATTAGTGTATCATAAATTTGAGAACTGGGCTGCAAATTGACAAATGTGATGCTAAATGCAAGGTTATGCACATGGGCAAACATTACAAATGCTAGTTATATACTAAATAGAAATGTGCTGGTAGCACCTTCAATTAAGTATTTGGTGATTTTGTGGATAATACACTGTGCAATTCCAGGCAGTGTTGTTTAGTCAGGATAAACAGGCTGGATCAGTACCAGTCAGACTGTGCAGTACAGAATCAGGAACAAGGTGCATAGTCAGGATAAACAAGAAGATAATGAAGATTAGACAAACAGTTGAGGTTTGGTTCAGGCAGTGATACATAAAGGTAAAAAACAGGCTATGGTCAGGAACAGAAAATTAGCCAAGAATCACACCCAGGGACTTTATCTGTATGGCACATTTACACATTCACATCAATCCCTGCCCCAGCAGGGCTTACAGTCTAATGTCCCTATCATATTCACATATTACACTATCGGTCATTTCAAACTTTTTGTCCATCTAGCTAGCCCTCCCATACAAAATGCTTTTAATATGTTCCTTAAGGCATTTTTTACTATTATCCAAGCAAGGGACAGATTTCACATGTATTTTAATTAATACACCTTGCAGGAATAATAAGCCTTTTGCCTTTGAAATCCATTTCAGCTCCTATAACTATAGGATACTACATTTCCAAAGAAGGGCAAACGGTACTAATGTTTGCTATAGGGGTTTGGACATGACATCGTGTGGGCCATTTGATATTGTTAATTAATTTTTTTAATATCCAAGTAAATGAATGTAAAAGTAAATTATAATTCAGCAGGCTAGTACATTTGCAGTTTTTCTTTTATTAGGTGTGAAATCTAAGAATCCTCTGCCAACTCTTGAGGGTTCCATCCAGAGCATTAAGCTGAAATTCTGCAGCACATCATTGGTCAAATGTGTCTCCGGGACCGTGGGATCAATAAAAATATGTGCCAAAGCCCCAGGTATGTGCAGCTGGACCATGTAAAACTTTATTGCCTGTACAGGAGAATTGGCCTTACGTTTTACAAGAAGAGTTACTGAAACAAGAATTTATTCATTGTTCCTATGAATTGCAAGGATATATATTTTTTTCTAATGCCAGTATAATACATTTAGAGCATAATTTATCACATTTTGTTAAATATATATTTTAACTGTATGTATGTGTTAAGTGTGTAAACGTAGTATAGTAGGGTTTATATCTGAGGGTTTATATTTGAAAAGTGTGTTTTATAAACAGGATATAATTTGAGTGTTTAGGGATGTTTATTATGTGTATTCCTTATTAACTTTATCGTCGTAAATCCATCTAAAACATGTTAAAATATTTTTATCTGTATTTCTTGATATGCCTGCATTTTGCAAAAAAAAAAATCTTAGTGAAATGGCACGCACTGATCACTTTAAATCCCTTAAGAAGTACGGTGATAACCAAAAAACCATTTGAGCCCATGAGGTCTTTCTTTTTCCAACAGGTTATGACATGTACCCTAGGTTTGATATTTGTGGAGGGTGTTCTTCTCTTTGAGGATCGTTCATATTGCGGCATTTTTTATTTATGAGAAGATTACTGCCATCAAAATGCCTTGTGTATGGTGTTACTTTTTGGGTGGGTTCAGTAGATTCTCACATCTTTATACTATCCTTTATACAGGACTGGACTGGGATTCAGAATAGGCCCTGCCATCTCTGCTACAAAGAGGCCCAAACAGGCCCCAGCAGCCCACTGAACAGTCACTTTCTATGGCAACATGCAGCAGCCCATTGGGCATTTGCCAGAACCCACAGATTGCCAGTCCGGGTCTGCCTCTATATCAGTGATCCCCAACCAGTAGCTCGTGAGCAACATGTTGCTCTCCAACCCCTTGAATGTTGCTCCCAGTGGCCTCAAAGCAGGTGCTTATTTTTGAATTCCAGTCTTGGAAAAACATTTTGGTTGTATAAAAAGCAGGTGTACTGCCAAACAGAACCTCCTGTAGTCTACCAGTCCACATAGGACCACCAAATAGCCAATTACAGCCCTTATTTGGCACAACCCAGGAACATTTTGCATGTCTGTGTTGCTCCCCAACTCTTTTTAATTTAATTTTGAATGTGACTCACAGATAAAAAAAGGTTGGGGATCATTGCTCTATATATTTATTTCAACAAGACGAGTTGGCAAACTCTTCACCTTAACAGCAATTCAAAAATTACATTAAGCCTAACAAAATTTATTGGGGGAAAGGTTCAGGTTCAACAACATCCAGAGAGCCAAAGTTTGCCAATATTTGCATCTATCGTGTTGATAGACTTCCTTCTCAATATATTTCAGTTTAGGCATAGATTGGGTGCTGCCATTATGCTTGCCTCAGATGAGGCTCTGCACAGACTGGAACTTAACTATATTATTTTGTGAAGACAGACAAATATAACCATTCAAATGTAACAGTTCTTTTAAAGTCTATGAGAAATGCATAATAAAAGCAGAAGTCCCAAAAAAATGAACATAAAAACACAGAAAAATTAAGACTGCCTTGGAGAGTCACATGGCTATGAAAATATATTCCTGGGATCTGTAATTGGCTCTTTCTGAGCCCCATGTTGACTGTCTTAGGGCCCTTACACACGGACGTTTTGGACCTGCGCTCCCCTGCGTTGCGTTTGGCTGCGTTCAGCCGCAGGGGAGCGCAGGTATAGACGCACCTCATTCTTTTCAATGGGCCTGTACTCACGAGACGCGTGTAAGCGCCGAACGCAGATTCAGACGCAACATGCTGCATTTTTCCTGCGTTTGGCGCCTACATGCGTTTGTGTGAGTACAGCCCCATTGAAAATAATTGAGTGCGTCTATACCTGCGCTCCCCTGCGGCTGAACGCAGCCAAACGCAACGCAGGGGAGCGCAGGTAAAAACGCCCGTGTGTAAGGGCCCTTAATGCAGCAGCCTGTGTTTGGCAGTAAACGTTTCTTTGTGCATCTAAGTGGGTTATTTATCAAAGTTCCAATTTATCTCATTGGCCTTTTAAAGGGGTAAAATCATTTTTCAAAATGTATTAAATCCAGAGGGTGTTAGTCTGAATAAAAAAGGACCCCAACTCAGACCTGCTTGTTCATGTAGAATAACAAACAAGGGAAAGTTGTGCTCACCACTAATTTTTAGAAAACATTAAAGGAAAAGGAAAGGCTCGGGGATATACCAGTGAGCACCACCAGGGCCTCCCTGGCCATGAGGCAAGGTGAGAATCTTGCCTCAGGCGGCATGGAGTGGCCAGTTACCAGGGGTGGAAAAAGCCTCCTCTGGTAACTTTAAGAACATTAAATTAAAATTCAGCTCTTCTAGTGCAGTGAGTGCAATAGCGCATCTACTTCTGCTTTCTTCTGTCTTCAATTTTCCCAGACCAAGGCATGTGCAGTTAAAAAAAAAAGTTGACTTTTTAGTTAAAGTTTGTCTTTTCGTTCTACTGCGCATACGCAGCAACGCGAAGACAGAAGGAGACGGAAGTAGACTAATACAAAAGAAACTCTGCACTCAACCCATTATCAATATATTAAGGACACTGAAACATTTTGTGCATACAGCTACTAAAAAATGCCTTACCCTTTAAACAACAGGGATTGTTTGTCCATATATTGCAATATATTTAAGCTGGCCAACTACATCAAAGTCATCCCATATCTGGCCAGTCCTACACTCAAGTTGCACCTGATTCATTAAGAATTCATTTGCTTCATTATATATTTTACAAAGGGACTAAGTTTTACCTGCAACTTACTTGGCTGCTTTCAAAGTAAAACTCCCAAACTTGGTTGCCCTATTATTAGACACCTGTGGGATCACCTGACTATAGCTGGGAAGGGTAGGAGCTACAACAAGGAGCTGGTCACTACTCCTATATGAACTATAACAAACAAGGGAAAGTTGTGCTCACCACTAATTTTTAAAAAACATTAAGCAGAGGTTCAATGAGGCTGTAGCCTCATAATTTACATAGACAAATACAAGAGTGTTCATGTAGAAGTCAATAAGAGAAGTCCAGAAGACATCCCAATCCTGGATTTTGTGCAATAATAAGAAGATTTTGTGGTTTTCAGGTATCAAATCGGACAAAATTGAATTTTTTTGGCAACCAATCAAAAAAATTGCAATATTCTAATTTTTTCACAATTTTATCAAGTTTTTTTCCAGAACCAGAAATTTGCAGTAAAATGTATTGATAATAAGGGGGGAAATTATGTGCAGATTTGTTTGGAGTAGTTTTCGGAAATTGTGAGATATTTTTGGATTTGGGTACGTAAGCTCCTAAGTGTTGCCTCCATTCCAGAACCTCAAACCAAAAGTTTCCATTTGGTTTAAGGTCATTGGAAGAAACATCAGAGGCTGGAATTCAACATGTTGTTCAGGTTTGAAATAATTGATCTGAGGCATGAAGCATGGTCACTCCCACTTAACATAAATATGTAGATAAGAAAAAAACTATTGACGACTGTACTTGAACAATTTGTTCCTGAGTGCCTTAAATAAATGGGACACATATTTCCATTAAATTATACACAGGTAGAACTTAAGTATAGTCATTTAGTAATATAAATTGGATTTTAACCTAAATTAATATGCACAGCACATATGGAATAAAAGGGTAATGACCCATTTTAAATCTGCTATGTTAATCACTATGTAAACTTGTTTTTATCTAGAATTCGGCCTTATGCTGAGTCACTTTGAGCAGCCCAACCTGATTCACAAAATGTCTTGTAGACATAGTTTACAGCTTATTGAACAGTAGTTGCTGACTGATAACATTGAGATTAATCTACTTCTACACCTAATTAATAAATCAATGGTCATTTCATCGAATGCACACATAATATGATTAGTTTAGAAAACTGGTTGCGGATTTGTTTTCAATAAAGCAATAAAGCACTTTGGCAGAGTGCCAATCTGATAAAGACCATGACCGATTTTATTTTTTGAGCACACAATAGAACTGGGATATTATCTAGGAACTCTGTGACCAATCCAAGGTTTTTATGGCCATTGTAAAAACTTCCTATTTTAATTCGGTATGAAATTGAATCCCACATTGTCAGACTGTGTAAACGTAATCGGAGCTCTAGGGATAGGTTTTTTTTTAATAAAAATTATTTTCTGCAGTTTTTGTTGTTGGCAAGATTTAGTTCCAGATAATAGCGGGAGTTTGGGATATTTATTTGGCACACCATGTATTTTTAACTACATTTAGACAAACAGAGAGAGCAAAACAGATCTCCTAATTATATCTTTAAAAGATCTTGTGTATTTGGAATTAATGAGATATGGAGTGAGGTTGTTATATATATATATATATATATATATATATATATATATATATATAACATTTAGGGATGCACCGAATCCACTATTTTGCATTTAGCTGAACCCCCAAATCATTCACGAAAGATTTTGCTGACTACCGAACCGGATCCTAATTTGCATTTCCATATGCAAATTAGGGGTGGGAAGAGGAAAAAAATTTTTACTTCCTTGTTCCCTCCCCGTCCCTAATTTAAATATGCAAATTAGGATTCGGATTCCGTTCAGCCAGGCAGAATGATTCGGCCTAATTTTTTTTCAGCCGAATCCTGCTGAAAAAGGCAGAATCTTGGCTGAATCCCAAACCGAATCCTGGGTTTGGTGCATCCCTAATAACATTATTTACTCCAAACAGCAACTTAGAATATATTAGAGTAGAATATTAGACTTTAAGAGGCAGATTTATCAATTGTTGACTTTTTAAATTCCTTGTTTTTTGTGCTTTTAAATCAATATTTTGGGGCAGATTTAACCATGTATGAAATATGATGTGTCAAGCAAAATAAACTTTACTTACACTATATAAATTATTTAAATCTCGTGCAAGTAGTGATGGGCGAATCTATCCTGTTTCGCTGAAAAATTTGCGAATCTAGAGCTGTTTACTAAGGTATGGTAAAGCATTATTATAGAAAACGAAGAGAGATTGATGAATGCACAGTCCCTGGTCCCCTGTCACATTCTGCAAAATAAATATAGTGCTATAGCTTGCACTTTTGTGGCTAATCTATTGGCAATAAACTATTTCGTTAGCTTTCCTTCTCCTTTAAGAGATTATTTAAATAAAATGCAGGAGTGATGTTTAAGAGTTTAGGTTGTTTTGCGTTGAGAACCACTAGAGCTTAATTGCAATGTTTCTACAGTATTTTTCTTTTCTTTCCTAAAAGGTGAAATGGGAAAAGAAAAACTGACCCCTTTGATTGAAGGCCCAGATACAAGAGACCTCCACAGGAGCATGTGGCTTAGAGAGAGCAGAAAGCCAGAATGACTATTTGGTTCCAGATCTGATAGCCTTTACAATCCAGGTTCCTGAGCAGATGTACTACTGCCACAGCTCTGGTAAACGTAAGAATTCTATTATTAGCTGTCATGTTACATCCTCGTATTCATGGCTGCTCTCTTGGGAAAGTTTAGTAGAAAATGTGACAAACGGTATCTGTTTCACATACGGAGCACATTATATTACTATGACATTGCTTCCTCCACAATAGGAACAAGCCAGGTTTTTTTTTTCATGTTTTAGGCCAATATAAATGTGGCCTGTAGGTGAGTTCACTGCTAGCGTAACACCCTGGCGTCTTGATCTTTCTTATTAAAACATTGTTTTATGTGACAACAGTGTTGCTGCAGAAATCCTAATCACTGAACTAGTGGAATCTGTCTTTTTTTTTTTTTTTATTACGTACGCCGTTTCTTAACTCGTTTCACTCGTTTGGTCATGGTCATCAAATTATTAGAACAAAATAATTTTTTCCTGATGTTTTTTTCTCAGAATACATAATTGTTTTAGTATTAAAGGGCAGCTTTACCTTAGTTTTTTCATTTCCCTTGGATTAGTCTATTAACCTGATTAAAGGAAAAGGAAAGGCTCGGTGCACTTGGGGTTGCCAAAGGTTAGGCACCCCCAAGTGATTGTATTGACTTACTGTACCTAAAACCCTGGGTCTGTGCTCCTGTCAGCAGAAAACTGCACTGGCCCGGGGTTATACCAGCGAGTACCGTGGAGCAATCACCTTCCTCTTCCTTTTGGCGGATGTGCAGTTGAAGGAAAATCCGAACTTTAACTAAAAAGTCAGCTATTGCGTTCAACTGCGCATGCATTTGCCCCGTGAAATTTGAAGAAAGAAGAAGACAGAAGAGGATCTCTCTGTGGTGCTCACGGGGCCTGTGCAGTTTTCTGCTGATAGGAGCACCAACCTGGGGTTTCAGGCAAGTCAATACAATCACTTGGGGGTGCCTAACATTTGGCACCCCCAAGTAGAGCAAGCCTTTCCTTCTCTTTTAAGGCGTATATAAAAATATTTTCCCTTTTTGCTTGTAATTTCTACCTCTAGTTTCTATGAATATGTTAAAGACTCAACCTGCATAAGCTGCCATTGTCCTAATCAGAGCTTTTCCAAGTTGTATTGGTATCCAATGCCATACTACTTGGCCCAACACTAGTTCAATATCCTCTCCAGCTCTGCCCCCCCCATACTGCTCTTGCTTCATCAGCCCATACATCCCTCCACCACCAGTCACTAGCTCCCTGACGTCTCTACCTTTTGATCCAATGCCCTCCATTGTGCTTCTCTGCCACTACATTACTACTCCTTGACCGAAGGTTCATTCAACAATCCTTCTATTTGGCTTATAATCCTTTCAGAAAAGGTCAAGCTTTTTGGCATGGGAGCCATATTAAAGTTAGGTGTCAGCTGAGTGTTAGTCTGTTATAGGAAGACATTTAAATTAATAAAAGTGCATCATAGAGACACCTCCTGAACAGCTTGGGAGCAAAGCGTTAGGTTCAAGTTCATAGGTTAAAAAATAGGGGTTGTGTTCTGCCAACGTTTGTTGATGGAACATGGCCATAAATGCATCTCTTCACAACAGGGACAGATCCCTACATTATATCATAGTTTTTACCATATAAGAGTAATAGATATTTCAAATTACAGTGTACATATTTCTTTCTGTATTTAAAACCAGTTAAAGGAAAACTCTACCCCCAAAATGAATTCTTGAGCAACAGATAGTTTATATCAAATTAAGTGACATATTAAAGAATCTTACCAAACTGGTATATATATTTAAGTAAATATTGCATTTTACATCTCTTGCCACCATTTGGTGATGGTCTGTGTGTTGCCTCAGAGATCACCTGACCAGAAATATTTCTACTCTAACTGTAACAGGAAGAAGTGTGGAAGCAAAAGACCGAACTGAGCTCATGTGACCTAACTTTATAGTTTGTTTGGTATGTTTGTGTGCACTGTTGAATCCTATGATCCCAGGAGGCTGTCCTTATTTTTTTAAATGGCAATTTTCTATTTAGGATATGCCAATGGCTCATGCTACTGAAAAAGTATATAATTATGAAAATGGTTTATTTACATGAAGCAGGGTTTTACATATGAGTTGTTTCATGCAATATCTTTTTATAGAGACCTAAATTGTTCTGGGGTATAGTTTTCCTTTAAATGGTATGGTGGTTTTATGGCTGTTCCTTTTTTGCCCCATGTAGTGCATCTAGTGTAATAAAATACATTTATCAAGGCTCAAATTGAAAATTCAAATAAAAAAATTTGAATTCTCAAAGTTTTTCATTGTCAAAATGGTCAAATTAACTAGGGAGCTATTCAAATTCAATTCGAGTTTTTAAAAAAAAAATTGAATAAAGATATTTTGAAAAAAGAAATTGGAAAACTTTGTGACTTTCAGCGCATGCGCAGTAGATCTGAAGAAATGCCTTCTACTGCTCATGCGGCACCAAACGCCGGTGAATCCAGGAAGAAATCCACCCGCTGCCTGTGAACTCTGCTGCTGAGGACCTGCATGGAGGTGTAAGTAACAACTTAGGGGCATTTGCCCTGGGGAACAGGTAGGCTGGGCGGTTGGAGGGCCAAAAGGGATTTTTGAGCTTATGGGGGTTTACTTCTGCTTTAAGAACACAAATTTGACTATTCACCACCTAAAACCTGACAAATTGCTGTTTAAGTCAATGGGAGAGGTCCAGGGATCAATTTTGAGCTGTTTGCAGCCTTCCTGGGATTCAAGTTTTTTTTAATCCAATTCAATTTGAATATGATTCAAGTTTTCGGGTCAATTCCATTCATCTGAGTTTAAAAAATAAATTTCGATTGGTAGGATTTTGAATTTATGGGAGTTTAGGGGAGTTTTTAAAAACTCACATGAATTTAAAATTCGATAAATGTGCCTCTAAGAATAAAGGTGGTCATAAATGGGCAGATTAAAGATGCTCCTTTAGACAGATTCGGAAGCTGATCTGTCCATGTGTGGGGGCTCCTGACGGTTCCTCCTGATCGATATCATGCCAAAAATTAAGAACACAAATTTGACTATTCACCACCTAAAACCTGACAAATTGCTGTTTAAGTCAATGGGAGAGGTCCAGGGATCAATTGTGAGTTGTCTGCAGCCTTCCTGATATTCGAGTTTTTCTCGGAGAATCGTGTTTTTAAAATTCTACTAAAATTCGATTCAAGTTTTTGGGGCGATTCAATTAATCAGAGTTTATAAAATTTGATTTTTAATCGAATACATTTTAATTTGTCAAACTTCTAATTTATGGGAGTTTAGGGGAGTTTTTAAAAGTAATAGATACTACAAAATCACAGTGTATTTTTTTCTTTGTTTGCTGCAAATAATATATAATGATCCTTTTTTTTGCCTCATGTAGTGCATCTAGTATAATAAAATACTATTTTTTAATCATATTTAAACAAAAACTGTCACAATGCTACTAATATCAACTTTAAAGAATGCTTAGTTAGCAACTGACTTTGAAAAACGTATAATCTATGTAAGGGTTGCTTTGCTAAAATGAGGCTGCTTAAATTTAAATTAAATAAAAAAAAAATGTGGGGCTTAATCAACCCCCCTTCTCCGAGTTCCTAAGACAGTATACTAAACCCTTTACTAAAACATGTATATATACCTCTTTAACACAGAAAATATATATGTCTGGGTTATTTTCCTGCAGAAAGTATGCGAGTAATAAAAAGTCACATTAACAATACATTTACAGAGTATTTGCTTTTGTACGGGGTTAGTGACCCCCATTTAAAAACTGGAAAGAGTCAGAAGAAGATAGCAAAGATAGCAAATAAGGTTTGTTAGAATTGGCCATTCTATAACATACAAAGGGTTAAGTTGAAGGTCAACCGCTCCTTTAAGAGGGATCTGTAGTTTAGTTCTGCAGCAGTTATTTATTTGTTTAATGAAATAGCTATCAAATATCCTAATTTCCTTAGAAAAAGAGGATGGGATATACATATATATATATATATATATATATATATATATATATATATATAT
>CM044442.1:118059543-118071744 GCA_024363595.1 Xenopus borealis | reverse complement strand
CGGAAGTTCGCGAACATGTTCGCGAACATTTTTTCCGACGTTCGCGCCATCCCTACTTGCAATTTGTATATATAGACATGGTATTGGTATGTTTTTAACAAGGGTCTTAATAGATGTCATTATAGAAGGCACACAGAGATTGCTGACTTCTGATGAAGTGCCAGAGCAAGGCATGAAACGTATCAGGTGATCGTACACGTTAAGGTAAAAAAAAAAATGACTTGAAGGTACCTACTGTATAGATAGATCTTAAAAGCTTGGCTTTTTAACCTGTGACTTGGGAGACACTTCCTAACTTTGCAAAAATTGGATTTGTGTTGAACTTTGCAGCAGTAATAGGTTGAGTTTTGAATTCATGTGAGTTTTTTTTTATCTCTAATAAACTGAAATATGCTCCATATTCTTGATTGGACGGTAATTTAATAAAAAAAAAATCAAATATCTAAAACCCAAATGAATATTACTGACCCAAAAACTCGAATCGAATTCGACTAAATTGGAATCGAGTTTTTTGCCCCGAAAAAACTCAAATGTCAGCAAGGCTATTCACATCGAATTGAGTTTGGATTATTCCCAATTCGAATTTTAATTCAATTCTACAATTTGACCCTTAATAAATCTGCCCCTAAGTGTGCGTAACATTTAAAAAGGATTGCCACCAATCTCCTTACATTTCCTTTTCTGTCTACAATGAACTGACTATGTCCTCCATCAGTAAGGGGCAAATTTACTATTATTCCCCAAAAAATACTTGTTTTTCCTCGATATTCGATTAGCAATCGATTTTCGAATGCTAATCGAATAGTTTTAGGCTACCCTTTTATTTGATCTTCGATCATTCGACGATCGAATAACGATCATTCGATAATTTGAATGCTGCGTACAATTCGAACGATTGAAGACTTCGATCGTACCTATTCGATCAGGACTTCCCATAGGCTTCTATTACAATTCGGTAGGTTCAATCTGGCGAAGTAGGCAGTCGAATAATTTTAAAATTTTAAGTTCTTCCATGATCGAATGATCGAATATTCGATCATTCGAATCTATTCGATCGTTCCCTATTCGATGATCGAAAAAGCCTAATTTGCATATTTGACCAATCGAATTAATCCTAAAACTTCGATCTATTCACGTGAATTTAGTAAATCGGCCCCTAAGTGTTGCCAGTTTTCTTTCATGTTCCCACTGGGCTTCTGGTGCAAAAAAAAAAAAACGTATCCTTTCGATGACAGAGCTTGCCCGAATGATTTCATGCTGCTAACGTTTTTGTTCACGGGAATTAAGGGCAGAGGGAACATACAGCTGAATATAGCATCTATTTTTGTCATTTAGAAAAAAAAAGTTAAAACTGCGTTATTGGAACGAAATGAAGAGATGCAGGTGTTCTCCAGCTCAATTCCGTCGGGAGCATTTGATGGTAGAAGCTTGAAAAGAAAATGCATGTGTTTTTCGAGTCAAACAGCAGCTGCGAGAGGAGGATTTATGCCTTTCTCAGAACTTTGGGATTTCAAAATGTTACATTTAATCACAAGCACAGAAAACAGACCAAATGTTAAAGATGTTACGTATAAAAGCAGCGGGTTGATTTCTTTACCATACCCAGGCAGTTGTGGGAATAAAGAAACAAAGTGATCTTTAATCTTAATAAGAGCAATTTGAAAAGGATTATAGCAGTTGCCAAGATTGTCCCATTCTTTATAAATTCCCTTGTTTTCTTTTTCCAGTTTACAATGGCATACTATAAAGTCCTTATACACTTAATTACTTTAAAAGCTGGGTTATTCTCATTATTTTGCTTTTTTTTTTTTCTTAAAAGTAACAGTAGTTTGGTGTAATACATGCCGATACACTAAATAATAGTGTTGGTGAACCGAGGACATGTTTAATGGATATTGTGCTTTTTTTTGGATTAGCTCAGTAACGTTCCGGGAAACATTTCTTTCAGTGATAATTATTTTAAATGTGAAATGTATGATAGGCAAATGTATATCCTTAATGCCCTGTTAGCATTTGCACTGTATGCAATGTATGCAATGTTTCAGATTGCGTATATAAAAGCAACAACAACAAAAAAAAAAAGGATAGAGAACAACAGGATTAATATATGTAGATGGCAACAGTTTCCAGACATTGGTGTGATTATTAATAATGCCCTCATCTGGCTCCATTAAAATTTCAATTTTGTGCAATTAATGTGTAGCTCTTGAGCAGACGGAGGCCTATCCTATAAAAATGAAATGGAAATCCACATCTTTAGCTGTGTGCCTTAAAAGGGATAGCCCTTATCAATAGATAAAAGTATAGTAATGGCTTTGTATTATTAGCTAAATGGCGATCACATTCAAATATCATTTAACTTTTCCTTGACTAATGTGTTCTTAAGACTATGTAACTCAGATCATACCTTATTTGCTGTTCCTTCTCTAAAGCATTTCCCAATATGCCCTCACTGAACTGGGTCATTTCAGGCTGATCCCATCGTTCCACTTTCACTTAGCACTATCTATCTATGTGTAGCTATCTACCTACTGTATCTGTCTACCTATCTGTCTATCTACCATCAGTCTATCTATCTACCTACCCATCCATCCACCTATCCATCCATCCATCCATCCATCTACCCATCCATATATATATATATATATATATATATATTAATTAACAATAATAATAATTCACAGTTTGTTGACATAATTTTTTTCAAGACCAGTGTAAGCATTATGTCAGCCGTGATCATTTCTGACTGACTTTTTTCTTGAAGAATGTGTGGTTATATTTTGTAAAAGCTCTAAAAATTTGAAATGTACTGATTGAAAAAAACACAAAAACCTTTAATACATTGTACCAAGTAAAAATTGTAGCGGTGCTATAGAAGTCAATGAAAGGTTTTCAGATTTTTTTTTTTTTGGCCAGGAATTGTCCTGAAAAAGGTTTTCGAGGTATTTTTTTTTTTTTTTTAGAGCATTGTGGTTTTTATATTCGGATCTTTGAATAATTTCAGTGACAATTGTGGTTTTAGAGCTCATTGTTTCAAAAACCTCTAAAACAAGCAAAAGCCGACCTTTATTAAGCCTTTTTGTTAAACCTTAATTTAAGGACAAGGAAAGTGTAAAATAGAATGCTAGAAAGGCTAGAAATGCTGTATTTTGTATACTAAACATAAACATGAACTTACTGCACCACAAGCCTAATCAAACAAATTATTTATGCTTTCAAAGTTGGCCACAGGGGGCTGTCATCTTGTAACTTTGTTATACATCTTTGCAAGACCAAGACTGTGCACGTGCTCAGTGTGATCTGGGCTGCTTAGGGATTGTCATAAATGATCAAAACAGCACAAGTCAAATAAAATCTGCCAGAAGCCAATACAGCAAGGCTGATTAATAATCAGAATATACAGACTGCACTGGGTCCTGTGTTGTCATGTAAAATAATCCTCCAAATAGAATCCCAGTTTAACTGTTTAAATCTGGCTCCATGATCTTTGTCCCTGCAGTTGGAGTTGGAAACAGTAAATGGGATGTAAAGGCAAAAATAAAATCCAATACAAATCTCTACACAGTCATAGACTGCTTTACAGTAGTGATGGGCGAATGTATTCACCTGGGGAATTTGCTGCAAATTCCTGCGATTAATCAATTAACGAAATGCCAGAAAAATTTTGCCTGGTGAATATTCACTGGTGTCTGTTTTTGGACGCCGGTGCCCATCGCTATTCTACAGGGAAACAAAGCTGCTTGAGTTCTGCATGGCTGGGAAGTAAGGTGGGGGCTCCCCCTGCTGTTCATAAGTATGATTGTTTCCCTGCAGAGCAGTTAGAGACCATCTGACAATTCCTATCCACAGAAGTAAATTAAGGGAGAATTTCACTGCATACAGTCAGGTTTCTTATAAAAACGGTACACATTTTTGAATATTTTTACCTTTACATGCCCTTTAAGGGTTCAGAAAGGTGACCAAAAAAGCAGATGAAATCAAAAGCTTTGATTTATTATGTGAAGTAGCCCTTGCTCTGTAATCTTAGCTTGATCGTTTCGTTTACTTGAAGCAAAGCTTATTTTTGCGAGTTCTGAACTATAACTCGGGAGGTAGTTTCCCAGTTCACTGCACTAACAAAAATTGAAATGCTCTAGGTGGCAACTGGAATCTGTTCCACTGCCCTTGATATGCAGATACCATGAGAAATTATAACAGTAATGGATTTGCAATGCATGCAATGAGAGCCTGTACAGAGTACAGAAAGGATTGCTCATTTAAGCCATCGCTGACATTCTACATTTATTCTGACATCCAGAACAAAACTCCGTTCAGCTTAATTCCTGCCCCAATACAGTAATGAATAACCCAAAGGAATCATTTGTTAATGACAAGATGCTCTCCCTCTCTCTCGCTGATGATTGCAAGGTTTCCACAGGTGAAGATTCATTTGGGCAAGTAGATTTTTTTTTCAGGGGGATGGGTCTTGTATTATAACTAGTACATTTTTTTGTGAAGTGAAACCAAAATAATATATAAAAAACAAATGCAGGCATGGGGTCCCTTATCCAAAAAGCTCCAGATTACAGAAAGGTCACCTCCCATAGACCATTTTAAGCACATTTTTAAAACTGATTTCCTTTTCCTCTCTCTCTGTAATAATAAAACAGTACCTTGTACATGATTCAAACTAAAATATTATAACTGAGTTTATTGATTTAAAACAGTTCTTCTTTTTCACTGGTCTGTTTGATTCTTCTGATAAACTTAAAGGGGAACTATCGCGAAAATGAAAAGTTGATCACACTGAAATAAGCAAAATTCTGTACCGATTCTGAAATAATCACATTTATCCTCAGTATTCCTCTCTCAGCATCTGTTTCTCTTAATTCTGTCTTCATTCAGCAGTTTGGTGGAATGATCCAGTTTATCTTATAGGGGCTCCTTTTGCCTAAAAGATGTATTAGAGCTCACTCTATTAATCACAAGACATCATGTCTCTCTACATGCAGGATTTGTGCAAAAGGCAGTTATTTTGTTAGATTTTGTTTGTACTGGAATTAGTTATTTGAGTGAGTTCTAATACATCTGCTAGGAAAGGAAGACCCCCCTATAAGATATATTGGATCTACCTGTCAATGAATATCTGCCCCCAACTGCTGCATTAAAGGAAATCTGTCATGATTGAGTTAACACTAGGAAGGAAATAAAACTTTTAAAACAAACCACATACCCCTATTTATTATGCTCAAATCTCACTAATTCTCAATTTATAACTACTTTTCAAATGTGCATGAGACACTAACTGAAGCCCTGACTTTCCAGAAAGTCAGGAGAGCAAAGCATCATGGGTAGAATCAGTACTGCAGACTCCTCTCACGATATCACCAGTTTGTGCAGTTGTTAGTGGCTGGAGTAGCCCACACAATCTGAATAGAACAATAGAAGTGTTTCAAATAATTCTCATAGAATATCAAGTCCTGGTGTGACATGAGTTATACAGAGCTTGTCTATCACAGAGTTTACTCTGACTAAGCATGAATGAGATTTGGCAGTTTGGCACAGCCCACACACGGAAAACAAAGGGGTGTTTAAACATGGCAGCGCCTATGAAGCACTTTTTACATGAAGGATATTTTCTAATCCGTTTCAGATATAGACAAAAACAGCTGACTAAAGGGTTTAACTAAGGATGGAAAATAAATATTTTACTCATGTCTCAAGGTGACAGGTCCTCTTTAAGACAGAATGAAGAGAAACAGGTGCTGAGAGAAGAAAAGTGAAAATAAACTTGAATATAAACAATGCCGAATTTTTAATTGATTTTATTTAGAAAGTTTCTTACTTCAGCAAGAATATTTCAGTTTCTAGGCCCCTCTGCAAAATATTTTTTTATATAAGGTCAGCTTGAAAGTGACATTCTCAGAAAACAAAAATGATTCTCCCTTAGGGTTCCCACCCCAATGCCGGGGTCAGTTCTACAAATTTACCGTCATGTAGTAGCTGGTAAATTTCTGATGTACATAAGTTCAGTCCCTGGCCCGCCTTGAAACTTTCCGTTTTCTCTTCCTTGAGCCACCTGTGTCATCATGACTCTGCCCTGGTTTTACCATCAACCTGCACATGATGTCATGGACCACTCCTTTATTCACCATCCCCCCTATTGGCTGTTAAATTCCACCTAAAAAGATGACAACCCTCTACTGCTTTTAACATGAAGTTGTTCATGGCTGAGGCTGCAAAGCCAGCTAAATTGCCCACTACTACTGACCTACAGTCAGGATTTGTAGTCACATATAAGATAAATTCAGTGCTTGGCTCTATGCAAAGGACAGTGGGTGATGGCACCTTAGATAGTGATGAGTGAAATGTTTCACCAGGTTTCTCAGTGAAAAAAAACTCTCATAGACAGTGTCGGCCTGGGGGTCCCAGGCCCACCGGGGCTGCTGTCCCAGGGCCCCCCTCCAGAACCTACCTTCTGCATCGGAGCATCGGCACGCTGCATGTATGCATGCACATGCTCAATGTTTTTGCCAGGAATAAGACACTGATCAGTGTGCGGATCTGGGCTGGTGGGGCCCACAAGATCCGGAGCCCCAGCGGGTTTTTTTTTCCCTTTCTTAATGCATTGAAGTCTATGAGCAGGGTTGGACTGGGCTGGCGGGACACTGGGAAAAAACTTGGTGGGCCGCTGGCTCTTGTGGTCCTCGCCAGTCCAATCCGACACTGCTCATTGATTCCAATGTATTAAAAAAGTTGCAGAAATAAAAAAACTTGCGAAGTCACGCTGTTTTATGCAATATATATTTATAGAGAACTACATTGTTGGGGCTGATGTTTTCCTTTAAGAGAATCCTGGAAATACTACATTTTCAAACAATACATGTTTGTGGCTATAGTTGATATTATATTTGCTTATTATTTAAATGTAAATTTTCTGTACTGAGGTCAAATAAAAATATACAGGAAATGTATATCCTAAAATAAACATGTAACTGCTCTGAACCGAAGGCCAGAAGCTCAAATTCTTATGCAGAATGTGGCCTTTCAATCTAACACTTTGTTGTTTTAATGTCTTCCTTTCCTTCTGTACCTAAAATTAGCAGCTTCTCATTCTCACGGTCAAAAGTATTATTGTTGAAACTAGTGGATATTCATGGAGTGGCAATGAACTTTGCTAGAAACTTAAAGGTTAGTTAAAGGAGAACTAAATCTTAACTAACGAAGTAGGGCAGGAATGTTGTACATTATGTTATGTGCTTGTGTACCAGCCCAAGGCAACCACAGCCCTTTAGCAGTAAAGATCTGTGTCTCCCCAGTAGATGCCCCAGTAACTCCCCATCTTCTTTTCTACTGATTCACTGATTCACATGCTCTGTACTGCTGTCACTTACTGAGCTTAGGGACCCACTCACAATATACACTACACATAGCCCTGTAGCATCAGCTTATATCAGGGGTCCTCAACCGCCGCGCCACGGCCCTGAACCGGGCTGCAGATGGTCCTGAACTGGGCTGCGTGCCAAAGACGCCGGCACAGTGGATTGGACGCTGCCATGTCTATTATTGGATGCCGACCCCCGTCTAGCTTCTCTACAGCTTTTTAGAGCCCACTGAGCATGTGAATGTCACAGACATTCCCAACAAAATCCAAGATGGGAAACTCCTCTGACAACTTTTAAGGTCTGGTCAATACTACAACTATAGAGATTCTGAACTTTTGGCTGGTGTAATAAGCTCAGTTTATAAAATATGGCACATCCATATCCGTTTTTGAGTTTAGTTCTACTTTAAAATATATCCAATTTTATTGACTGAAGGTGACCATTCACTTGCTGACTAGTGAAAAAAAAACTCTCCACCCCTCCCCTGTGTAGACCCCCTCCCTCCACCCCACAGCCTACCTCCCCCCGGGCAAATGTCCTTAAAATTTTACTTAGCCCTCCTGCAGATTCATGCCATGGCAATTCAAGGCAACTCTTCTTTCTTTGGACTTTTTTAGAAGTGACCCTCATTTTTGGTGGAAAGTCACGAAAATCTGGAAATCTCCTCCAACTGCGCATACGCCAAAGCTTTGGAAAAAGACAGAATAAAGGTTGGATTCTCTTTTAAGATATCACCCCAATGTCAAATGGTCAAATACATTGAACAAACTGGCAACTTACCATTTAACCCACAAGTTGGTACAAAACCACCCCAGTTGGGAAGTTTAGTCTGAATCAGCTAAATGGCCTACCAAATCTGAGCATGCATGGGCAGCTTAAAATTGTCTTTGATGTATTTTTCTTTTTCTTTCTGGTATATTTGGTACTGTTTTCAATACAGAAAGCCCTATGGGGTTATTTATTATACTCTGAATTTTGGTGGAAAAAACCCTCAAATTTCTTTATTTATTATACCCAGAGGCTGCACAAAATTGTGAATCCGAAAATCTGCCATCTCAGACCTGCCGAGATTGTGTATAAGTTAACGGGAAAGGTCACTTTGCAGGGAACAGGTTTGGACTTTTCTGTGTTGTGCACTGGAATTAGAGCAAAAGTCTTACTATTTTGGGTTTTTCAGGCAAAAACCCGAAAAAAAGAGGAAAAAAAACCACACAATTTGTGTTTTCACTCAATTTTTTTGAGTTTTTCCCTTATCCGATTAAATCAAGCTTTTAATAATAATAGATATGTTCAAATCGTGGATTCTAGTTTGGTCAGACTTTTTTGTGAAAAATTCAGATTTTGAGTGTATCCTTTTGATTTTGTGAGCTGTAGTGAAGCAAGCAGCACCTCTGTAGCTGGCACTGCATTCATTTTTTTATCACGTATTGAAAAGCATGTATTGCACAAAGCCAAATTCACACCAATAGGCTCATATGCCACACTTTAAGTCACTTACAGTTACAATCTTGGGAAATGATAAATGGACAAATCCAGTCTGACTTCTGCTCGTTGTCCGCCTTTGTATTGGACTGACACCAGGTTATTTTCTGGTCTCATAAGCACTGGAATTTTAAAAGAAGCAATCGAACATGGAAATGAAACCAACCATAGTAATATATTGATCATTTTTAGTTAGTCTAGCATTTGCCGAGGGAGGCCTAACACTTGTATTCTTTTTCACCTTAGATTTATAGGATTTTCGCCAAGTGAAATTTCGCTGGTGATTCGCGAATTTATTCGCCAGCGGCGAATCGCGGGAATTCGCCCCTGGCGAATAAATTTGCCCATCACTAATTTCCACTACTCAAGAGTCTGATGTTTGTCTTTCCACATGGTGATTTTAGGTATAATGCATCTTCTCAGCTATAGATTCAAGCCTAATTATGCCTCCAAATTCTTGCACTGACATTGCTTCCAGAGATAATATAGAGTGGGTATTTAATTTTCACGCAATATTTATGCTCTTTAAAGTTCAGTACCTGCTGGTCCCTTTAACTTTTTTAAACTCACCGTAATTCTCATTGCAGTTTCCTGTAGTTTCTAGCCAGGCAGAGATTTGTCATACTTGTGCCATGCTTGTGTTTGTGCCAGTAAAACAAGTCGGATGCTAAAATTGAATGTAGCAACATATTATCAAGATGACCTCTAGCCTCTGTTCTTGCTTTTGAATCACTGTATCATTTGTCTTTTCTTCTAATGTACACAAGGATGGGTTTCATTTTCCTTCATGGGCATATTCTTGATTTGAAAAAAAAAGTCTTGCTGTTCTGGAGTAAGAGAAAATAACTGCTAGTCATGTTCTTTGCAAAATGTTGATGCATTTCACTGAATGTTTTATGGAACACACTTGTTTGAATTATATATATTTTAATGATAATGTAGCAGCTGACCAAGTCAGTATGATAGATTTTTAATTGTTTTATGGCAGGGATTCCCACACTTTTGAACCAGTGAGCAACATTTAGAAGTAAAATGAGTTGACCAAATAAGTGCTGTGATTGGCCATTTGGTAGCCCAGTGATTTTCAACCTTGTGCCTCCAGCTGTTAAGAAACTACAAGTCCCACAATGCATTTGCCTGACTGTGGCTGTCAGACTCCTTCATTGCATTGTGGGACTTGTAGTTCCTTAACAGCTGGAGGCACAGGTTGAAAATCACTGTGGTAGCCAATATTGCCTTCAAGCCTGGATTTCAAAAATAAGCACCTGCTTTGAGGCCACTGGGAGCAACATCCAAGGGGCTGGAGAGTAACATGTTGCTCATGAGCTACTGGTTGGGGATCGCTGTTTTACGGCATCCTAACATAGATTTGCACTATTCTAGATGAGAAGACAAATCCTTGTCGAAAATATCACACCCAGGCCCGGACTGGCAATATGTGGGTTAGGGCAAATGCCAGATGGGCTGCTATAAGGTGCCATAGAAAGTCAGTATTTAGTGGGCTGGTGGGGACTGTTTGGGCCTCTATGTGAGCTGATTGGGCCTCTGTGTACCTGAAATGCCAGGGCCTATTTTGATTCTCAGTCCAGTCCTGATCACACCCTTCATGTTTTGCCTGTTTACATTCATTTTCTATAATGAGAGTAACATGTTAGAGGATTGTTCTTATTATGCAAATCATTGTTCCATGTTTACTTCCTGTTTGCTTGTTTCTAGTGACTTTCAAGTTCAGGATTAAATGTGGGTGAAAGAGACTGTGTGAGCTCAAATAAATCAAGTATGACTGGGCTGAAACAAGAAACATCTGTGCTTGCCATACTACACTTGTACTTGTTCATGGGGCAATAGGAGTATTAAAAAAAAATGCAATGTCTATTGCTGCATTTAATATGTTGCATGCATGGGAATTGGCCTTTTTTCTTGGAGACCGTTGCCATTGTTCTTGCCTAATGCTTCATTTATGTGCATGAAAGTAATTAGAATTGATCAGGCTACAAGCTGTTACAGAGGTCTTGTCAAACTGCCTGGTGTCCAGTTCCAGTTCACCAGCCCTCCTACTGTGTTATAATTTCTATACAAGTAGCCAACAGGTAGTGTGACCTGGTGCCCATGATATCTCTTGAGTACTTGGACAGTCTGAACATATAGGCAAATAGAGTGAGGCAACTTTGGGCGATTTCGGAAATTGAAGCACCAGGAGTGGATTGCGCTGGCTTTTTCTCATTCAAGCAGGCAGAAGGCAGTTCGGGGAGCCAGGCGACTAAATCTCCCCGAATCTGCCCGTCTGCCCCTACAGTATGTAAGTTACCTAATATGTATGCTCATGGCTTCTGCAAAGAGGTAGTATCAAAGTACAGTTGTGCTCAAAAGTTTACATACCCTGGCAGAATTTATGATTTCTTAAACATTTTTCAGAGAATATGAATGATAACACAAAAACGTTTCTTTCACTCATGGTTAGGGTTTGGCTGAAGCCATTTATTGTCAAACAACTGTGTTTACTCTTTTTAAATCATAATCACTACACAAACTACCCAAATGACCCTGATCAAAAGTTTACATACCCTGGTGATTTTGCCTGATAACATGCACACAACTTGACACAAAAAGCTATTAAAGTTAACCATATTCACCTCTGATCTGTTTGCTTCTAATTAGTGGGTGTGTATAAAAGGTCAATGCCTTTCTGGACTCCTGACAGACCTTTGCATCTTTCATCCAGTGCTGCACTCATGTTTTTTGGATTCTAAGTCATGGGGAGTGGCCATCTCAGTCTCCTGACCTCAATATCATTGAGCCACTCTGGGGAGACCTCAAACGTGCAGTTCGTGTAAGACAGCCCAATAATTTACCCAGGGAACTGGAGGCTTTTTGTCAGGAAGAATGGGCAGCTTTACCTTTGTCTGAGAAGATAAAGAGCCTCATCCCCAATAGCACAACTGTATGAGCAGGTGTTCATGTGTTCTAAACAGGCACAGGTCTTTAAGAAAATATAGCCTGCCTGTTTGCATTGAATTAATGCTAGGAAATGGAATATCTCTTATCATTTATTTTGTTTTACACAATGTTCCCTTAGTTTGCCGTTTTAAGCAATCTGCATAATTTTAGAAACAAAATGTTTTGTTCAAAAATACTAGCTTCATTTGACTGAGCTATTAGAGTGCTTCATGAATATACATTAACTAAAGCTACACTGAATATGGTTGATTGGCTATGGGCACAACTAAAAGTTTGCATGCCGGACATCACAATTAAATAATTTGGATCAGTTTCAGGCTAGGTGCCAGTCCTCAACTAGGGATGGCGTGAACTGTTCGCCGGCGAACTTGTTCGCGCTCGCCGGAAGTTCGCGAAC
>CM044442.1:118010396-118024543 GCA_024363595.1 Xenopus borealis | reverse complement strand
GGGTAGGGGGGATCTAATAGGGCAGTGGGGTAGGGGTTTTTTATGGTACTGGTTGAATTCTCCTTTGAGCAATTTTATATAATGATTTGTAATAATAAAACAGTAGCCTGTACTTTTGTTCTTAACGGTAACTAAGCTTTATGAAGCCATGTCGGTGACAAAACAGTCCTATTGGGACCATTTAATGGTTTAAAAGTCTTTTCATAGTCTTGATTTATGATGCTCCAAATTCCAGATACTAGATCTTATACCAAGGATCTCAGCAATAAAAAAAGAACTAAAGGGACCAAACATTGTGCCAGTTACATTTTAGTTTTAACTCCACAGTTTATTCTTATGAATAATAAACTCAAACATAAATTGATTCAAATAGTAGTACAGGTATGGGATCCATTATCCAGAAACCTTTTATCCAAAAAGTTCTGAATTCCGGAAAGGATGTCTTCCATACACTCCATTTTATCCAAATAATCCAAAATTTTAAAAATGTTTTTCTTTTTCTCTATAATAATAAAACAGTAGCTAGTACTTGGTCCAAACTATATTCAGTTTTGCAATCTGACATGGGGCTAGCCATTTTGTCAATTTCCCAGCTGCCACTGAAAAGTACGCAGTGGGACATGGGTTTTTACTATTGAGTGCTGTTCTTAGATCCAGAGCACAAGTCACATGACTTGGGGCAGCTGGGAAATTGACAATATGTCTAGCCCCATGTCAGATTTCAAAATGAAATATAAAAAAATCTGTTTACTCTTTTGAGAAATGGATTTCAATGCACAATTCTTCGGGAACAGCACTATTAACTGATGCATTTTGAAAAAAACATTTTTCCCATGACAGTATCCCTTTAAGGTATGAACATGTATATCACAGAATAAATCCATTATCCTGAAAGTCCCAGGTCCAGAGCATTCTGTATAATAGGTCCCACACCTGTAGTCATTTGAAGTAGTACACAAGGGATCTGTTATCTATGAATCTGTATTGTGGAGTGCTGGGGCTCATTAGACATTGTAGCCCATGTGCAGAACAGATCATTGCACCCCAGATTAGAGTGGCTTCAAAGATGTTATCTTGTAGTTCAGTCACCTTAAGGCCACCGGCCTTAATTGTCTTTGCTGTCTTGCAATTGAATGAATTAAATTCATAAGAATTCTGCCATTTTCCCTGCATGTGTTTTTCTCTGCAAAGTACTTTGTATAGAGAGAGTTTACATACTACTGAATGGCAGAAAGATGCTCTCCAGCTAATATTTATTAGCAGTGATTATCAGCTAATATAAATTTGGCAAGATCTAGTAAAAAAACGTGCCAGAGTGAGGAAAGACCTGATATGAAGAATTGACTTAATGGCTGCTGATAAGTAGCTAATTTATATGCCATAGCAAGTATTAACTTTTGTCCTCACTCTGTTCAGAGCTTTTTCTCATTCGTCTTAGAGGTTTATTGGAACGATAAGAACAATCAGGATTCCTCGCTCCTATTTCCTAAGACTGTTGAGGCAAACCAGATCCTGTGATTTCCCCACTTGTTTTACACTCTTGTCTCTTGGCATTAAAAAAAATTGCCTTGTAAAAGTAAATTCCATTGTTACCTTTCTTATCAGCTTTCTTTGAGATACTGTACAATTAATTTCTTTCTGTTCTGCCTGGAGTGAAATCTGATACGAAAGCAAATAACGATTGGTCCCCTCTTTATTGCCATCCTAACCAGTAGCTCTTACAGCTTTTCCTAGATACCAAAAGGGAAGGGGACTTGCAAACATCTAAGATAAACAGCAAATGAGACGTTGTTTTCTCACAAGAATGGACAGGGAAGGTTGTCTTGGGCTTGAGCATGGAAAGTCAACATATGAACCCCTGTGGGAGATCGGAGTCTATTGGCTTCACTGCCTCTTCTAATGTCTAATGGGTCACACTGGGGCATGTGTTATGTTCTAAGTGTTTATTTGTTCTTGTTCTTAGGGAGTTTGGGATGGGGAGAGGGAGCTCTGCACTGAAGGTAAAATGCCATCAAAAGTGGTTGTATAGTAGGATCTGTTTATTGTTAAATTCCTGACCCTGAAGTGCACATCTTCTGCTGCTGGCCCACATCTCTCTTTTATCTCTCACATCTTCAGTGCAGCCTTCAGCCTCTCATCTGTTTCATATCTAAAGACCGCAATGGGCCCATCATCCTAAGTGGCCGTGAAACAGCAACTCCAAACACATTAACCCTGGCGGATGCGCAATAGTAGGCCTTTGCTGGTGCCAGGGTTTCCACCTTTTCTGGAAAAAAATACCGCCCTTCCTATATATTTATCTTTTTCCCCTATTAATAACATTGGGATCAACCATCGTTTTTACTGGCCAGGTGGCAACCCTAGCCGGTGTGGATCTACTGCACATGCGCCAAAAGTCACAAAGTTTTCCGGCGCATACACTATAGATCCGCACCAGCAAACGCCTGCTACTGTGCATGCACCAGAAGATGCCAATGGATCCAGGAAGAAGACCGCTCGGGGGAAGATGGCGCCTGTGAACTCCACTGGAGAGGACCTAGATAAGGGATATGTAACAAGTTAGGGGTATTTGCCACGTGGGAGGTAGGCCGGGGGGGGGAGGACAGGAGGCCTTCAGGGGGAGGGGTTTTTGAACCAACCCTTTGCTATAAGGTCCCAAATGCACACGTTTAGTTACTTATTAAGCCAAATCAAATTATTGCATTCATTTTGGTAATATTTTTTTAAATCTAGCTTCCCTTTATCACTGTACATACATCTATGTATACTTTTATAAATCCCCCTGTTATTGTATGGCAACCTGATTTCCATTGCTATGAAATCCTGTAGAGGTAGAAGATTTGCTGCACGTCTAGTAAATCAGGGGTCCCCAACTTTTTTTGGTGTCGATGCCGGTGTCTAAATCGATGCGCATCGTTAATTTCGGCCTAGGCTCGGCGGCCCAGTTCAGGACTGTCTGCGTCCCATTTCTGGGTTGTGGCCCCGCGGTTGGGGTCCCCTGTAGTAAATGATAGAACCAAACCAGACATTTGAATTTGCAGAACACAAGTGCACAGTACCTATTAATTGGTTTCCATAGAAGGAGACCAAACATTGCATCAAGACATAAAGTGCACAGATAAACTTCAGTAGGACTGTATGTTCCAGAAGGTTCTTGAAATCCAGGCTGGGAGCACAACGTTTTTCATTTTATGTCCTTATTTTAATGTGAGCCTTTCTGTGAGTGCCAGGTCTGCAGGACACATTTGACATGTTGTTTTCCTTGTATGAGTTTATTCCGCTGAGGTAACCAGGAGCATACAGTAATTAACAACTCACCACCTATCTGAGGAACATTTGGACAGGGTGCACCAAGCTAGATCCTCCTCTTAAATAGATCCCCTCGTTTCCAAAAACAGAAGGACCAGTTAATCACCCTGCTGCTTAATTAAGGTTACGTGTGGAATCAGATGCTGATGTTGCAAGAACTGAATAGTGTCTTGAAACCAGAGACATTTGTAGAGCAGGAGGAGGAGGGGGACATTTTTGTTTGAGGATGAAACCAACTAGGGCAGCACAGTTAGAGAAAAGTAGGACCCAAGTAGTGCAGGAAGCTCGTTGCCTCAATCTTGGTGTTGGGGGTAGTTATATATATATCTATGGGAGTTTTAGGGCACTCTATGAAGCAACATATAGATCAGACCAAAAACAGGTTCTTAAAATGTAGAAAAAAATTGTTATGAAAATAATCATCTCGAGCCTAACAATTTTAGTTTCCCTAAGTCACTAAATCATAGGCTATGATAAGCATCTTAAGAACATGAATCATGTTAGTGATTTTACAATAATTGGATGTTCTTATGCTTACACATATACAGTTGGAAGCTATATATATATATTAGGGATGCACCAAATCCAGGATTCGGTTCAGGATTCAGCCAGGATTCGGCATTTTTCAGCAGGTTTTGGATTCGGACGAATCCTTCTGCCTGGCCCAACCGAATCCTAATTTGCATATGCAAATTAGGGGCGGGGAGGGAAATCATGTGACTTTTGATTTATATATCAGGCATGTCCAACTTTCAGCTCTCCAACTTTGATGAAATACAATAACAGCAGCAAGGGTGCAGTTGGGGACCCTTGATATACAGTATATAATGAAAATATTTTACAGAATATTGTAGTACCTTTAATCCCTGCAAACTCTCAACCCTTTACATATAACAGCAGTATTGGCACTCAAGAACCAAATTGCCAGCTCCATAAATTTGACATTCCCTGGTAATATATTAAAGGGATCCTGTCATGGGGAAATTAGTTTTTTTTCAAAATGCATCAGTTAATAGTGCTGTTCCAGAAGAATTCTGCACTGAAATCCATTTCTCAAAAGAGCAAACAGATTTTGTAATATTTCATTTTGAAATCTGACATGGGGCTAGACATTTTGTCGATTTCCCAGCTGCCCCAAGTCATGTGACTTGTGCTCTGATAAACATCAATCACTCTTTACTGCTGTACTGCAAGTTGGAGTGACATTACCCCCTCCCTTTCCCCCACCCAGCAGCCTAACAACAGAACAATGGGAAGGTAACCAGATAACAGCTCCTCAACACAAGATAACAGCTCCCTGGTAGATCTAAGAACAGCACTCAATAGTAAAAACCCATGTCTCACTGAAACACATTCAGTTACATTGAAAAGGAAAAATAACAGCCTGCCAGAAAGCAGTTCCCTCCTAAAGTGCAGGCACAAGTCACATGACAAGGAGCAGCTGGGAAATTGACAAAATGGCTAGCCCCATGTCAGATTTCAAAACTGAATATAAAAAGATCTGTTTGCTCTTTTTTGAGAAATGGATTTCAGTGCAGAAGTCTACTGGAGCAACACTATTAACTGATGCATTTAAAAAAAAAAAAAAAAACATGTTTTCCCATGACAGTTTCCCTTTAAAGGGGTGGTTCACCTTTCAGTTAAATTTTATTATGTTATAGAATGGCCAGTTCCACTTTTCAACTTAGTTTTATGTTTTGTCTTTTTCTTTTGATTTTTGCCATCTGAAAACAAATGCTCTGTAAAGTTACAAATGTATTGCTATTGCTACTTTTTATTACTCATATTTCTATTCAGGTGCTCACCTATTCATATCCCAGCCTCCAATTTGCCCGGCTGCTAGGATCATTTGGACCCTAGCAACCAGATTGCTGAAATTGCAAACCGGAGAACTGCTGAATAAAAAGCGAAATATTTCAAAAAACACAAATAATAAAACAATGAAAACCAACAGCAAGTGGTGTCATGATATCTCTCTCTACATCATAATAACAGTTAATTTAAAGGTGAACAACCACTTTAACAGAATAAAAACTTAAATCTTAAAGGGCACCTATAACCCTAGAATTATTACCCCACCTGAGCTGTGAGCAAAGAAGCAAGAATATTTGACAGGGGCATTTGTTAGAAAGATACTTTTGTTTCTCCCCATCCTTAGTGCAGGCAGTAATTTTTGCAGTATAACGAAGAGAGATCTAAGGGCCCTTACACACGGGCGTTTTTACCTGCGCTCCCCTGCGTTCCGTTTTGCTGCGTTCAGCCGCAGGGGAGCGCAGGTATAGACGCACTCAATTATTTTCAATGGGTCTGTACTCACACGAACGCATGTAGGTGCCAAACACAGGAAAAATGCAGCATATTGTGTCTGAATCTGTGTTCGGCGCTTACACGTGTCTCGTGGGTACAACCTCATTGAACAAAATGAGGTGCGTCTAGACCTGCGCTCCCCTGCGGCTGAACGCAGCCAAACGCAACGCAGGGGAGCGCAGGTCAAAAACGCCCGTGTGTAAGGGCCCTAAACATCTAACCCCCAATTCTGCTGCTGGATTTAGCCAAAAGTGTCTAGCAGCAGGCTGAGGGGAATTTCTTTTTTATAAGCAATTTTATTTTATTTTATTTCTTCTAATTTTTAAAATGCATTCCTGCATGCTAAGTCTGTCCTGGGTACAGTGTGTATCAGCATGTTCTATGTCACACCATACACACATACAGTGACTGAGATAGCAACATTCTGCACTTGCATATTAATTAGCAGCACTATTGCTAATTGTTATTATTATTATTATTAACATATTGTACATAGCGCCAACCTGTTCCGTAGCACTGTGCAGTATAATTTCCATCCACATCATATGGTGCATTGTGAAGGAAAACATGGCGCTTCGATCACTGCGTAGACTAAACCTTCATAATGCCGTCACCTATATCACTGTGTGAATCAAAATAACTGCTGATCTTTTTTTCCCCCTTCACAGAACCAACATCTTTCATATCCACTTCCATACTTCCATTATGCTGACTTTGCACATTTTATGGGATATACACCTTGAATTTACTGCAGCGAGTCCTTCCACAAACCATTTGCAGATTCCCAGGGTGTGATGCTTTAGTGCTTTGTCCTGAATTGGAAACAGCTTGTAGGAACCAAGCGCTGGAACTCAAGCTCTCAACCCACAAACTGATGCCAATTTTTATCAAGTTATCCTGTGTTCTGCTTTTCATATGCCTTGTTTTAATCTATTCTTGTGCTTCATTTGATAGCGGTTCGTCTACACGGGCAGATTTATTTATGGCAGCATAACCGTTCTTTCTTTTTTTTTTTTTTTTTTGCTTGCTTGGAGAATTAATATTAAAGGAGAACTAAAGCTCAAAACAGAATTAGCCTAAAATTGCTAAACATTAGGGATTATGTACCAGCCCAAGGCCACCACAGTCCTTGCAGTAAAGATCTGTGACTCTGAAGATGCCGCAGTAGCCCCCCATCTTCTTTTTTTTTTTGGCTCTGTAAGTTACCCGAACTTAGGGACTGACTGAAAAGTACTGTGTATAAATAGAATGTAAATGTCATCATACAAGGCTGATTAGTACAGTAAAACCTCAATCCTACATCGCCTCATTTTAAAGGGATACTGTCATGAAAAAAAAATGTTTTTCTCAAAATGCATCATTTAACAGTGCTGCTCCAGTGGAATTCTGCACTTGAATCCATTTCTCAAAAGAGCAAACAGATTTTTTTTAATATTTCCCAGCTGCCCCAAGTCATGTGACTTGTGCTCTGATAAACATCAATCACTCTTTACTGCTGTACTGCAAGTTGGAGTGACATTACCCCCTCCCTTTCCCCCACCCAGCAGCCTAACAACAGAACAATGGGAAGGTAATCAGATAACAGCTCCCTAACACAAGATAACAGTTGCCTGGTAGATCTAAGAACAGCACTCAATAGTAAAAACCCATGTCCCACTGAGACTCCTTCAGTTACATTGAGAAGGAAGAACAACAGCCTGCCAGAAAGCAGTTCCCTCCTAAAGTGTTTGAACAAGTCACATGACCAGGTGCAGATGGGGAACTGACAAAATGTCTAGCCCCATGTCACATTTCAAAAGTGAATATAAAAAAATCTGTTTGCTCTTTTGAGAAATGGATTTCAGTGCAGAATTCTGCTGGAGCAGCACTATTAACTGATGTGTTTTGAAAAAAACATGTTTTCCCATGACAGTATCCCTTTACGTTTTCCCTCATTTTCCATTGTTGTTTTTTGTTCCCACCTATATTTTGAACATAATACATTTCCCTTATTTAAATTTTTTTTTGGATATACACCATTTTTTCTGGTCCTCTGAAAAACGTAAAATGGGGGTTCTACTGTAGTTAATTCATAGCTTATGAATCAGAATTTTTTCTCTTGTGCCAAATCCATTGTAGTGAATAGGTATTTATTCTCTTGCCAAATGCATTTGAGTTAGGGATTCACTTAATACACTTTAGGGTTCGGCCAAATCCTTCACAAAAGATTTGGCCCAGGGTCTAATGGGGGTAGTGCCTCAGGGCCCCCTCCTTTGCTGCAAAGCCCCTTCTGGACCCCCAGCCCATAACACCCCCCACCCACATTTACCTTTTCTTGTCGCAATCAGGGCGGAGAGGGAGGTTGGAGACAGCAACACCGGATCTGGCAGGACAAGGGTTTTTTCCCAGTCCAGTCCGACCCTGGATTTGCCGAATACCCAACCAAATGGTAATTTGCATATTCAAATTAGGTAAACGAGGGCCAAAAGCTCAGAGTACGGTATAGCATTTTATTTGTATGTCGAAAAGTCACATGATTTTGCAGATTCGGATTTTGTTTGACCAGGCACTTGGCTTTGGCTGAAATCATGCTGAAAAAAGGCAGAATGCTGGCGGGGATCTCAAACTAAATCCTGAACTGAATCATGGATTCGGTTCATCTCTAATTTGTATGTATGTATGTATGTATGTATATTTTTATTTGTATAGCGCTCCTTGAGGGCAAAGCACTTGACGGATGCAGCGTCGAGTCTGCACCTCTCCCTTCGCCCAACCCCGATCCCAATAACACACACACACACCGCTGGTTTGGATAGAGATGGCCGCAGCTGTTTTAATTTCAAAGTAACAATAACTTTAACATTTGTATATATATATTTAGATATATTTTAACTTTTACACAACCGTTTGTATAACAAACTTTTAAACATATAATTCCCAGGGGGATATGAAAAGGGGGGGTTCTTGTGGTGGGATAACTGTGCCCCAACTACCAGGTTTGATTCCCTTTCCAAGCCCCTAACCGGTCTGCATATCACCCCCTGGGGACCCAGGCCTACCAGGCTATTTCCCATTTTAACTTCCTTTGGTGTTCCGTACCAAGGTACCCTCTGCCAACTGCGACAAAACACCTTTTTCACAGGGAGGGGGGGGGTGGGATGCTGCGTCCTTCTGCTTCCTCTACCCGGCGCCGAATGGTAAGTTCCCGCGCACGCTCACCTTTTAAGCCCCGTCCCCGGGTCACATCCGCCAATCACATTCAAGCAACCAGGGGAAAGGGCGGGGATAGGTTCCCTCCTAAGCCCCGTCAAGCCCTGCTTCCCAAGGTGCTGCATTGGGCCCCAGTACAGCAACAATAAATTAGTAACAAACAAGGGATCACTGCATTGATAAGTAACAATAAGTGCATTATTATAAATACAGTTTGATTCCCCAGACCTGTGTGCAGCAGTTCCAGCTTCTACTCTCCCTACTTATTAAGACCTCTTTAGGGGAGAGCATTTGCAAGGGTGCCTTATTTCGAAGTGATTCATTTACAAGTGATCTGAAAGAGTTTAACAAGGAGTTAACAACTGACATCTCTAGTGATGGGCGAATCTCCCGCGATTCGCTTCGCCTAGAGATTCGCGAATTTCTAGAGAAATTCACGAATCGGCGAAAAATTCGCGAAACGAGTCGCGGGACGATTTTGTCACGCGTTGCGTCAACTTTGTCGCGCGTCACGACAACTTTGACGCGTCGCGCCAACTTTGACGCGTCGCGTCGTTTTCGGCGCGCGTCGCGTCATTTCGCGACTGACGCGCGACTCGTTTTCGGCGAAATTTGTGTATCGGATGAAAACTGCTGCTACATGTCACACTTTGGACATGCCCCATGCTCTTCTATGTAGACATCTTTATAACAAGGCCTTATATTATATACCAATTTATTACGTTATTGTGTAAAAAACTAAAATAACAGACTCAAGAAAAGGTTATTTTTGGAAAAAGCCAACATGAGTTCTTTTTTTTAATTCACTGCTGAATGAGGAGGTGCATTCATGTCCTCGTGTATTTAAATGTTTTTCAACCTGAGCTAAGATGCCAGAATTCTTCATCTGGACAAAAAACATTTATCTTGGGCTTATTCTGCCAAGTGTTATAATCTCCCCACTTGTTTCTGCTCTGGCTCTATACGTTCTCTATATTGGACTTTGGTCACTGGCATTCATGGCTTGTGCGTAACCTTAGTGACTGCTTGTGCATCTTGCATTAGAGAGCCAGACTAAACACTGAATTGTAACAACTTCTCCACAGCTTACAGACAGCATGCAGGAACTACATAACCCACAATGCATTGCACTTTGAGGTTCCTTTCCTTATTGAAATCACGTGTGCTGGGAATTGTGGAGTTTGGAGGATTTCAGGCTGAGGACAGATTGCTGCTGATACAAAGTAACAGTAGTCATCCAGCTCAGCAAAGTAGTCAGACAGACCAGCAGGAGAGCAGAGGGCTAGGCTTAGGGAACTGTTACTGTTCCCCTTATTTACTTTTTCTCTGTAATAATAAAATACTACTAACTAACATATAACGAATCCTTATTGTAAGCAAAACCAGCCCATTGGGTTTATTGACATGTTAACATGATTTTCTAGTAGACCAGATCCAAATTCCGGAAATATCCGTTATTCAGAAAAAACCCAGGTCCTCAGCGTTCTGGATAATAAGTCCCACGCTTGCAGTGTAAACTCCCCCTGATTTAATTGGGAAAGCCCAAATCCCATATCCCCCGATTATGGGTATGGGATTTGTATAATATTTCTATTTGAAAATAATAATAGGTTTTAAATTTCTAGTCTAAAAGAACACAACATGAGTTTTGTTGAATTTAGACATGGGGTCTGCATGCCTATAAGCTATGTGCAGGGCCGCCATTAGAAATCACAGGGGCCCCGCACAAGCCTGGCACCCAAGCCCCACCCCTGTATCCGCCCACTCCACACCAAAGTTAAAAGACCACACAGACATCAGTGCTAAAAAAGTAACGCCCCCCGCACATAGTCAGGGCTCACTTATAAGTTAAAAAAACATTGGCACCAGGGCCCCCCCATAAAAGTTTTTTTTTTTTTTAAAGCATTGGTGCCAGAGCCCCTCTTACAAGTTAAAAAAATTGGGGCCCCAAAATTTCAAAAAAAATAAAATAAACATTGGCGCGAGGGCCCCCCTTACAAGTTAAAAAAAATTGGGGCCCCAAAAAATATTTTAAAGAAAATTGGTGGCAGGGGTCTATACAGTATTAAAATAAAACATTGGTGGCCAGGGGTGTCAGTAGAATTGAACTTGTGGCCTTCGTGACTTTGGGTCTTTCCATCGCTTCAGGACTTCAACTGTTCGGCAATCGGCACTTATGCGTTTTCCTGCTGGGACATCAGAAGGGAAAAGTGTGGCACTGCCGGGCCCCCCTTCAGGCACAGGGTCTGGGACACTTATCCCCCCTGATAGAGGCCCTGGCTATGTGTATTTATTGATTATCACCATATATTATCAATATTTAATATTAAAAAAAGGTCACATCAACATGCATGAAGATCCAAATTAAGGAAATATCCATTATCCAGAAAGCCCCAGGTCCCAAGCATTCTGAATAACTGGTCCTAGACATGTACTGCTTTCAATAGCCTATAAAGAAAGAAAGCCTATAAAGTAGGAGGCTGAAACAAGACTGGTCCATGTTTCCTATGACAAGGTTCTGCCTGGATTTAGCAGACTCCTCTGTTACACTTCTTTGCAGTGTGGAGCTCATTCATGGAATCAATGCACTGGATGTTTTATAATAAGACCCTTCTCTGCCCCTTTCCAGCACTTTTCCTCTCTCCGCCGACTGGCTAACACACTCCAGCAGCTTCACAACGAGCTGCAATCTCCAGCACCACTGCCTGGCTTAACCCAAACAAAACGGGACAGTCACAAGCTCTGCTGAACCAGTGGAAATTACACAGAATATTTCATGTTCTAAGAAGCTGTCAAGCACTGGGTGGTCTTTGAGAATGCTCCTTTAAAGGGGAGTTTGTTTGACATGCAATAACCTTAATCTTTTGTGTTATTTCCTTTTAGCATAAGGCTGTATATCTTTAGAATTTCATTGATTGTTTTCAGAGTGTTTCATGCGAACAAGTTAATTAAGGCACATGGAGCCCTTTGCTTTTACTATGCTGCACTTTGCTGCCCCCTTATGGGCATCCCCAGCAGGTGCACCACCCTCTGCTTTTGACATTGATCACTAGCTTTAGAAATGAGATACAATCCTTACATGCTGCTTTATATCAAGCTGTTTCAGGACTTGCAGCTCTTGGTGTGTTTTCTCCAGATCATTTATAATGATTTATTTTTAATTGTATGCATACATGCATGTCAGTGAATTGGGAAATACACTTAATAGAAAACAAATGTTAGCATTGAGCTTCATAGTAAACTTATAGCGACGCAGTACAGCCCCTGTACAGTTTAGAACAACATATCCCAGCATGCACAGCACGCTAAAAATGTACTATGGCTTCAGACCCATGCAACAGGTTAAAGGACCAGTAACATCAAATAATGAAACTGTTTTAAAGTAATAAAAATGTAATGCAGCGTTGCCCTGCATTGGTAAAACTGGTGTGTTTGCTTCAGGAGCACTACTATTGTTTATATAAATAAGCTGTTGTGTAGTCATGGGGGCAGCCATTCAAAGGAGAAAAGGCTCAAGTTACACAGCAGATATCAGATAAGCTCTGTAGAACATAATGTTATCTGTTATCCATTACTTATCCTGTGCCATATCGCCATTTTTCAATTTCCTCCATTGCTACTCAGCAGCTTGTTTACATGAACTTTAGTAGTGTTTCTGAAGCAAACAGATCAGTTTTAACACTACATGATATTTTCTTTCCTTTAAAGCACTTTAATTTTTTGGTGTTACTGTTCCTTTAAATTCCAACAGGTGTGTGTGGGGTGTTGGGAGTTGTAGTTTAACAATAAAATACACGCTTTGTATACCTGATTTTAACCAGTTTGTCTATACATATGTGTATACATATATTTATAGATATATAATTATTATATAAAGTAAGCAAAATAATTTGTTGTATGTGCTGTTGAAAGGGTTTGTTGCTTTTAGTATAATATATATAGGGTAATGTAATAAAAGTCACCAAGTTTGCCCAGGGGCAATAACCCATAGCAACCAATCAGCAGCCAGAATTTACTAGTCACCTGTTTAAATGCAAGCATCTTATTGGTTGCCCTGGGTTACTGCTCCTGGGCAAACTTAGTGCCTTATATTACATATAGGTGATAAAGTGATATCCTGAGACCAATTGCACTTTGTTTTTCTTTTTCTTTTCATTATTTGTGATTTTTGAGTTATTTCGCTTTTTATTCAGCAGCTCTCCAGTTTGCAATTTCAGCAATCTTGTCCAAACTACCATAACAACCATGAATTGATTTGAATAAGAGACTGGAATATGAATAGAGGAGGCCTGAATAGAAAGATAATCAGAGTAAGAGTAATAAAAAAAATAAGCAGCAATAAGAATACATTGGTTGCCACTGGAAACAAGATTTCTTTTTTAGATGGGGGGTCCGTGACCTCCATTTCAAAGCTAAAAAAGAGGCAGATAATTAAAAAAAAACTAGAAAAACTAAATAATAATAAATAATTATGAAATTGTCATTATGAAAAACGACATTACAATAATTTGGTGATTTCTGCATAATAAGTCCCAGGTAACGGAATTCATGCTTATAAGTACAAAATTGTATCGTATACACTGATATACTATTGTACAATGATTTTTAGATATTGTTTCTAAATTCTAACAGCACAATCTGTTCTTGAATACACGTTTAAAACAAAGAGGTTCAAATGAACTTTCTAAAGTGTTGGCTTTCAGAAGATAATGACATGACTTATGTTTCTCTAGAAATTGCTTGTGGTTCCTGGGATCGGCACGGCATTCCCATTTTTGGAATACTTAGATTGAAAAGATTACCTTTAACAAGGCTCGTGTATGTGCAAGGAAATCCAATAATAGCCCATTAATAAAGCCCAGCTTTACTGTGACCACATCAGCCTATGTTCCTATAAACTCAAATGCTTATGGGGAAAGACTATTTCTCTGCGTTTTCCTTGGGAAAATAAGATCTTTTTCCGTATTCTAAGTACTTCCTTTTTGTAATTCTTTTAATGTTCCTGAGGACTTTGTAGGAAGAGGTTAGGGCTTAAGTGCAGAAAAGGCTCCGAACCAGGGGGGTTTGCATAGTCATTCTTTACTGAAAGGCCAGAAACACAAAGATTACCTTTAATGTTAATGTACAATCATACGTCCTCATCTCCCGACCTGCCACTAACCATTCAGATTAAAATGAATTAAAAAAAAAAAGTAGTAAAAGAACAAATCAGACGATGTTCTGCCCTGACAGCCAGGGCCGCCATTAGAAATCACGGGGCCCCGCACAACAAAATTGTCGGGGCCCCGCCCCAATCCCCGCCGAATCCACCTCAAAGTTAAAAAGACCAAACAGACATCAGC
>CM044442.1:117988418-118004989 GCA_024363595.1 Xenopus borealis | reverse complement strand
AGTAATAGCTCTACAGTAACAGCTCTACAGTAACAGCTCTACAGTAATAGCTCTACAGTACCAGCTCTACAGTACCAGCTCTACATTAACAGCTCTACAGTAATAGCTCTACAGTAATAGCTCTACAGTAATATCTCTACAGTAACAGCTCTACAGTGATAGCTCTACAGTAACAGCTCTACAGTAATATCTCTACAGTAACAGCTCTACAGTAATAGCTCTACAGTGATAGCTCTACAGTAACAGCTCTACAGTAATAGCTCTACAGGGTTTTAGATCACAAACGTTACACGGACTCCAGCCAGAACATTTTATGTTGTGATACTTGAACAGCAGATCTGTCTGCGATGCACTCAGTCTGTCCAAAAAGAAATCATTTAAATAGAAAGCATTTTTTACTATATTGTATTAACTGAACTACTCTTTTCAGCAGTAGGAATATCATTCTAAACCATGGGTGTCCAAACTTTTTGCAACAAGGGCCGGATTTGGCAAGGGGAAAATGTGTGGGGGATGACCAATCAAGGCTGAACTCCATGGACGATTTGTTCGCTATCTGACGCAATACAATGATATTATATTACTATATTTAGAGAGTTTGCATGATGCCCGGTCCCTTTCTGTTACATATTTTTGAGTAGTGTTTTAAAGAACAAACATAGACGGACAAAAAAATCGAAAAAAAGTTAAAGTGATTTCTGTTTGTCTTAAGCGTTTTTTCCAGACGAACCCAATACAGAATTAGAAGCTGTTTTCACTTAAATAAGAACTTCCATTCTAGCCTAGGGGCAAGTGAGCAAGTCCGTGTTGTTTGAGTTCTTGGGATGAACATTTGCTGTGATTTCCTGCATTTCTGAGGTATTAGGCTTGGGCAGACTCTCATTAGAATTGTATGAAGTGAGAACCCATAAAAAAAGCATAGAAACAAGGTATTGAATATTGTGTTTGTTTATTTCATAGTCCTTATTACAACCCTCACATATTCCGTGTAACTGAAAGCTGGCTGAAGAAGACTGTGCAGCATTTTTATCAAAAGTGTAGTCATTTGAAGAGTCAAACATTGGTGTGTGAAATAGAGCTGTGCCCTTGTCATGTACCCTGCTGTTACATTGTGCTCTAAATCATGGATCCCAGCCGTGGTGAGACATGGACCAGCCTCATAGGATTTCTCTGCTACACATCTTTAAAGGCAATCATGCCTTGTGCTTCTATGGGTTCCTGTCATCCATATTGCCTCCATAATCCATAATCATGTCCTACCAAGTTTAAAGGGATTCTGTCATGATTTTTATGATGTATTTTTTAGTATAAATTTCACTGTTTACATTGCAAATAATTCACTCTACTATTAGGGTTGCCACCTTTTCTTGAAAAAAATACCGGCCTTCCTATATATTTATCTTTTTTTCCTATTAATAACATTGGGATCAACCATCAAAAATACCGGCCAGGCCGGTAAAATACCGTCCAGGTGGCAACCCTATCTACAATATAAAATAGGGATGCACCGAATCCAGGATTCAGTCAGGATTCGGCCTTTTTCAGTAGAATTCAGATTCGGACGAATCATTCTTCCCGGCCGAACCGAATCCGAATCCTAATTTGCATATGCAAATTAGGGTCAGGGACACTCCAGGCCTGATACCTGCGCCGGCCCAGGGTCCTTCATTCACCTTCATAGGCCTTCTACAAGCCTATGGGGCATGTTTAGTAAGATTGGAGATAAATATTTGGAGAGATTTCTGGAGATGTTGCCCATAGCAACCAATCAGCAATTAGATTTAAACAGCCACCTATAAGTTAGCAAAGGTCTGATTGGTTGCTATGGGCAACATCTCCAGAAATTTCTCCAGATAATTAGCTCCAATCTTAGTAAACATGCCCCTAACAAATAAATCTAATCAGCCTGTAGATACAGGACAATACTTGTTGTGGTTCTTCTCCCAAGTTTGCTTTTATTCCTTATAGCAACCCCAACCATTTAATATAATCAACTACACATTTATCCATATACAATAATGGGGCCAGCGTCCCTCCAACCATTTCTGCATGATGACTGCACTGGTGCATTCTTAACTGTTCTCACAACAGGAAAGTAAATATAATTTTAGGGAGAGAACATAAAATCTTTGAACTCGGGTTGCCAACAACATTCCTCATCTGCACTGGCTTCCATCTCTGGAGCATGAAGGTGTTTTTTTAATTGGCTTGTAAATGTTTCTTTGCAGAGCTTAGAAGAAAATGTAGAAGTAAAACACTTGCGGTTCTGCGCTCATGCAAATTATTCATGCACACGTGTGCTTGTTGTTCCTGAGTGGCAAGAAGTGCATCTTTATGTCTTATAAATGCTAGTGTCTGTTATGAGTCCAAGGTAAATGTTACCTGTAGCCAGTACTCAGTAGAAACCTAAAGGATGAACGGCAGGGCCTGTGAGGCAGGAAATCCGCACACTTTCAATGTTGACAGTTTAGAAGTAAACACAAGCATGTTCTCGGGGAACGTCTGTGCTGCAGATAAATAACCAAGGCCGTTCTCTTATGTTTAATGGCTGGAAGAGGAACCTTGAGTGCCGCAGTTGTCTAATTCTGCTTGTCTTTCTCTTCATGATTTATGTGATCCCAGAGTAGCCTTGATCTTATTTTACTTTAGCAACCTATTTGCACATTCTGTCTTCAAGGCGACCACACGCATTTCTTCCTAGGTTTCATCATCTATATGGCAGTTGGTTTTACAGTATGTGTTTTGTCTTTCCTTTTATTAGGCACTCCGGATAAAATAAGAGAATCTTTATTGCAACAAGTAGTGGATCTATATATATAGCTAGGGTTGCCACCCAGCCGGTATTTTACCGGCCTAGCCGGTAAAACACCAGCCAAGGCCGGGGCCGGTATTACAAATTTACCGGCAATGTAGCTGCCGGTAAATTTGTAATACCCCTTAAAAAAAGGCCCTTGCCTTGCCTTAATCCTATGAAAACGTACCTTTCTCGCGTCTTCACCCGATCGCGTGTCGTGGCTCTGCCCCTTTTGCGTTGGCCCCACCCCCATTTGTGTCACGTCCCGCCCCCTTTTCAGCTCCGCCCCCGTCTGCCGGTAATAAATTTGCCAAAAGGTGGCAACCCTATATATAGCCTGCTGCCAGATACTATACCCAACTGGGTAAACAACATTTAATTTAATTTCATATTAATTAATTCAAGAAGCCTTTTTTTTTAAATTAATTATAAAAGTTAATAGTCTTTTGCAAAATCGACTGTGGTACACCTTTGCAAAAGGTGGCCATCCCGAGGCCCGGGCCTAGGGCAGTGAAATTTTAGGGGTGGCATGCTGCCCAACTGCATCCTTAGAAGCACTGGGGACTTAACGTTCCCCAGTTCTTCTGTACCAGAGAGCGCGTAAGCGGAAGCAGCTGGCATAGGGACCATGTGGCCTTGGGGTGCTACTTCAGCAAATCTGGCCCTGGCCATCCCCTTTAAGAATTTTCTGTCTCTCAGACAGGCCTTTGTGTTCTTCTCTGTGTTGCATGTAGTGCATATAGACAATGCATACCAAATATGTGCCTCTGATATTGCAGGTGCCTGTACTTCATCACTGGTTAGTTATGAGCACTTGTATAGAGCACTTGTAAGGCCACATCTAGAATATGCTGTACAGTTTTGGTCTCCATCATTATTTTATTAGAGAGGGTACAGAGAAGGGCAACTAAGTGGTAAAAGGTATGGAAAATCTTAGCTATGAGGAAAGACTGGCCAAATTGGGGAAGTTCCCGCTGGAGAAGAGGCGCTTAAGGGGTGATATGATAACTATGTATAAATATATAAGGGGATCATATAATAATCTCTCTAATGCTTTATTCACAAGTAGGTCTTTCCAGATGACACAAGGTCACCCATTCTGATTAGAAGAAAAAAGGTTCCACCTAAATATTCAGAAAGGGTTTGTTACAATGAGAGCTGTGAAGATGTGGAATTCTCTCCATGAAACTGTTGTACTGGCTGATACATTAGATAGCTTTAAGAAGGGGTTGGATGGTGTTTAGCAAGTGAGGGAATACAGGGTTATGGAAGATAGCTCATTATACAAGTTGATCCAGGGACTAGTCCGATTGCCTTTTTTGGAGTCAGGAAGGAATTTTTCCCCCCTCTGAGGCAAAGTGGAGAGGCTTAGGATGAGGTTTGTTGCCTTCCTCTGGATCAACTAGCAGTTAGGCAGGTTAAAAAAAAAAAAAGTTTAACTTGATGGACGTGTGTCTTTTTTCAACCTGTCTTACTATGTTACTGTTACTTATCACTTTATTAAAGGAGCAAATCCCAATAATTCTTAATTATTTTCTTAAATACTTTTACAAGTTTCACAAATTTTTTACAGTCCATTTTAAAATTTCTTTATAGAATAAGTGGCTTCAGAGATTTAGTTGCCCCTTTATCAAAGGTCGAATTTCGAAATTCATGTGAATTTTTTTTTAACTCAAAACTAACAATATGTCTAACTCCATGTCCGATTTGAGAAGTGAATATAATAAAATCTGTTTGCTCTTTTCAAAAATGAATTTCAGTGCCCAATTCTGCTGGAGCAGCACTATTAACCGATGCCTTTTGAAAAAATCATGTTTTCCCATGACAATATCCCTTTAACAATAATGCAATTTTATGTTGACACTGGTATAAATGATGATATTATTGATTTGGGGCAGATTTACTAAGGGTCGAAATGTGGAGGGCTTTTAGCCCTCGAATTGGACTGGCAAATAATAAATATTTGCCAAAATCGAATAAAATATTCGCCGGTTTTGATCCCTTTTCGAATATTTGGCAAAATCGTATGATAAAAAAAAGCGTATGGGGGCTTCCCATGGGCTTCTAATGCAATTCGGTAGGTTCAATCTGGCGAAGTAGGCAGTCGAATAAAAATTTAAAGGGCAAGTTCTTCGACCGACTAATAGTCGAGCGATCGAATATCTATTCAATGCGACCAAATATTTCATATTCGATGGTCGAAAATACTTAATTTGCATATTCTAATAGTTGCACAATCGAAAATAGACTATTCGAGTGAATATTCGAATCCTTCACACTAATTTAATAAATCTGCCCCTTAAAGTTCCAGGAGAAATTCCAAGGGTCAGTTCTTCTTCACAATCATGTAATACTTGAATAAAAAGCTCAAAGTTATAGGGTTCCAGTGATCTTCATCTCCCCCCCCCCCTTTTATTACAGTCATCTCACTTCAATTAAATTTCACAACTCTTATGTTGACGTAATGGAATTGGCAGATTTGCAGCCTGTCAGCAACAGAAAAGACTATTCGTCTCTGGATAAAATTGCTGCACTGCAAAATATTTGCCAAGTTGCTGTCAATATGAAAATCGTATTTATAGAAATATTTACCTGGATTCACATTTTGCATCTCTTACATTTTCCTCATCCATTCTGGTTGATATATATTCATTTGATTACGGAATATCATTTATGCAGAAGCTTCATTTTGCTAATCAGTCTGCAGGATTTGAATTCAGTATGTTAATCAGAGAACGTGATGTGCTTTTACATTCGAATAGGGGGATTAGAATTCAGATGTGTGAATTTTGAAACATGAAAATTCAAATTTGAATGTACTATTTAACCTAGATAAATCTGCGCCAGAGTATATAAAAATTTTACGCTGTTTTTTCTTCCAAATCTTGTGCATGAGTTTTGTGCAGCGCTTCTCGCTTATTTTGTTGTTGGGAAAAGTTTTTTTTTAAGCTTTTTCTTTTCTGTTTTAAAATCTACACACTGAAGAGAAGATGGACCTTGGAAAAAAAACGCTCAAGCAATGGTTTTTCCCACTTGTCACAGGTAGATGGGTATTTTGATAGCGGATATTCCCCACTGGACTGCAGGGTGATTTTGTTTTTAATAATGTCACTTCTTCAGTGTCTCTTTTGTATATGGTGCCCCATAACTTTAGAAAAGTGGTGAATTCAGTGGCATTTTCTAGTTCAAGCCAAACCTGAGACCTTAAAATTTGAATGTACAATTTCAGGCAATGATGTGTAATGACGATTGCCTCGTGCACTTCTGTGGCTAATCCAATGGGACACGATTTTCTATTGGGTTACCCCGACCTTGTGAAAGGGGAGACACCTGAAAAGCAACACACATCCAACCCCCACTTACTTGAAGACCTTCTGTACCTATTTCCGTATGAAATCAAAGCATTTTCACACATTTGTTGTATTGCTTGGCACCCTGACTGTGTTAATGTATATTTGGTTTAATTAACCAGTGCCCATAGTTACTGTAAATGCAAACTGATCCTCACACATTGCCGGATTGTTCATTCCCTCTTTTAATCTGGTTTTCAGTGCTAATGACATGTGTGCAACAACACCTGTGTCACTGTTAAAGTCTCCCAAACACCTCCAAGTCATCAGGTTATTACTTGCCAAGTTAATGATGCAGTACATTGAACATGTAGGTGTAATGTTTAGTCTTGCTACCTCCTTACTTATATAAAAAAAAAGAAAGCAAAATACTAGAAATACTAAATAACTCTGTTTGCTCACCTGGGTTGTGGCTCTTGTGCATAGTTTTTATACCCAATTGAGTTTTGAAGGCATGTTAAGTATACAGATATTTTTGTTCCTTTCCTGTGATTTCTATATTAAAGGGAACTATTACAAAAATAAAAAAATAATACAAGCTTCAGCATACTGAAATAAAAAGTTTTCTAAATATAATCTAATAAATATTCAGTACTGTTTCTGAAATAATCAAGTTTATCTTCACTATCCCTCTCTCAGCATCTGTTTCTCTTCATTCTCTCTTCATGCAGCAGTTGGGTGTCAGATATTCATTGACAGTTAGATCCAATATATCTTATAGGGGGGCTCCTTTTGTCTAGAAGATGTATTAGAGCAAACTCTATTAAAATCACCAGACATGTCTCTCTACATGCAGGATTTGTGCAAAAGGCAGTTATTTTGTTAGATTTTGTTTGTACTGGAATCAGTTATTTGAGTGAGCTCTAACACATCTGCTAGGAAAGGAAGCCCCCCTATAAGATATATTGGATCTAACTGTCAATGACTATTGACAATCAAGAAAAAAGAGAGCCAATACCTTGTCTGCTACAAACGGTGGAATCCCAAACTTTATTCCTTTAGTTCCCAAAACAAATTATTTGGTTTTGTTCCTCTGTCATGTAAGGTATGGGGGGTAGAATTTTATTTACTTTAGGGTTTGTTTCTTCATTTAGTTTGCCCAGAAGCAGTAACCTATAGCAAATAATGCAAGGTTTGTTTTTAAACAGGCGAGCAATAAATGCTACCTGCTGATTGGTTGATATTGATTACTGCACCTGAGCAAATTTACTGCCTTTTAATGATATAACCCCATATGCCTGCTAATGTGATTGTCTCTTTCTGAATATCTGCATATAACAAAACTATAAGAGCTGGTAGAGTCCATCAGTTGACACAAATCATGCTTTTTTAACCACAATGCAATGTTATTTCTCTGCATTACAGTTGCTAAACGTTTCTATTGAAGGCAGAGAGATTAATATTAGTTAGTTAGTACACTGAATGCAAGAGGGCAAGACTTTCCCCTATGAGAGAAGACTTGTGTCACCGCCAGGACATGGCTATATACTTACATGCTCCTTAGCTGTGTGTAATTCACTTGGCGGAACATTGAGCGCTTGCTTATCGGAGGAACATGCAAAAATTGCCTGGCCAAGTGTTATTTATAGGGCTTGAACAAGAGTTTTCTTGTGGCTTGTTAATCAGTAGTATAAATTGCTACACAATACAAGTGTGATAGTGTGTGGCACTTTAATTACCATAATTCTGCAGCTATTTTTGAAGCTAACGATTGTAAATGAACCCAGTAGTTCTTACTGTACTGGCTTGGTCAAGAAAAGACAACTCGTGCCAGATTTTAGCTTTAAATCGACTTTACTGTGTTTATCTAAAAGTCATTGTGCAAATCTGCTGGCACCTGTGTTAGAACATCAGAGAACAGTTTTAATAAGTTTTACATGGCAATCTGCAAGGACTTCATGCTATGGAAATCTTTTAATGCTGTGACGGCATTGGAAAGTCTAGAGGAGATCAGTCTTGTATTCAAGAACTGCCTAGATTCTTATCAAGAGCCGTGTATTATGCAAGTTGACGTGGAACCTGTTGGAAAAATTAGACATTTTAAACTTCTTTAACACTTGTTAAGAGGATTGAAAGATTTTTAAGATCTTTTAGTGCATTTTTTTTGTTATGGAATTATACTCTTTAACTTGCTGTATTGTTTTTTTTTTGGTCATAATGTAAATATAGTGGTTATCTTGTATACTTCCTGTCCTGCATGTAAATAAATTGCCTGCGTAGACCTTCCATATTTCCTAAGGAAGGTGAAGTGATCAAAAGCTTAGCAGATAGAATAAAAGGGAAAACAAACATTATTCATATCAGTATAATATTTGTGGTATCCCAAAATGTATCTGCCCATTTGTTTTTACTAGCTGTTAAACAGCCTGTCATATATATTACTGTATTCCTTTAAGATTTGAGGGATATGTGAGCTGCATTATACAGATAATGGGTGCTGAGAAAAAGCTGGAGTCAGGACCAATAAGAAGCATGTGTTTGTGATCATAGACGTATCTTTTGTACAGGTACTGAAGGGGGACAACCATTTCTCTGGGAGTGCAGAAGTTCTTTGGCGCTGCATGATTGCTCAATGAGGGGTTTACCTTATAAGTAGAGCTAACAAATTCATGCATATTACTTTAAATGAGGTCTCTTGAAACACCTGTCTACTTATTGAGTACTTAAAGAACAAGTAAACGTTTTTTTTTTCTATCTCTAAATTTGCTCTAAACAGCCCCCCAGATTAATGTACCTTAGTCCCTGCTGCAAGTCTGCTCTGGTTTCTGTGTTATCAGCAGCTTCTTTCACCTTCTTCCTGGTGCAGAGTGAAGCCCTGCCCCTTAGCTTTCTGAGCTGACCTTATCTCTCAGACTAGTCTTGGAGATCATTTGCATACTATGACATAGCACAGACCAGTGTGTTTAGCACCTTTTGCTTGGGGAAACTAGCTTACTAATGCACACACTGGCTCCCTCTTCCTCTCTATTGTGGAACAGCAGCAAATGGACTGCTCAGTAAGCTAAGGGGCTGGGCTTCACTCTGCACCAGGAAGAAGGGGAAACAAGCTGCTGATAACACAGAAACCAGAGCAGACTTGCAGCAGGGACTAAGGTACATTAATCTGGGGGGCTGTTTAGAGCAAATTTACAGAAAGAAAAAGAAAAACATTTACTTTTCCTTTAATCAAAGACATTGTGGTCACATGCTAAGCCTTAAAGGGATACTGTCATGGGAAAACATGTTTTTTTCAAAATGCATCAGTTAATAGTGCTGCTCCGGCAGAATTCGGCTCTGAAATTTGTTTCTCAAAAGAGCAAACAGATTTGTTTTATATTTAATTTTGAAATCCAACATGGGACTAGAGCTATTGTCAGTTTCCAAGCTGCCCCCAGTCATGTGACTTGTGCTCTGATAAACTTCAGTCACTCTTTACTGCTGTACTGAAAGTTCTAGTGATATCACCCCCCTCCCTCAGCAGCCTAACAACGGAACATTGGGAAGGTAACCAGATAGCATCTCCCTAACACAAGATAAGAGCTGCCTGGTAGATCTAAAAACAGCCCTCAATAGTAAAATCCAGGTCCCACTGTTACATTGAGTAGGAGAAACAACAGCCTGCCAGAAAGCAGTTCCATCCTAAAGTGCTGGCTCTTTCTGAAAACACATGACCAGGCAAAATGACCTGAGATGGCTGCCAACACACCAATATTACAACTTAAAAAAATACACTTCTGGTTCAGGAATGAAGTTTTATATTGTAGAGTGAATTATTTGCTGTGTAATTTAGAGACATAAAAACTACATCATAAATATCATGACAGAATCCCTTTAAGACCAGCAACTCCATGGGCATAAATGGAATGCTTAATTCAGCTACATCCCTCATTGGAACTCATAATATTCTTCTATAATGGAGAAGCCTGTCTGGAATGAACCTAAGACAGGATTGTCCATTTTAAGACTTATGGATTAGATCTTGAACTCCAAATCCTGTTTTAGGTGCCCAGTTACTTCATCCTCTCCAAATATTTTTTTAAGCATCAGTCATGTTATCATTTTGATAAATTCTGGCCAACAAGCATGTTATCTAAAACATATCTGGCCAACCACTTGAAACTTTCCTAAGAATCTCAACTGGTGATAATTTGCATTCTCTATGATTTGCCTAGGAATTAATCACAGAATTAAATGTGGAGCTACATTTCTCATTATATTTTATTCAAAACTACATAGAGTTTAATTATTTAGTCCAGTTGGTGCTTTTACTATTGAATATGTGAATGCGTGTTTTTTTTTTCCTTGTTTATAGGAATACTGCAACGTAAAAATAAAAACTGGGTAAATAGATAGGTTGTGCACAATAAAAAATGTTCTAATATAGTTAGTCAAAAATGTAATGTATAAAGGCTGGAGTAACTGGATGTGTAACATAACAGGAAGAACACTACTTCCTGCTTTTCAGCTCTCTAACTCTGAGTTATTTGAAGGTTGGAAGTCTGTGCCCATGTTCTAAAAAGTGTTTAGCCACCGGTTCGCATTTCGTTATCACAATTCAGTATAGAGCTTAACCTCTAGGTAGTGACATATAAGCTACAGTTGCTATGGAACTGTTTCCATTGCAACGATACTTTGTAACATAATGTGTGTTGGTCAGTTTTTTTGCATAGTACAAAGGAATATATTTGTTTTTATACTTATTTCTCCTTAGGCTACTTCTGCAACTGTCTGGATTTAATTGCTTAGCTAAGCGGAAGGTCTATAATTAACAAATGGAGGCAGTATACCTCAGATATCCTATATATAGATATATTATTACCTATTTATATGTCTTTGTATTTTTCAACACATTAAGGTCTTGACAATGGTCTTACATGGAGACCGAAACGTTGACCTGTCCTATATTTTTTATCAATAAAAGGTATTTTTTAAGCTTTTTTCAAATCCTGGTGTGCATCTATACTCCAAACAATTGTTGTATGAAAGGCACATGTAGATGGCACCTGGGTAATTTACTCTTATCTAAATGCCGTGCTGAAACGACTATATACAGCATTTAAGCCGTAGAGTTTAATTTGTGTGTGCAAAAGCTGCATGTTTTGGAATTCTGGCATGGAATGAATTTTTGAAGAACTGGTATTGTCATCTTCCAAATATGGAAATCATTATCAGCTAAATCCCAGTGCATTTTTCAGCTTGCATGGATTTACTGAAGATTAATATTTCTTAGGAAGCCAATCCCAGATAAAGTCCAGAGCTTAATCAAGATTTATCAAATGAAAATATTTGCATTGGCAATGATTAGTAAAAGCCTTGTGTATCGCATCTCTAAAGCGATGACTTTCTTGCCTTTGTGGTCGCATATGGTCACCTGTTTACCGTTATGTGGAAATTTCACACGCACTGTTCTTAGCGTTATTCTGGAAAGTGTGAGTATTGAATATGCTTCGGGAAAGTATAGCATGTTTGTTCATAATGCTTTTAAGTAGAGCCTGAACTTCATAGATTGAACAAATATGGTTTCCTTTAACATAGGGAACTGATGTGCCAAAACAGCTTCACCCCATCACAGGTAAACGAACCTCTGTCAACCAATCTGTAGGATAGTAATGGTATTTATCACCAATACCAGTCCAATGCTCATATTAAGTTACATCAACAATAAACTGAAGCATTTTGAGAGTATCAAAAATGTTATCAGACATTCTTCCGATAATAGTTTAAAATGAGGAATAAATTGTTGAAATTCTAATATGTTTATGTACTGAAAATGAATTATTTTAGTTAGAGCAGGCATATTAAGAAATACAGTACTTTATGTAAAACCAGGCATAGGCCCCCTAAGAGCAAAGAGTCCTTTTTTTCAATTATAGTCCCTGCAGATGGCTTCCAAAAGAATTTTGGGGTAGAAACCACAATCACAGCTTTTCAGGTCATCCTGAGTTGGTATATAACTTATTATGGAGCCACCTATTTATTTTACGGAATTAGCTCTTGGAACTATGCATCTTCCTTGACTTGTTATCCCACCCCCTGGCCTCGTTCACTTAAACATAAACACAAACAGTCATATATTTCAGAAGGATGATTTGTTAGGCCTGGTCCAGGAATATATCCTGGGGCACCAAAGTGGCAACTGACCAGTTTCAGTTAGAGTTAATATTATCTTTAATAATTATACTGAAATAACCAAATCCCTAAAGTCTGTTGTCTTTCTAACATTATGTCTTTCAGTGGAAGGAGTTTTCAGGCCCCATGCTGTAGTGCTTTGTTTTAATTATGGGATATAATAAAACGAGTGACATTGAGTAGGAAGAACTATGGCAAAACAATGGTCTCCTGCTTTAACAATAAACAGTTTAGCAATGCCTAAATATTTACTCCTTGTGGCTTTGCATGAAGAAGGAACCTGTGTGTGGTTTTAAGGTTTTGTCTATGAGGAACTATGTCGATATAAGAGGACTGGTTTCTAAACTACAGTGAATGAAATGATTACATCTGCAACAGGCAACCAGCAGGCTCTCCATCTGACTCTAAGCTATACTGTACATCCAGATTCCAGGGACTCCACAATACTTGCCATTCTTTAATAAAGAGTTTCTCTGTTGGTTCTGTAACATTTCTGGTATACCATTCTGTTGATGAGATGTTATTTCCTGGGGCAGCACATTGGTGCATTAGTTAGCATTGATTGGGTTCTGGCTTCATTACTTTATGTTATTTGTCTTGTTATAGGTGCAGTTCTACTGGTGAGTATTCAAGGTATGGAAATCAGTGTGGACCCTGTACTGTATACATGTCTAACTTACTATCCACAGAGACGGAGCATCAGGCAATCCCAGCAGGGTTGTATTGTTCTGTTGTTGCGTAAGTTAAATGTAGTCGCTCATAATTACTGTACAGCTTATGACGTAACGTTTTAAATCACATGGTACAGATATATGGTATAGATATTTGGTATAGATAGATCATTATACTGTACAAAGAGTGCATTTGAACTTTTCTTTCATTATACAGGTATGGGATCTAGTATCCAGAATGCTCGGAAACTGGGGTAAGATCTTTCTTACCTTAAGTGTACTAGAAAATGTAAATATTAAATCAACATAATAGGGTGGGTTTGCTTCCAATAAGGATTAATTATCTCTATACAAGGTATTACCATTATAGAGAAAAAGGAAATCATTTTTAAAAAACTTGGATTATTTTGATAAAGTTAAGTCTGTGTGAGACGACCTTTCCATAATTCTGAGCTTTTTGGATAGCAGGTTTTCAGATAACGGATCCCATACCGGTAACTTGTAATTTTCTTTGTTACCAAAGTAGTTCCATTTTGCAGTTTACAATTATAAGTCCTGATTATCCAATATTTTACAGGAAGTTGGCTTATACTACCTGCATTGAAACAGCTATCGCTTCATACATTTAACTGTCTGTTGGCAAAGGCATTTACCATTTATGTTGGTTATAAGTAGGGATGCACCAACTCCAGGACTCATTTGCATATGTAAATTAGGTGTAGGAAGGGAAATCATGTTACTTTTTGTCACAAAACAAGAAAAAACATTTTTTTCCCACCTTTTCCTTTCTCGCACCTAATTTGCATATTCAAATTCGGATTCAGTTCTGTATCCGGCCTAATTTATATAAAGGACTTGGCTGAATCCCAAAAAGTGGATTCGGTGCATCCCTAGTTAGAAGAAGTCATTAAATTGAAAATAAGTATTCACGTAATGGTGGCGATAACTCAGCTAAGGAATGTTGTTTGCTTAATCTGTATTCTGTAATTTTCTGTAATTAATCTGTAATCTTTGTCCGGTAAATCTGGTCCTGAGAACTGGGCAATATATAATCTAAAAATGTCAAACCTTAAAGGGCTTATAAAGGCAAAAAAATAAAAAGAAACCTATCTCCAATATAATTTAATTAAAAAATGTGTACTGTTTTTATAAGAATGAAGAAACCTGACTGTATTCAGTGAAATTCTCCCTTGTCCTTCCCAGTCATGCAATCAAAATGTGATTGAATTTATTGAAATTTCCATTGAAAAAAGTACAATTGAAAAAAATGCATTGAATGATACAAAAAAAAATACAAATACCCACCAAAACCTATAAAATTTAGATTTTTCTGGACAATTCGAAGCAAAAAAAAAATCCGAAAACCTTTAACATTCTGAGTTAAAAGTTGGCTTCTCTTATTGACTTCTGTAGCACCATGTCAACTTTAGTTGGTGGGTATGAGATGCTTTCATGGTTTTTTTCACTTGATGCATCTTGAATTTTTAGAGCTTTTTAGAAAACCAGCAAAACCACACATTTTTCGCGATGCATGGAAAAAAATTAAATTAGAGCGCTTCACTGGGTAGAAGAAAAAACATACAGAAAAGTACAAAGAACATATTAAATAATGTTTGTTCACTGTTTTTCGTTTATCTACTGTACAAACAGAACTGTCGCTGTTGCTGGGTTTTGCAGACCCATCAAGCCCTTCAGTCCTGCTCATATAAACCTCACAGGAATGAAATGTCTAGTCTGTCTTGTTGAACATGGTTTAGGTCCTTATAGGGATACTTTCATGAGATAATGTTTTTTTCAAAACGCATCAGTTAATAGTGCTGCTCCAGTAGACTTCTGCACTGAAATCCATTTCTCAAAAGAGCAAACAGATTTTTTTATATTCAGTTTTGAAATCTGACATGGGACTAGACATTTTGTCAATTTCCCAACTGCCCCATGTCATGTGACTTGTGCCAGCACTTTAGGAGTGAACTGCTTTCTGGGAGGCTGTTGTTTTTCCTTCTCAATGTAACTGAATAGAATGCAGTGGGACATGGGTTTTTACCATTGAGTGCTGTTCTTAGATCTACCAGGCAGCTGTTATCTTATGTTAGGGAGCTGTTATCTGGTTACCAGCTGGGAAATTGACAATATGTCTAGCTCCATGTCAGATTTCAAAATGAAATATAAAAAAAAATCTGTTTGCTCTTTTGAGAATAGATTTCAGTGCAGAATTCTGCTGGAGTAGCACAATTAACTGATGCATTTTGAAATTTTTTTTTTCCCATGACAGTATCCCTTTATGTGTTAAATTAGCCTGAATCCCCTTATTTGTATAAATCCCCACCCTTTAACTCTTGCATGGCAACTTGGCGTTCTTACCTGCATCATTCATGCCTGTACAATGATTTAAGGAAGCCATTAACTATAAATCAAATGCCACCTGTGTATAAATAAAACTTGAGGATTTGGTATTTTCCTGCTGCCATTCAAACCACTCACCTGCCTACTTTTATTACAGCCCGTGGGATGTGCTCCTCTTGCTGTGCCACTGTCAAGGAAGAAAGATGAGGTGCCAATTGGCAGTGCCCCTTTAGCAAAGCAGCCTCTGATTATGCCAGCAGTTCTGTCAAAACAAAAACCATATCAGGTATGTGCACTCCTTAAACTAAAGAGACTCATGTCAGAGGCTTTACGTGGATCAGTTGTACAAACAGGGCTTTGTACCTCTAGGCTTTAAACAAATAGTCCCTCTGGTAGCGGTTTAATGTACTCATAATTAAAGGCTTTCCGTTTTTATTATTTCTACTGCTCAGGTTTATTATCTAAACTTTCTTTTTGCTCATTTAGTTGTAAAGTAGCACATGGATTTATCCTCTGTTTTCCAGTGTGTGCTCAGACGGGGCCAACAATTAATAAAACAAGAACATCATTATTCGGTAATGCCAACGTTATGCCGAGGGCTTTACCTGATATCTCGGAATATTGCCTAATGAAAGTAATCAGGCCCGACGAAGGGTCCTGTGTGCTCAGAAAGCTTGCAATTGTTACTTATTCAGTTAGCCAGTAAAAGGTATCACCAAATTTACATTTTATACATTTTTTCGAATGTCTAACACGGTGCTACGTCTCAAAAATTTTCAAACACAGTCCTCAAACGTTCCAGGAGGTCCCCCATAGGTTAAAATAGCAATTCAGCAGGTTTAAGGTGGTGAAGGTTCGACTTAAGAGACAGTACTTCGATTTTCGAATGGTCGAATTAAAAAATTTTAATAGAATTTTTTTAAATTGGAATAGAATTTTGGCCTCTTTGATAGTCAAAGTACACAAAATTTACCTCGAAATCCAAATTTTTTTCGTTCAAATTTTCATGTCATAAATCTTGAATGGTGCGACATCTATAGCTTCCCCTTTCTCCTTCTCCGTATATGTCTATGTAAATTAATGGAAGCTGTCAGCACATTCTATGAAGGTAATTAATTCGTTATACATGATGTGTTAGGAGGTGCGGTCAAAACAATTATATTTTTTGTACCTTAAAATCTGCCCCTTGCTAATGGATAAAAGCTGACCTACTTTTTTTTTAACCAAAAATCATGTTTTTAAATACTGGCATAGTTACAAAGTGGTTTTAAATGACTTTAAAGGGGAATTCACCCCCCCCCCCCC
>CM044442.1:117965101-117988336 GCA_024363595.1 Xenopus borealis | reverse complement strand
CCCCCCCCCCCCCCGGTACCAACCCCTGGAGCACAAGTTTGCCTTTGATTTCCACACAACTGTATAGTACCATCACGTTGGCAAATGAGAATGAGGCAGTGGAACAATTTGAAACTCAACTTGAAATGATATTAATAATCATATACAGTCGCTCACATCAATATTGTTTTGACGCCCATTGACTTCAATGCATTTCATGAAACTGCACAGATTCGCCCATCACTAGTTTTTGTGCTATTACAATTTTGCTAATGAACGTGAAGTGCCCTTTAAGCTGCAGGTCACCGTTTCCCCAAGAGACCTGCTTATCTTAAATTGTTGCAATTGCTTATCTTAAATTGTTACAAATGTATCCTGCAGTATATATTCTGGGCTATCTGCCAAAAGCCAATTAAGTTAGAAACCTTGTATCTTTTTCTCACTGTTCAGTGCAAGAGATGAAAGAGAAAGTCAGGACATTTCAGTAACAATTTGGGACTGCGGGTTGAGCTGTTAATATCGGGACTGTCCCATGAAAAACACACAGTTGGGAGCTATGTAGATAGCAGTCCCTTGGAGCAGGCCAGTCCTGTTCTTTAGTGATGGGCGAATCTCCCGAGATTCGCTTCGCCGAATTTTTCGCGAATTTCTAGAGAAATTCGCGAAACGGCAAAAAATTCGCGAAACGAGTCGCGGGACGATTTTGTCGCGCGTCGCGTCAATTTTGTCGCGCGTCTGTCGCACGTCGCGTCAACTTTGACGCGTTGCGTTGTTTTCGACGCGCGTCGCGTCGTTTTCGGCGCGCGTCGTTTTCGTCACGTTGTGTCAAAAACGACGCGCGACTGACGCGCGACTCGTTTTCAGCGAATTTTCGTCAAGCAAAATTTCGCTGGTGATTCGGGAATTTATTCGCCAGCGGCGAATCGCGGGAATTCGCCGCGAATTCGACCTAGGCGAATAAATTCGCCCATCAGTACTGTTCTTACCAACCTGCCAAAGGGCACATTGCTCCTTAACTTTGTGTTTGAATAAAGTGCAGGTTAGAAGGAGGGGATCCGATTTCTTCATTTTGCTGTTGCTAGGGGACCTTGCCTGGTCTATGGAAATCCAGCACCACTACAAGCAGTGTGAGTAAACTGTGGGAGTGCGGTGGTTAAATTGTTAGAAGGAGGGTGGGGACATTCTTCCCAACACATACAAACCTGACAGCCGACCCTCTATAAGGGCCACATATAAATGAATCCTCGTACTTCAGTTATTATAGGGGTGGGCATCTAAAATTATCTTGCCTGTGATGCACTAATAACATTTTAATTCCCTAATAACTGTTTTAGCTTAATAAATGTCACTCTAATACAGCGCTACGAAACAAGTTGGCGCTATAGAAATACATGTTAATAATAATAATGCCTTTCCTCCACACCATATTGTATATTCATTTTATTTATATTACTACGTAAGCCCTTTAGATTTCATTAGAGTTTTTTTTTAGGGAATGGAGCAAATCCTGTTAAAAAAAAACACAGAAATCCTATAGGCTTACTTACCACAGATCCCTAATTGACCAGTGAATATAGTCATACATTTGTGTACACGTTCATTGTCAATGACAGCTCGGTGGAATTACTTCTAGCTGCAGTTCCGCCCTTCTCTCTTCCTCTTCTCCAAGATTCACAACTGACATTGTTTTCTTTGGACTACTGGTTGCAAGTGAAATGTTATGATTTAACAGTTATTTTTAGCATTGGGCAAAAGCCACTTCTCTGCACTTACACAAAGCAGAGGTGTGAGTCCCTCGGAATGAACGCATCTGAAATGGATATGCGCCCTGCGTATCTGGAAATTGTACAGGGTTTTTCATGCAGAGCACAGTTCACTCATTGTTAGTATCACACTGAAAAATAATTTATACCCTACTGCCTATAATAAGGCTATAAAATTCCAGTTGGGGGCTCTGGTGATATCATAAACCACAAAAGCAAAAACGCGAGCGGTTTAATAACGTCACCGGAACTCTTAGATGGAATTACAGTCTGATTTTTATGAAGCATTTGGGTGTATTTTATTTAGTGTGATACATGGTAACCAAAAATAACACACACCAATTTGTGCATCTCGGGATCTGTTTACAGCTATAAATGTGATGAATTAAATGAGATATTGTAAGGAAAATCTCAAAGCTGTGTTAAAGCTGGGCTTGGTTTGGATAACCTCGGTCAAGGTCTCTTAATCATTAAAGAAAAGAGAATGGCCTGGCATCAGTGGTGTAACTAGATATTACTGGGCCCCACAGCAAATTAAATAACCAACATAACCAAACGTTCTCCTTTTTTTTACCAATAAGTGATTAAATTGCTCATTATTTAGGGCTTCATGGGGCCCCTTTATCTCCTGGACCCCCCTGCAGCCGCAGGGTCTGCTTCCTCTGTAGTTACGCCCCTGTCTGGCATCATCTGTTAGCAGATAGGCCCAAATTCACTAAAGTGCGAAGCGTCTAACGCTTGCACTAATTCGCCAGCGTGACGTCATTTCGCAACTTCGCAAATTCACTAACACCGACTCTGGGAATTTTCGTTGGCAAAGTAGATAGACTTGCGCAAATTCACACCCTTACACCAGGGGAAGTTGCGCACTGACGACGGATCGTAATTATGCAAATTCACTAAGATCAAAATTTTCCTGAACTTACGCCAGACTTTACTTCGCCTGGTCAGACCAAGTGAAGTTCAATACAATAAATAGGAGTTAGAAAAAAAACATGGAAAATTTTCCTAAGCCCCAAAAAACGCTATTGTAGGGTGATAGTGTGAAAAAGAGCGATTTTTTTGGGAGGGGTTAACCTCCTTCCCCCCCCTACATTTCCTAACATATGGCAACTCAACTATACAGGGGGCACATGTTTAAGGCAATAGGACAACTTTATTTTATTTATTAAAGGTTTCCTGGGCTTGTGTAGTGGAATGTAGTGGCTGTAACACACACTTCTATTATACTTTGCAATTCGCGCTGTTTGCAAATTAGGCATCGCTAGCGTATATGCGCTTTGCCTGCTGAACGAACGGTAGCGCTACTTCGCTAACGTTCGCCGCCCTGAGCGCAAGTTTGCATCTTAGTGAATTTGCGTAGTGCTACCTGGCGAAGTACGGCGAACGCTAGCGAAGCCAGCGCTAGCGAATTTTCGCATTTTTGTGAATTTGCCCCATAGTGTTTAAACAATTGCGTGTGAAGCTTCCATAGAAATTACTGCTCTGTGTCTACTCCAACCCACTGATTTTCTTGTAGGATTTAACCATAATGTACTTAGTATATACCAGGGTTCAATCAACTGGGGAGTTACGGGATGTTGTGACTATTGGAGGTTGTCTGTTCTTGTTCAGTGTTCTTATTACTGAAAAGTAATGTTCATGTTCCAAGCGCCCTTAATTTCAGGAACTGTTGGTGGTATTGAACCTTTATTCCTTCAAAGGATTGCCCCATTAATATCCCTAAGTCCAAATGAAAAGAACAATCTCAGTGACATTTTCAGCAGCAATTGGTTCTTATGGTTTTTTCTCATTCAATAACCTGTGTAACCCAAGATATTTAAAGGTATGGGGTCTATTATCTGGAAACATGTTATCCAGAAAACTTCGAATTAGAGAAAGGCCTTGTCCCATAGACTCCATTTTATCAAAATAATCAAAATTTTTAAAAACTATTTCCATTTTCTCTGTAATAATAAAACAGAACCTTGTACTTGATCCCAACTTAGATATAGTTAATCCTTATTGGAAGCAAACCCAGCCTACTGTGTTTATTTAATGTTTACATGATTTTCTAGTAGACTTAAGGTATGAAGATCCAAATTACAGAAAGATCCCTTATCCAGAAAACCCAGCAGTCTGGATAGCAGGTCCCATACCTGTACATGTTTATAATCATGTAGCTTGTCACTGTTCCTGTAAAATAATACTGTCTGAAAATGGAAGCTAGTGGGGACACAACAATGGTAGGAATTGGGATCTGCCTGCGTTCTTAAAGGAAAACTATACCCCCCGAACAATGTAGGTCTCTATAAACAGATATTGCATAAAACAACGTATATGTAAAACCCTGCTTCATGTAAATAAACCATTTTCATAATAATACACTTTTTTAGTAGCATGTGCCATTGGGTAATCATAAATAGAAAATTGCCATTTTAAAAAATAAGGACAGCCTCCTGGGATCCTAGGATCCAACGGTGCACACAAACATACCAAACACACTATAAAGTTAGGTCACATGAGCCAATTAACAGACAGAGTTGTGTCTTTTGCTTCCACACTTCTTCTTGTTACAGTTAGAGTTGAAATATTTCTGGTCAGGTGATCTCTGAGGCAGCACACAGACCATCATGAAATGGTGGTTCAAGGCAAGAGACATAAAAGGGCAATATTTACTTAAATATATATACCAGGTAGGTAAGATTCTTAATATGTCACTTGATTTGATATAAACTATCTGTTGCTCAAAAATTCATTTTCGGGGTATAGTTTTCCTTTAACAGAGACTGGGAAGATCTTTGGAATAGGGTTTAATTCAGTGTTCCAGGTGGTAGAAGGACTGGGTATTTCAAATTTATGGATAAGTATTTTGGGTGACAACTTTTAACTGTTGATTTATTGTATAATGTCATACAGCAAAGTTCATTTAACCTTTGAGCACACTGGGGCCGTTAAAACCCTCCAGTTGGACAGCCTTGATCTAAATGATTGTAATGAACGGCATTCATCTTTTAAATTCAACCCTTAAAATACGCCTACATCTTGGCTTAAATGTCAGTGCAGAAAAAATATTCTTCTTCAAGATTTGTGCTGTTGGCAACCACCAAGGGTATGCTTTCAATAATGTCAAAATAAGTGACCATATAATCAAAACCAATCTGCTTTTATTTAGTGAATCATTTTTGTAATGTGCGTCAACCATTTTCCAAGAGCCAGTATTTTTTGTTTTTCCTTTATTCCTTAATTAATGTACTTTAGGAAAAAAAATATAGACAACTTGGAAAAAAAGATGTATATATATTTATTTATATTTGTATAAGTTTTTTTCTTGGGCTCTATGTTTGCTTTGCTGAGAACTATTTGGTCTATTTAAAATATTCCTCATTATCACATCACAGAATACTGATCAGTGACCTGGATAATGATCAGTTATTAATGCCTGCTGTGTAGTGTGGCCACTCATTAAAATTAATGAAATCAATTGGGAAATCTGACTCAGGTCAAGCAGTTACGCATGGAGAAAAAGATTCAAGTGTGCTAAGCCTTTCAGCATGGTGTTATAATGGGCTGCACCATCTAAAGAATGTGAAGAAGAAAGTACGGCTCACCTTCAGAAATCAGATTAATTCTAATTGTGATGACAGTTTGAAAAGAAGCAGAGGCAAATAGTATTAATTCAGGCATCTTTTGTTTACTTGTGATGGGTCATAATCAGGGATTGAACTACCAGGGGTATGGGGGGGGTGCAGTCACATCTATGTCTGCACACTCTTGGGGCCCTTCTGATGATTACGCCGATGCAAAGGCTCACTAAAAACTGCATTTGGATGGGGTTGGATGGAGTGCAGCCGGAAGCTGTGGCTCAGCTCTAGTGGTTGTAGCACCCCATACCCCCCCTTTAAATTAATGGTGGTCCTGTGCTTTTAAAAAATGGGCGTTGGTTTGGGAATCGCTCTCTCTTAAAAGCCATATGTTGGCGGGGGAGGATATAGCCCTCAAATTGAAACCAAGGCTCAACACAATGATTACAGGTAATGCTACTATGCAAAGAAATAAAAGACTTTAAAATTATGAAAATAAGTTAGGGACCGCCATATGGGGTTTACCTTGACGTGGTATGGTGGCTTATCAATTTTATAATCATAACTTTGTACAAAATAACCCCTGTCTTTAAAAAATATGCACTGGCATTTATACTGATTTACTTATGAGACAGGGGCCCAGGGAGTGTGTTTTACAAGTAGCACTCCCACTATACTTAAATATACTTTAACCTAGCCTTTAGAGTGCTCCCACAATCCCCCCGTGTTTTGAATTTGGATGGGGTTGTCTGCTTTGCCTGCACCCAGGCTATAGGGATCATAGTTCAGTTACTTAATGATATAAGGGCCCTGAGTCCCTTTTGCATATGAAAAGTACTGGGAACTGGAATTTACTGCATATTGCCTCCACATAGGGAACATCTCAGGAGGGTCCCACTAGAAAAAAAAAACAGTTTGCAAATTAAACAAATATAAACTTTATATAAAATAGTAGTGAAAGAACTTGGGCAATCTAATACACAATGCACTGCTGCACTGGGGACAAGTGGGGCCTACCTATCTCACTATTAGGTACCTGACTGTTTCTGCAACACAGTCCATTTTATTATCAAAGTCCCAATCCTCTAGAAGGGTTTAATGACCACACAGTTCAGTTCAAATGGAATGTCCCTTCCCAAGAGCTCTTATACCCCAGGTAGTTCTACCTTTCCCAAAAGTACCATTCTCTTTGGAACTTACCAGCCGCTCCCATGCAGCAGGTACAGTAACTGCACAAGACCTGTCCTCAGATTGGGGCCCCACACTTGTATCCTTGCCAGTATCCTCCATTGGGTGGCTCACTCACCAGGGTACTATCAGAGACAGTAACACTGGAGATTACAGGCAGCTCTGCAGCAGGATCAATCTCACCAGTGGCTCATTTCAATTCCTGAGTCTCTAGCTGCTTGGCAGGGAACAGGATGGACTCTTTCTGAATTTCTAGAGATTCAACAGCTTGGACAGTCTCACAAAAACTGTTTCTAGCTTGATGTTGCAGCATAGAACCCCCTATTAGCCGCTGTACATTTGGCTCCAAAGTCAAGCACACCCTCTCTCCCAAGGATGCACTGGCGCACCCAGCCAATCGGATGGATGGCTATCCAACTGGGCTGGATGATGTCACAGACAGAAAAACAGGAGAAGGATTTGTCTGATCCCCTACAAGTGCAATATATACAGTGTGGGACTGGGATGCCAGGGGCCCACCAGAAAACCTTAGACCATGAGCCCACCAGAAAACTTTAGTCCGTGGGCCCACTTTCAAACTACTCCTCCTCTCCTCACTCAGCATTTTCATTCTCCTAGTCTTTTATATCTACTTACTATTTTCTTCCATTATTAAGCATTTTTCCCTATAAAGAAATAGGGAATGACCATGAAATAGGCTAAATTGTTATAAGCAAGAGGCCCACCGGGAGTTTTCCTGGTATCCTAGTGGGCCAGTCCAACACTGAATATATATCTGGGTCTTTAAATGAGAAGGAAAGGCATATTTAATTGGGGGTACCTAAAGTTAGGCACCCTCAAGTGATTATATATACTTACCTTACATCTAATGTTCCTCATGACCATGAACATTCATGTACATACACATTTATCTAAATGATTACTATTGTTTTTTTTACACCTCATATTTGAAAATACAATCTGAAGCTATGATGCTCCAGTATTAGAAGTCTCTGATGTTTCTCAAATGCTTAAAATCCTATTGGTAAAAAACCTTTAATATACTTTTCCAGTAGACAGTGGTTTTGATTCATGCTCATCCTCTTCTTCTGTTGCAAATGTCAATTATTAGTGCACTGAATCATGATATTTGCTGTGGTAAACATTATGTGATATCCAAGAGACTGGTTCCAACTATTTTCCTTGGAGACTTTTGCCCTGATTTGATTTTCTCCAGACACTGACAAATTATATATAAATATATATGGAACCAGATTTACTTCTTGGAAAATTTCTTAATTTGAGTGTTCTGCCTGGCAGATTATGCTCACTTGTTGTGATGAAATAGCTTTTATTTTCCATGTATGTATTCAGTTCCAAAACACCAAAATAAAAGGATTTATCAAAGAATCATCAAACAATAGTACAGGCATTTTTTTTGGCTATTGTTCACACCCATTGGTAATATATATTAATTTTCTCATAGTAACAGGCAATTAGAAAAAAACCCACACATGAACCAGAGGTAGGCAAAAAGATCTTTTGAAGCCTCTCCAATTTTGGAGAGGGGTAAAAATATTCCTTCTGACTCCAAGATGGCAATTGGACTAGTCCCCGGAGCAATTTGTGCTATGAGTAGTGATGGGCGAATTCGCGGCAAATTCCCGCGATTCGCCGCTGGCGAATAAATTCGTGAAACGCCAGCCAAATTTCGCCCGCAAAAAACGAGTCGCGCGTCGTTTTTGACGCGACGCGCGAAAACGACGCGACACGCGTCAAAAACGACGCGCGACTCGTTTCGCTAATTTTTCGGCAAAGCGAAACGCGCCCGTTTCGCCCATCACTAGCTATGAGCTATCTATAGTACCTGTTGCTATCTGTTGCTTTATGATGTGACATGTTTTCATACTTCATTAATAAGAAATATTCTACTGAATCTACTGACCATGCATCCATAAGTCTAAATATTATTTGTTAATAATAAATATTCAGATGCATATGGGGGGGAGGAGAGCTTATAAGTTCCAGTCTTCCAAAATCAGGGTTAATACTTTTTCATTAGTATTGTTGCATATTACTTTTTCATTAGTATTTTCATTAGTATTATTCATTAGTATTCTTGCAGAAATTCTGTAAGTTCTGATCAGCAACAAAAATGCCCCCTTGACTTTTTAGCAACTGCAGCCAATAATACTTCAGACAACAACATAAAAAATAATCCTATATTTGCTTGGCACATATCGAGGTATATCATTCATATTGTCATATGAAAAATAGGACATAACAGCAAAGTAGGTATAAATACACATGAAAAAGAAGTAAAACTTTAACATTTGTAATATAAAAAAAGATTGTTCATTAGTGTAAGGAGCTGTATAAATGTAAGGAATGTTTTATCTTGAATTATAAAATCACCCTCATTAAGCAAGGGATTCAAAATGAGAGGTGGGTATGCTAGTTCTGTAACTGTAAGGATTATTTTATTTTAAGTTCTAAACATCATCATCGTCAAACAAGAGTTTCAGAATGAGAATATTTGCATATGCATATCCTAATTTGCATATGCAAATTAGGGCCAGGGAGCTAAATCACGTGACTTTTTGGCACAAAACAAGGAAGTAAAAAATGTTTTCCCCTTCCCACCCATAATTTGCATATGCAAATTAGGGTTCGGATTCGGTTCGGTATTCGGCCAAATCTTTCGGGAAGGATTCGGGGGTTCGGACGAATCCAAAATAGTGGATTCGGTGCATCCCTAATTGTTATATCAATAAACTATTTCAATCCTATCTAGTGCACAAGTGTGTTGTAGATGTGAGAGTTAGTCCTTTGCTTGGAAACCACCAAGTAGAGTGCTGTAGCACTACATTTAGAGCAATCCATATTCTGCAAAGCAAACAACTCACATTGGGTCAGTCAACCAAAAGGTCATGTAGCACAATCTTTGGCAAGATTGACACTCAGGGGCCCATTTACTGACAATCAGATTTTGATTTGTTATCCACTACTATCCAATACTGAAAAATTTGTTTTTGTGAAATTTAGATTTTCGAAAAAAACTATATTTATTAAGTGAAAAAAAAATCTTTAATACCAAACTTCTTCAAGTAAAAGTTGTAGAGGTTCTATAGAATTCAGTTGGAGCTGCTCTGATCTTATTTGACCTCTTTAATCAAATCAGACTTTTAAAGGTTACAGATTTTTTTCCCTCGGCATTGTGAGAAAAACTCAAATTTTTAGAGGTTTTGGAGGGATTAGTGCTTTTTACCACATCGTTCAGCTATTTTTTGCATTAACAGTTTTTATATTTGCGAAACGCCAGAATAATTTCGCCTGGCGAAAATTCACCGGCATCTCATTTTGGTCGCGGGCGTCTATTTTTGGACACTGGCGCCCATTGCCGCGTCCAAATAATGTACGCTGGCATCCAAAACGAGACGTGACAGCGTTTCACAAATAATTTGCCGTTTCGGTGAAACCCATCACTGATCTGAATGAAATGATGATCTGTGAGAATATGTTCAAAATGTATATTTTGGGCTCATGCATGATTCAACAGGCTTGAGTGCTGTAGCGGAATATTATGAACACTTAGGGGCAGATTTACTAAATTCGTGTGAAGGATTCGAATATTCACTCTAATAGTCTCTATTCGATTGTGCAACTATTCGAATATGCAAATTAAGTATTTTTGACTGTCGAATATAGAATATTCGGTTGCATCAAATAGATTGAATAGATCTAATAAATATATATTCGATCGACTATTCGCCAGTCGAAGAACTTGCCCATTAAATTTTTATTCGACTGCCTACTTCTCCAGATTGAACCTGCCGTATTGCAATAGAAGCCTAAAGTCTTTTGTCAAATTTCAATCATACAATCGAACGCTTTGAACATTCGATTCATACGATTTTGGTGAATAGTGGAATGTTTTTTTTGCGACTTTTCGTAGAATTGTTATATTGTACGATTCTGGCGAATAGTCGTGCTCAAAACCAAATATTTTTTTCGATTTTGGTGAATATTTATTCGCCAAATTTTCGCCAGTCGAATTCAAGGGCTGAAAGCCCTTGACAATTCGACCCTTAGTAAATTTCCCCCTTACTCTTGTGGGATTGGTGAAGCAACCTGTACTTGCACCTTGTGGTAGATAAAAATATCATGAAAGTTGCAGTTTATACTGCACTGTTGGCCACAGAGGATCCCTGTACTGGCATTATATAAAGGGCCCCCAGCACATTGTCTCTCCATGAACTACTTAAAGGGATCCTGTCATGGGAAAAAAATTTTTTTTCAAACTGCATCAGTTAATAGTGCTGTTCCAGAAGAATCCTGCATTGAAATCCATTTCTCAAAAGAGCAAACAGATTTTTTTTATATTTCATTTTGAAATCTGACATGGGGCTAGGCATATTGTGAATTTCCCAGCTGCCCCAAGTCATGTGACTTGTGCTCTGATAAACTTCAATCACTCTTTACTGCTGTACTGCAAGTTGGAGTGATATCACCCCCTCCCTTTCCCCCACCCAGCAGCCTAACAAAAGAACAATGGGAAGGTAACCAGATAGCAGCTCCCTAACACAAGATAACAGCTGCCTGGTAGATCTAAGAACAGAACTCAATAGTAAAACCCATGTCCCACTGCGTACTATACAGTTACATTGAGAAGGAAAAACAACAGCCAGCCAGAAAGCAGTTCCCCTAAACTGCTGGCACAAGTCACATCGAGGCAGCTGGGAAATTGACAATATGTCTAGCCCCATGTCAGATATCAAAAATGAAATATATAAAAATCTGTTTGCTCTTTTGAGAAATGGATTTCAGTGCAGAAGTCTACTGGAGCAGCACTATTAACTGATGCGTTTTAAAAAAAAAACATATTTCCCTTTAACTTGTACAAGTTTTGGTGTCTTCTAGGAAAACTCCTTGTGATGTCCACCCCATGCCCCTTCAGGATGCAGCGCTGCAGTGCATTAGGCTGCAAGAATCAAGGCAATCTGTTCAACAATGGACACTTTGCACAGCTTTTTGCCTACTGCTCCGTTATTTATAAAGAAACTCTTTTTCTGCTGTTGTAATCATTACTGGAAGTTGCAAGATACAAGAAGCAAGAGCCCTATTAAGTAGTCTTATTAATTACAACTTTATTTAAACCAATAACATCTACAGTTAATTAGTAAATGGGGGTTTAAAAGTAAGCCAGCAATAACTGAAATGATCTGCCCCCCCAAAAACAGGGGCTGCATCCTCCACCAATAAAATGTTATTGCTTGTTTGCAGTGACACTTTATTGACCTTGTAGGACATTATGGGTGATGATGACTGAAAGATTTGTGAATTCTATCCAGAGCGCAGAGCCGTGTAATTGTAGCAAAAGTAAAATCTTCCATATGCATACCTTTTTACATTTTCATTTATAGGGAAAGATTACTCATGCTTAATGATGAGATCTGCTTTAGCCGCGCTCTGCAATTTCCAGCTGCAACATGTAATTTATGGCTGTGCTGATATTAATAAAAACAGAAGCAAGGAAACACACCTGCATCAAACTATACCTACAGGACCAGTGGCTGCTATGAGAAAAAAATACACCCATATATATATTTTACACTAGGAATGTATTACCTTGTGTTTGTGTGCCTGTCGCCTTGGCTACACAGTAAGCTGCTAGATAGATATGGGAGTCTCTGTGCATTAGACATTTTTGTATAGAAATGACATCATATTTTCAAAACAAATGTCCTCTTCATAGAAACTCCATCTTATTGAACTAAACCTGTGTTTGTTTTCTTGCTGTGATTTCACTTTAATTTGCTGGCCCATATGACTTCATTTTCTACTTTAATTGAAGTACAAAAATAACACATAAGATGCTTCATCTCCTGTAATCTACTAGTAATAATTTGAGGTCACACCCTTCTCTTAAATATTTCAGTTTGTTAATTTTGTACCATAGGTCATTAAATGGGATAAAAATCAACTACAAATACAGTGATCCCCAACCAGTAGCTCGTGAGTAACATGTTGCTCTCCAGCCCCTTGGATGTTGCTCCCAGTGGCCTCAAAGCAGGACCTTATTCTTGAATTCCAGGCTTGGAGGCAAGTTTTGGTTGTATAAAAACCAGGTGCACTGCCAAACAGAACCTCAATGTAGATTGACAATCCACATAGGGGCTACCAAATGGCCAATCACAGCACTTATTTGGCTCCCCAAGAACATTTTTTATGCTAGTGTTGCTCCCCAACTCCTTTTACGTCTGAATGTTGCTCACGGTTTCAAAAGGTTGGGGGATCCCTGCATTAGACAATGCCACACTTGAGTCAAGGAGCCTAGTTTGAAACAAGTTATTTCTAGCTATATTTCTCAGTCTAACCGGTAAATAATAGAAAATTGCCCAAAAATAAATGCAATTGAGCCCAGTTTTTTTTAAATATCTTTTTATATGTGTTGCCCTTTGGAATTTGTGTTATTGATAAACTGTAGGGCTATGACAGAATTGATGGAGAATGTATTTAAAATTGCAAGCATTTTCAAAATGGCGTTGTTTGCAAATGTTTAGCGCGGCTCCCAGTGTAAAATCAATCAGTGTAAAATCAATCTCTGCTCAATTTTCATCTGATTCATTAAGAATATAACTACAAAAAACAAGAAAAAGTGGTGAGCACAACTTTTTCTTGTTTGTTGTAGTTATACTGGAGCAGTTACCAGCTCTCTGTTGTAGCCCCCACTCTTCCCAGCTATAGTCAGGTGATCCCACTGGTGTCTAATAAAAGGGCATCCATGATTGGGAGTTTTACTTTGAAAGCAGCAAGTAAGTTGCAGGTAAGACTTAGTCCCTTTGTAAAATGTATAATGAAGCAATAGAATTCTTAATGAATCAGATGAAAATTGAGCGTAGGACTGGCCAGATATGGGATGACTTTGACGTAGTTGGCCAGCTTAAATATATTGCAATATATGGACATACAATACCTGTTGTTTAAAGGGTAAGGCATTTTTTAGTAGCTGTATGCACAGAATGTCTGAATGTCTTAAATATATTGATAATGGGTTGAGTGCAGAGGACCTCTTGTCTTTGTCTATATAAACTTCTACTAAAGCCCTTGTAGGCATGTTTGGGGAGCTCATTGAGGTGCATTTAAGGTTCTAATTTTCTATTTGCCGCTATCCACTTAGTAATAATCTTAACAGGTAATAGTGACAGGTTATACGTTGTGTACAATGCTACTATTATGGCTGGATACATGTTATTAAAAGATTCTTGTAGGTTTTTAGTAATAACATTTTCCACTACTGATCTACTAAACTAACTTTAAAATAATACTATTTCTTACTTTTGGGACTGGATAACAGTTAACATTGTTTCATTTAAAAAGAGGGTTACAATTCTATAAGTGTTTACTAGTTGGAAAATAATGTACATGGTCTATAATATTTCTAGGTCTTCAAATGTTGGTTTGTATTCACAGATAATTATGCCTACTGTGCCAATAATGTTTTTCTGACTGATCTATCAAATTATTTGTGACATTGCTGGATTACTGTTCATTAGCTAAGGGGAAAAAAAATCAAGATATCTTATTTTCTTTACTCTGGAAGCAGCCCAGGAATGTACCCTGCCTACTAAATTGTCAGCAATATTTAGTGACTGTTATAATAATGTGGATCAAACGCTACCCTCTAGAGCATTAGCTTTGCGTATTTGCTCCCGCTTGAATGGGGGTAATTGCTGTTTCATGTTAAAATAGGTTGATTATGTTAAGCCTTTGATCATGTGTAATATGATTTAATTTGCTTTTAACAAAACATTCCATGGGAATGCCATTCAGCTCAGAAACCCACTTTGTTTTGAGTAGGAACTATTCATTAGCTCCCAGCCTGTCTGAGTGCAGTTAATGTGTTACACCACGGACTTTTGGAGATTTTGCATATTCAACATGTGACACGGCATCCAGCTGGTTTATTGTTCACAATCTACTCACTGCTACTGTGCAATAGAAACCAGTAAATACGTCCATGGTGATCCAAGCACTCATAAGATCCAGAGAGCCTCTGCACAAAAGTACAAGTGGTTTTATATACTAGGATGTGTGAGTAAGTAAAATAGAATAAAAAAATTAAAAGTTGGCTCAGCTTAAAGGTCAACAGATAAAAGATTCTTCTGCAGATTTAAATCACAAGCACCAGCCCTGAGCCTGCCACAGTCAGCTTTAAATTAAACAATCAATATTCTTATGCAGAGATAGTTTCCAACACTCACTCACTGAGACTCGGGTTCATCAGTCCAGAGTCTTACAGGTATGGCAGTTACTGATATCTTCCAGGAAATGTGAAAGACTTAAACTGGTAACTCACCAGTAGTGATGGGCGAATCTCCCGCGATTCGCTTCGCCGAAAAATTCGCGAATTTCCAGTCTCGCGAAACGAGTAGCGGGACGCTTTTGAAGCGCGTCGCTGGTGATTCGCGAATTTATTCGCCAGCGGCGAATCGTGGGAATTCGCCGCGAATTCGACCCTGGCGAATAAATTCGCCCATCACTACTCACCAGTGAAGTTGTGTTGCCCAGATGCTAATGCCCCCCATGAACCCGTAGCTGGAGGGTAATCTCCATTCATATTGGCAAAATTTAGCTCACACACTGAACTGAAACTGAAAAGTGGAGGCTTTATTATCTATTTAAAGGGACCTGTCACTCTAAGAAGCAATGCCAGATTTTATATTTCCAAGTAAATTGAGAAAAATAAACTTAACATACACATACAGATGAAGCCACTTTGGTTTGTCTTTTTGAAACAGAATAACTAAACCCAGATATCCCACTTACAGTATGCCATTTAACACAGAAAATTGTCCCAGCATCCCATCTAATTGAAGTGTTCTCCATTGTGAACAATGGTGCTTTGATGCGCTAATGAAAATGAGTTAAGATGACTTTAGACACAGCTTCTTTAGACACCAGTGATGGGTGAATTTATTTGCCTGTGGCGAATTTGTGGTGAATTCCCGCGATTCGCTGCAGGTGAATAAATTCACGAAATGTCAGTGAAATTTCCCATTTGCCTATTGCCGGCGTAGAAAAAACGCTGGCGTCCAAAAACGGACACGCTTGTCCAAAAACGGACGTCCACATCCAAAAAGAGACACGTGGCATTTCACAAAATTTTTGCTGTTCCGCGTACTTTTAGAGAAATTCGCAAAACATTTGGCGCAGCGAAACACCGCCGATTCGCCCATCACTATTAGACACAGCTTCTTCAGTTAATCTTGAGTCATGATGCATTTAACACACAAATCCAAGTGGCTTAGTCTGTATACAGTTTTAAAATCGTGTTTCCTTAACTCTTTTGAAGTCCTCACTTAAGAATAAAGACAGGTGGCATTTTGAGGCATCTGTTATCAATGACGTAACTAGACGTTACTGGGGCCCACAGTTAGGGCCCCAAAATATTGATAATCTGGCCAATTCTACTAAAATTGCTCATTAATTAGGGTCTCACTGGGCCCCCTACACTCCAGGCCTCCCCTTCTAATGCAGGGTCTGCTTCCTCTGTAGTTATGCCCTTGTCTGTTATCACGGCAGGCTTTGCTTGATTCCAGAATATATTGTATTCCAGAATAGAGAATCTGATGCCTATGCCCATGAATAGGCTACACACATTTGTAGACAGTGAGGAAGATGATAATATGTTAGGTGGCCAATGCCATCTAGGAAGTGTAGAAATGAAAATGAAAGGCATGGAGGGGTCAAATACAAAATATGATCAGGGCCACGGGGCCAAGGGGGCGGGGCAAAGATGGAGTGTGTGAATGAGATTGTGGTGTATGAATAGAAGATAATGTGATTTTTTAAGGATAAATAAAATGATAGTGTCATGGCATGTTTCGGCACAGTGTGTGGTATAAATAATATTTGCAACCTAGTACAAGTATGGGACCTGTTATCCAGAATGCTCAGAACCTGGGTTTTTCAGATAATGGATCTTTACATAATTTGTATTAATATTTTCTAGATAATCATTACATAAACCCAATAGGCTGGTATTGCCTTTAATAGGGATTCATTATATCTTAGTTAAGGTGGTGTTTTATTATTAAAAAAATAAATCATTTTTAAAAATGTCTTATTTGTATAAAATGGAGTTTATGAGGGATGGCTTTTCCATAATTTGGAGCTTTCTGGATAACAGGTTTCCTGATAATGGATCCTATACCTGTAATTCCATTAATTATATATTTTCATATATGTCTAGAGAAGCAAGTAAGTGTAACAGCATCTTGGTCACTCACTGGTGCCAAGGTTGTACCATCTTACCAACTCGGGTCCTGAGTCCCCTTTGCAAGGTGAAAGGGTACTGGGAAATTCTTCTCTGGCAGTGCCTCCACCTAATATAATCCAGGAATACACCTGCGGGTGGCCCCATTAGGAAAAAACATTTTAAACACACATTGTATCACATTAGGAGGCATGCAGGATCCTTTTCCTATACCCTCCCTAGGCAGACTAACTGGGGGCTCACACAGAGCTGGCAGGCTCACAAAGAACTGAAACAGTCATCCACGTGATGGCGTCCTTCAAAGGCTCTCCTAGCCGAGCACACACTTGCTTGGTCTGAACTATAGCTGAACTATACAGATGCAGCCACTTGGATTTGTAAGTTAAATGCGCCATGACTCAGGGCTAATTGAAGAAACTGTGTTATCTAAAGTCATCTTAACTCATTTAATGCATTTAACCTTTTCATTAGCATACCAAAGCACCATGGTTTTCAATGGTGAACTCTTTAATTGGATGGGATGCTGTGACACAATATTCTGTGCTAAGGGATAAATGGGATAGATGAGTTAAGTTACGACGCATTAAACACACAAATCCAAGTGGCTGCATCTGTAGCTCTCAGCACTTTCCATAGCGCGAGCACACAAAGTCCAGTTTTGGGATCCATCTCCGTGAATATCAGGGTCTAGTTATCCCTGAGCCCACACAGGGCATAGCAGCCATGTGGTGTGTCTCCATAGCCTGAGGTCTGCCCCTGCAGCACCCCAGCGAATGATCACTCCTCATGCATCCAAAGTGAAAGTGGAACACTGACGGCAAAAACAACAATAGCTGTAAGCACATGGCATCTCCGACTTGTAGAAAAGAGGTGCAGCAGCGACACCTAGTGACACCCTCTGGTATCTGCCATGTTGCAGAGGGACAAGGGCTCTAGCCCCTGCCAAGCTCTAGGTAGACCCTGTAGCTGACATTAGGGGATTTCCACAACATCATCATCATTTATTTATCATCATAATTTATTTATCATCATCAGTGCTTTACCTTAGTTATAAGATGTGGTTCAGACCATATGGGAATTAACCCTACAGGTCCCCCACACAAGTTTTCTGAGGAGAGAATGAAATAAGTTATTGGCACTGTGTGGAATGCAGTTAAGCGACTTACACTTCATGTACGATATATATAAAAAAAGTTTAAGAAACAAGCTATTAAAGTTAACTATGTAATTATATCCAAAGCCCAATGCAGGTCACAATTCTTAATCATTTATACCTGTCATGGCTTTAAAGTGATGGCTAGTAATATCCTTAATGGTGCACTATTGTTACATTGAATAAGTTGCTGCAATCAGAGGTTAAAAAATGCTCCATCTCAGACCTACCCAGTTCATGTAGAAGTCAAAGGCAGATGTCCGGTTCACAACTAGAAGATATCCTGATCTGTGCTGGGTTTCATTCAATATTCCGAAGATTTTGTGGCTTTCAGGCATCAAATTTGAAAAAGTTGCCGTTTTTGGTAGTGATGGGCGAATTTATTCGCCAGGGGCGAATTCGCGGCGAATTCCCGCGATTCGCCGCTGGTGAATAAATTGTCGAAACTACCAAAAAAATTCGCCCAAAAAAATTCGCTGCGCAAAAACGAGTCGCGCGTCGTTTTTGCCGCGACGCGCCGAAAACGGCGCGACGCGCGCCGAAAATGACGCCAATCTGGAAATTCGCGAGTTTTTCGGCGAAGCGAAACGCGCCCGTTTCGCCCATCACTAGTTTTTGGGCATCAAATCAGAAAAATTTGCAGTTTTCATTGACAAATCCAAAAAAATCATACCTTTTAGATTTTATCAAGTCTTTTCCTGCACAAGAAATTTTCGTGAAAATGTATTGATAAATAGGGGGGGAAGTCAGTGCTGATTTGGTCGAAATGGTTTTCAGAAAATATTTAACATTTTTGGATTTTAATAAAGAACTCCCTAAAATGCACAGTTACACAGGATTGCCATTACTGCTTTTCTATGTAATCTAAAGACAGACATTTCTTTCTTTTACCTTCCAACAATGTCATTCCTTTTATATGGTCTGTCATCCAAAATTAAGGACTTCACATGCTTACAATGATAGGGCTATAAATTCTAACCACGTTTACTAATATTTGAATTTTCATAGTATTATCAGGGATTTTCATCCTATGGGTGCTTTGCTGTAATACTACAAAAACATAAGTAGTGTCCAAGAATGGCAATTAGAGTGCCATATTCATTTCCTCGCGAACCACACTTTTAATAGGACTATTGCAGATGGCCCACTATTCTTCAAATTGGCTATTAAGCATGTAGATCTTGAATCATGCAGTGGTTGTCATTAAAATAGGTAACACACTTCATAATCCAGATAATGATCTGTTTTAACGTGCAAATCAAGACATAGTAACAACACCCGAAGAATTAAAAGTGTAATATAGATTTAGAGCAAGTTTTAAACCATTAATTATTCAGGTAATATTTCTCTGATTTCATGCTTCCGTGTGATTGGTTAGTATCATCACATTACTTTCCTGTCAAAGAATGTGGCTTTTGATCATTCCAATAATATTTGAGACCAAACTGACCTTCAGTCTGCCTCAATAACTGCCTTATGCTGACTTTGGGAAACCAGACTCCAAATTTGGGGACATATGCCTTATTTTTTTTTTAATATATTGAAATAGAAGGTTGAAGATGGGCAGTTCTTGCATTTCTTCAACAAGTGTAGAGTATATGATTAGTGACCATACAGTGCGACAGAATTTCTGAAAAGCTGTACAGCTGAATATTCTCTGTTGAGGTCTATAAGGTGGTTGTTGCTCTCTTAACTATTGAAGACACTGTTTATCTACGTACACATAAAACCAAAATGAAAATAACACATTTATATAAATGGTTTACTACCGATTGGTTAGCCACATGAGATATTTAGTTTAAGAAGTAAACCAGGTTTGGCATTTTAAATTGTTTAATTTTTTTGTACTGCTGATATAACCTTACGCATAGGCTCTAATGACCAATGCCCTACAGTATCCATATTAAAAAAATAGGGGCAGATTTACTCAAGCGCAAAGTTGCCAATGCTAGAAAAAACCTCATCTGCAGAGACATGGCCAATTGACCAACAGGTGTAGACGACAATTTGCTAGGGAAAGAGACTCTTGCTAGCACAGCTTCGTGCCCTATCGCCATGGCGCATTTTCGCTCAGGCGAACGATTGTTGTTCAGCAAATTCACTTCTCCCGAGTTTCCTTCAGCACATTAGACTACACAAACTGATGACATGAAGCTACATCCTCCTCAATTTTATGTCAGTGACATCATATCCTGTACACCAGAAAGTCATAAAGTTGAAAAAAAAACCGCTGGTGTTTTTTTTTTCATTTTTTTAAGCGGGATTGCCTTCAAAAGTTCTAACTATTAAAGATTTTTGTTATTTTTTACCAACCATTTGAGGGGCATACCAGATTTGTTTTTGGGTGGGCTCATATCTAGGGCATTAGAGAATCTCTATAGTATTTTCTTCTGCTTCCTTGGCCACTTTAAGCATTTGACCTAAGCATAAGTGTACTAACGAAGTTTCGCTCAGCAGAACTGAACGCTAGCAAAAGGTCGCTATGAAATACTTGCGCTGACTAATTAACGGTAGCAAAACTGCACCAGCATTCTTCTGCTGAGACACAACTGCACATTTTAATGAATTAGCGTGCTGGTAACGAATTTGCGCCTGTTGAACTGGAGCAAAGTGTGGCAGATCGTTTTACTCAGGAATAACGCATACTTAGCATTATTTGTTTCAAAATCCACAATTGTTATGAAAATTCTCCTTTGAGTGGGGATACCAAGGAAATGTGCTGTCTGTGCTATGGTACACTTGGCCTTGCAATCACTGCTTCTTGTACTTGTGCTTTAACGTGTTCGCACATCTTTGCTGGCTTTGAGATGCCTTCCTGTAAACATTCCACACTGATGCCACAATGCTAATTTTGGTTTCAAACTAAATTTGGGTTTCATGATGAAATTGCAATTTGAATTTTTTTTAAAGTGTTTTTTTAAGCCACTGTGAAAAATCTATAAAGCTCCTATGTTACAGCTAGACATTAAAGGCTCTGTTCAGGGGAAATATTATGCATCTATTTCTTGCCCGCAACTTAGCAGAGCCGCCTGCTAAACTAAACTAAACTGATATTCACTTGAAAACTTGGCTCCTGTTCGGGATTCATGTTTTGATAGAGCGAAAACAGGATGAACGTTTAATTATAATACACCATCTTGTTCATTCGATTTAAACAGGCTCATTTTTGTCTTAATCAGCGCAACCTGTTTATGGTTATTCAACACAGGAAGAAAAAGGTGAATTTTCAAAACTAACTTTAATTCCATGATCTCAGATCGAAAAGAATTACGGGCATGAGAGTTATTTGGAATTCTAAACTTGGAATCTTGCCATTTTCTCCCACAAGTAATGTTTTCAGTGAACCGCAGGCCAACGAGTGCTTGCTATTGTATGATTCCTTGAGATGGGGTATGAAATGACTCTTACAGTGAAATACAAACACTACTGGGCATAGGATATATCGTCTTCATGATTTAGTGGATATTGTTAATGCTACAACACAACCTGCCATGGGTGATTATATTAGAATTAGCTGGGCCACTCTGGATATTTAAATAGCTTACTATCTATTCTATCTAACATTGGATTTGCTTCTGCACCTGCAAAATCATATTCTTCATACACATTATGTTCCGGAGGTGTTTCACACAGTAAAATAAATGTTTTTTGGCTGTAAGGTAGTGATGGGTGAATTTATTTGCCAGGGGCGAATTTGTGGCGAATTCAAAACGACACGACGAAAATGACATGACGCGCCGAAAACAACGCAACGCGTCAAAGCAACTCGATTCGCGAATTTCTCTGGAAATTCGCTAATTTTTCGGCGAAGCAAAACTGGGGAAATTCGCCCATCACTACTGTGAGGGGTGAATGACTAGTCCAAAACTGGAGGGTGTTAAAACAACTAGGACCAACAGGAGCTCAGTTAAATATTTGCAATTTAATATGGTGTTTTTATGATGTTGGATGTCCCTTCCCATTCTGGGTACCCTCTCCTGTATTTCGTATTGGTATCTTTGCATTTATGAGTCTGGAATCAAATAGTGACCTTCTTATTGGGTATTGCATTTCTATTGCCTTAACCAAGGGGCCATTCAGATGAATTGTATTATATATTATATAGATTTAGAGATTTTTTCATAGTGACTACAGGGACTGAGATTCAAAATAGACTCTGGCATTTGAAGTACACAAAGGTCCAAATGGCCCACTACAGGCCCAATATAGTGACTGTCTAAAAAAGCCCCTCTGTCATTTGCTAGAACCTGGGCCCAGTATCTTCCATGGGGTTGTCATCTCTTTCACAGACATTCCACATTTCCCTTAACTGTTTTACTGCTTGTAACTTCAAGAACTTCAAGAAAGTTGTCATTTTAAATCTGCTGGCTTCATTTTGGGGGTTAATTACTAAACTACATAAATTTCTCACTGTTTCCTTAAAACCACTCCAACTAAACACCTGAAAAAAAAAAATCTGGTTTGGTAAAAGACTTGATAAAATCTTGAAAGCATCCAAATAGTACAATTTGTCATTGTGATTATCACCTGAAAACCGCATTGAATGAAAACCTGCGCAGATCATGTTATCTTCCAACTGTAAATGGGGCAGTTCTACATGAACTCGGCAGGTCTGGATGGATTACTTTTTCAAAAAAAAAAATAGTTTTTCTATAAAAAATGGTGTTTTCCATTGAAACGTCCGACCACAAAAAAATCGGACTTTAATAAACAGCCTTTGCTTATTTATTCCTATTGCTGAAATGTTTCTGAGAACAACATTCACAGGGGTAGATCAAGTTTTAGTTTGGGAAGGTTATGAATAGAAGACTTTCCATTGGAGAACTTATAATTACATATAGGTGCCATCCTGGAACTAAAGGGGTCCAGGTGGATGCAGAGCAGCTTTTTTAAATATTCCTGTAAAATTGCACAAATCCAAATTTGGCTGGTATTTTTTTCCTGTAAATGTTGCAATGTTAATAAACTATAATGCACATGGTACTTTGACCAAACTTGGCAAAATATGGCTTAAATTCTATCCCGTGGCACTAGATTCTCCATTTAAATTTCTAAGTAATTTCTGCATTCTTCGACCTTGTATTTAGCTTAAAGGAGAACTAAACCCCACACCCAAAAGCCCCCTCCAATCTTGTAGACATTGCCCCCTTCTCCCCTGTGATGTACTTAAGTGTTAAAAAAACCCTTGAGACCCAGAGATGCGTAGTCTCTTTGTCCAACTGAGCATATTGAAATCAGCGTTGAGACCCACTGCTCCTCTGCATTTAAGGGTGAGACTTTTTAAAAAGGGTTTAATTGAGACTAAAGCAAATCACGGAGAGGGGGGGGGGG
>CM044442.1:117950418-117964944 GCA_024363595.1 Xenopus borealis | reverse complement strand
GGGGGGGGGGGGGAAACCAAGCCAACAAGCCAAGCCTACTTGCAATTACATGAAAAGCAATAGCAGTGAACCAGAGCCTTAACTGTCTGCTCACATAGAGTATTAGTAAAGAAACACCAGGTCCCTGGTTCAACTCCAAGCAGGTTGTTAGACAACTCCTTTTAGGAAGCTTCCATGAATACTTGGCTTAGACACAGTATGTCAGTTATGCTGATAAAGGCAATCTGCAGGAGTACAACAACATGTAAACCACCAGAAATTATCAAGTGCTTAACACATTGCAGATTAAAGCAGACACTTTTTTGTTATTTAGTTGTTATCTAGGTGACATTACCAGGTTAAGATAGTACAGCACTATGAATCAACCAGTAGCACTTCTGCCTTGACTCTGTGGGTTTGATTCCAGCCAAGGCATTATCTGATAGGAGTTTGTATGTGTCTACTTGACTTTTCTGGCTTCCTCCCACACTCCAGAAATATCCAGGCATTTTAATTATTTTTATTGTGTGATGCACTACATAAATACCAGGAAAAAAATAATATCCATAAGCCACTTATTTGTGACTCTGCAAAATGAGCATGCCCTAGCAAGTATGGCCAGCTTTGCCCTGTATGTGTCCTTTATTACTGAAAGTTTGCAAATGGTTTTGATTTGTAGGTCACTGCCCGAGAATACTAGCATTTTTAGGTGGAACCGAACTTAGGTTTTGATCATAAACAGATATTTTAATTAGAACAAAAGCTCAAAAAAGAATTAGGCTAGAAATGCTACATCTTATGGCTTGAACTTCAGCACCCACCTTTTATCAGTAAAGATACATTTCAGCCAATAGCACACTGAGCATGTGCAGTGTCACTGGATTAACTGGGGACATGGGGAGCTCCTGTGCATAATGTGAAAGGCTTGGATATATATACAATGTAAGGAGCATTAGCTTACCAAGACTAGAAGGGAAATCATACAAACAATAACAATTTCAATCTTTTCATTTACATTCAGGACCACCATATAACAACATTTTCTGGAGGACCCCCTACATGTAAAAACAAATTGGAGGCCAAGACCCCCCCCAACTTTAAAAAAACAACGTTGATATCCAGGGCCCATTTTATTTTTGAAGAAGTTGGTTGCCAACGTTCCCCCATAAAAGTTTTTTTTTTTTAAAAACACTGTTGTCCCCCCCCCCATGATAATAAAAAAAAAACATTGGTGTGCAGGGTTTAAAAAATAAAACAAAAAACTTTGGTGTTAAGTGTAACTTACTTTAGGTTTTCTTACATACTTTGGCTTCGACTCCTTTATTGGGCTTTGTCTCCTACTCAAGGCAACACTTAAAAGTCACCCCCCAAGTGCCCCCCTGATGGTGGCCCTGTTTACATTTTTGTATATTTGGAAAGTGCAGTTCCAGGCTCTATTTAATAAAGACATTTATAGACGTATGCTACTCACGGGCTCTTCACTTTAAAGTGACTTTATTTTCACCTTGGGCAGATTCCAGGAGAAACACTTTATGACAAACCCCTCTATGCAGTCCCAGGAAAGTGTTGGTTGAGTAGTATATTTACAGTACATCTGATTCATGGTTGCTAATATTTTAGTGACCAACAGTTCTCCATGGATTTTATATAATTTTACCAGCCAACACATTTCATGGCTCTTCAGACTAGTTCTGTGCAAACTACATACAGTAGGAAGTGGCCATTATTGGATATATTCAACAAAATATGCCTTTGCAGGCAAGTGCTTATACAGTTGTAGTCATGCCCCTGGCTTGCGCTCCTGGATACCACTCTCTGAGAAATAAATACACTGTAAAATAAGTTACTCACCTCTTAACAGCTGCCAAATGGGCAACAGCAGTGCTTTGAAATAACTCTCCATCTCAAAACAGGATGTTTTGGTTCATTAATGTTTCAGACACCAAGTGGAGCGAAACCAAGGAATATCTGAAACCATTTGCTTTAGGTTGCCATGGAATACAGCTTTAGTCATTAAACCTCTTTTTCCTAAGTAAGACGTCTAGTTGTGTAACATGCACAGCGAATTACTGTATATCAAGGTCATAGTGAAATACAACTCCTGATGTGATGCACTGTTGTAAAAGTCCTGATATATAACAACCATAGACATCCATGCATATACAGTATGGTCCTGTTCATCTCTACATGTAATTTTTTTTGTCTCTTGTCAGCCTTCTTCTGGAATGAGATGGCCATGCAGCATTAGCTTAGCCTTAGACCATGCTTTGCTGCTGTAAATTTCCAGTGTACGTGCAACCATGCTGTTAAATTACGACTGGTTGAGAGATTACCAAAAACTACTAGATAGTTCAGCTTGGCCAAGTTTTAAGGCATATTTCTATGCTCTTGTGATCTTGCTGTAGCACCAGGCGTATACAACTAGCGTTCTGACCAAGGGACAATGATTTGCAATTTATTTTTTAAGGAGTTATCTTTGACCTTTTGGCATTGAATATTAAATATAAAATGACAGGTATAGGACCTGTTATCCAGAATGCTTGGGACCTGGGGCTCAGTTAATGGATCTTTACATAATTTGAATCTTCAGGCCTTAAATCTACTAGAAAGTTATGTGAACATTAAATAAAACCAATAGGCTGGTTCTACTTCCAATACATCCAATAAAGACTGATTATATCATAGTTTGGATCAAGTACAAGCTACTGTTTTATTATTACAGAGAAAAAGGAAATTGGATTATTTTGTTAAATTGGAGTCTATGGGAGATAACCTTTCTGGATAACGGGTTTCTGGATAATGGATCCCATACCTGTACAAGTTAAGTAGGTGTTGAGCTACAGAAGAGTGTTGCCTCCAAACTTAATTACAAAACAAAAAATTAAAAAATCATGACGAACAAAAATATTTCAGCAGGTTTAATCAAATCAGAATATATTGCAGTTACACATTTTTTGCTTAGTGTAGTGCCATAATGTGGCCCTTGATAGTGTTGGATAGTGTTCATTTATAGATTATAGTGTAGCTTTGACAAGTAGACTGTAAACTTTGTGCAAAGAGGTTTCATCTTCTATGTTTTATTTGAGTTAGAGTTATTAAACATTTATTGGAGAGTTCTCTGATTAATAATGAATTTAGAGTAGTATCAGAATACTGGATGAGTCCCTTGAGTGTGGATATATGGTTTTTAGCACATAGTCTACAGAAAACTCAAGCATAAGGCAGGACTACTCCTGTGGGATTTTATTATTATCTTCTGAAGTTCGTAATTCAGGGTTTTACTACAATGAGTAACATCTGAGGCTCTTGAATGGCTTTGGGGAAATTATGTATGATATATGGCCTAATAAATTAGGTTTCAATAACAAGATACGGAATGGCAAGCTATAACTGCAGCCCTGTTAAATCACACTAGTTCTTTCTGTGGAAGCATCTTGAAATAGAGGCCATTAGTTGCCAACCTCATTGCTGTGTTGGAAACTGTGCAACACTGAGCTGGGGTACAGAAAGTAGACACAGAATTGGCATGTTAAAGTCACATTATCTGGTAAGAGATATTTGCTGCAGTCCCATGTCAAGGAAGTTCTAAGGACGCCTAATCATCTAAAGGACCTTCAGCCTAGATTTTAAGCAGAAGAGTTTTAAAAAGTGTGCAACTATACTTGGGAACTCTCCCTTCACCTATGGTCTTATTATTTGATGGACCTGCCACACAAACACAGTTTTATTTTCAAGATGTATCACTTTTTCAGAGGTAATTTAGTTGAACAAACTAAATATCCTGCTGTAACCAGTTACCTAATGGAAAGAATGCACGACTTGATCATAGCTGAATCTTGTGATACTCAAGAAAGCTCTTTTCCCACAGAGCAGGTGTCTTTGCTTACTCATTGAGCAAACCAGGCCAATCACCATATGCTGTTCAGTATGTTTCAAAAGATCTCAACCTAACATTCTATGTTCCAGAGCACTTGTAGAACATTATGTTAACCCAGCTCTCTAGAGCAACACACGAATGTCATTATTTATTGTTTTTCCAGAATATAACGATGATGTTCATCATACTAATCCAGGGAAACCACGATGACAACCTTATTGATATGTTTCACTTTTTTCATCATTAGAAATCGATCATTTTCTCCCCGAGCACTTGACATAACAGGAATTAAATTATGAGGTGATTCTATTTCAAGAATTTGCAATAATTCCCTCTCTTTAACACATAAATGTGTTCAGTATTGGACAGAGAACACGTTGCTACCAAAACCGTAACTTGATCACTGAAACAGAAATGCCGTTGCCATGGAAGGATGAAGTAACGCTTACTGCAGCTGTGATGCATTAATGAATAGGATATTTTTTTTTCAAGATCATTTGTGTTTGGTGTGGCTCAGAAGGTCCCAACCAGATGGTTTCCATGAACAGGATCTGACCCTCAGCTCGAGGACTTTTTTTTTTCTTGCTAGCAGATTACTTCACTTTTTTTCCCTTGGTGTGTCAGATCCTTACATTTCTGCACAATTTACTGTTGCAAGTTTACATCCAACTGCATAAATCACTCTAGATGTCCCATTTAAAACAAGTTTTTGACAGGTAGTTTTGATTTGTTTAGAAAGTTACTTGAAAATAGCTTCTTTCTTTCGTCCTTTCGCTGCTTCTGTCCGTTCCATTTCTGATGGGAGAATTTAGATTTTCTTGTTGTGGTGAACAATTATTGTAAATTCCCACCAAAACAGAGACAGATTATCCACTTTATACATAAAATGAAAATACACGCTTATAGCTTTGTCTTAAAAGTAATACTTACAGTGAGGTGCCTGGGTGGTCTACTCCGACACATATTAGAGTAAACATCTCAAACAACTGCAGAGAATGTAGTTCAATCACAAGAAAAGGTGTTAGTGACAAATCTGTTTGTGTATCATGCTAATTGACACCACATTTAACAGGAGGAGCAGCGTCCAAGCTATAGTCTTCTAGCTGCTGTTCAACTACTATTCCCATTAAATTCAGGCAGCTAATGGTAAAATCACACTAAAGAGATGAATAGGGACACATACTGTATAGCAATATTAAATTGAAGTCCATGTGATGTACATGTAAAGTTTGTTTGAGGAAAGCATTCAGAATATTATATATAATATCAGAATTGTTGTTAAAAGATAAACTGATAATTGCATTGTCCTAGTTTTTCACGTGGTTCTTATAATAGGTGGCATTGCATTGACCTAGTGTTTCATGTGGTTCTTTTTATACGTGGCACTTGCCAGTAGGGATGGGCGAATTTGACCTGTTTTCACAGCCCGTGAATTGTCGCCGACATCCATTAAAGTCTATAGGCATCAAAAAGATTTTGACGTGCGGTGAATTTCTTTGAAGGGTGTAATTTTTTTGATGCACAACGCTATTCAAGTCTTTGGCCGTCATTTCCATAGTGAAACAATGCAAAAAAAGTCACCCATCCCTACTTGCCAGCAGACGTCTCAAATGACTGCAATGACGAGACCCCAGGGAGGAGGCCCCAGAGTGGAAAGGGGTCCCAGAGTAGAGCCAGCCTGGTAAATTGCATTTATTATAGTTTGATGCCCTGACTCAGGCACCATGATATGTGGAATTACAGTTAAAGCAGAGCGAAGGTTGGAATTGCAGATTACATCTCAGCCAGGTCATACTGGTGAGGATAGGGGCAAAAGGTTATTTGTTCTGGGTTACTCTTTAAATTCAAGTTGTGTTGTAATATCGTTTTATTTACATTTTAACATTGGTGAGAGTTGGGGTGATTAAATAACCTCCACTACTTAAGACTTTTTTAGTTCAACTTTGTTATTTTACACATAGATAAGTAGAATGTAGCTAAACACTTTCTTTGTGTTCTCACTGTATCTGGTTCATCAAACAGAGTTTAGGAGCAGCCAACACTTCCTTGTCTTCACAAATTAGAATCAATCACTCTATAATAATCAATTTTCTATAATAATGAGAAACTACATTTGTACTTGATGGTAACTAAATGACAACATGAGCTCATATTGGTGGCAAGCCTGGTGACTTTTTGTATATTTAAGGAATGGCTATCCAAATTATGGTAGATGAAGAATGGATACCCCTAGTCCCAAGCCTGTATGTGTAACATAAATTAGAATCAATCACTTTGGAGAACCAATGCCATCAAACAAGGGATTATTTATTTAGTTGCACTACATGGCACCTGGGGAAGGATCAGGTAGATCTGAAACATGTAGTGCAACTAAATAATCACTTCTTTGATGGCATTGGTTCTCCAAAGTGATTGATTCTAATTTATGTTACACATACAGGCTTGGGACTAGGGGTATCCATTCTTCATCTATATATTCAGTTTTGAAATCTAACATGGGGCTAGACATTTTGTCAGTTTCCCAGATGCCCCCAGTCATGTGATTTGTTCCAGCACTTTAGGCTGCTTTCTGGCAGGCTGTTGTTTTTCCTTCTCAATGTAACTGAATAGTACACAGTGGGACATGGGTTTTACTATTGAGTGCTGTTCTTAGATCTACCAGTCAGCTGTTATCTTGTGTTAGGTAGCTGCTTTCTGGTTACCTTCCCATTGTTGTTAGGCTGCTGGGGGGAAAAGGGAGGGAGTGGATATCACTCCAACTTGCAGTACAGCAGTAAAGAGTGATTGAAGTTTATCAGAGCACAAGTCACATGACTTGGGGCAGCTGGGAAATTGACAATATGTCTAGCCCAATGTCAGATTTCAAAATGAAATATAAAAAAATCTATTTGCTCTTTTGAGAAATGGATTTCAATGCAGAATTATTTTGGAACAGCACTATTAACTGATGTATTTTGAAAAAAAAATCGTTCCCATGACAATATCCCTTTAAACTAATTATACTACATATTTGACTAAATTATATTTGTTCTAAAAAATCAGACCAGCTCCAGTTTTCATGATGGAGGTTGTGAGTGTCAATGTTATTGTTACTTTTTATTAATTATCTTTGCATTTAGGGCAGAGCTGGGCCCCACCTGCCAGGCGCCCTAGGCACTGGCTGAGCGGGCATATGTGCGGAAGTGCAAGAAGAAGACAGGTAGAGCGGACCGGACATGGGGTAGGTGACAGAGCAGGTACATGTCTGGTGCCCCCCCCAGCTTTGCTCCCTAGGCATGTGCCTACTCTACCTACCACTTGGCCTGGCCCTGATTTAGGGCCTCTCCTGTTCATCTTCCAGCCTGTCATTGCAACTACTGCATGGTTGGTAGAGTAAATCAGACCATAGCAACTTTACTATTTTTTTGTATTAAAAATAGAATGTAGTAAATATAAAATAGATTTCTTTTAAAGGGACAATGCACCCTCTTTATCAGTAGAGTTTATAGCCAAGTGAGTTTTCGATAAATATTTATATATGAATTGGTCCCTTTGGGGTTATTGGGATATTATTGCAATGATGAGCTAACACAATCTATGGACAGTAATGCAGTGGCTCCCAAACAATAAACAGAGACCTCCCCCCACCATGGAACCAGATGTGCAAAGTGGGACCAAATCCAACAAGTGTGATTATTCATTGTTTAGGATAACTTTATATCTATTACTGTGTCAGCGGGATGTACAGGTTTGGAGTACCAGATGGTCTCCTGGGACTTTTGTGAGAAAGGGCTGACAAAAAGTATCCTTGGCTGGGGGCCTGCAGTGTTGGGTTCTGTGATGGCATGTAGGAAGTCCAGTCTGACACTGAGCATGTGGGCTGAGAGTCTACTAGGCTTCATTTGTGCTTGGGGATATTGAACTCTCTTTAGGGGGCTGTTTATGCACATTTGCTGCAGTCTCATAGTTACTGACTATTGACAGTTTGGGAATAATAATGGGTGCAACTGAGGAGCCAGAGATAAAAATAAGTGTAAAGGTCTTGATAATTTCAGTCTAGCTGTCTGGAAAAAAGTCTCAATTTTCATATATTCGAAAGTTTATACAGAGTCCAAAGTGTGAAATTCCATATCTGATTCCCACCAAACCTCTCAAATTCTTTCTTAGTGATAATACATATTAGTAACTGTCAGTTACAGGAGTTTGCTCTGTGCCTCATGGATGGAAGAATCATTTACATTGTTTAATAAATATTCCATTGCTCAAGGCCAATCATTTTCCCAGGTATCCATATCATACTCCTCCTTCATTCTTTGCTAAGTTATCAGAAATCAAATCATTTTGTTGCACCTTCACCCCATAGTGTTGACTATTACATAGAAGCTACATGCAGCACTGTCTGTGCAATACGATGTTATAGCTGCCTGCAGAGTTCTCCCTCCCTGCCTGTGATTGGATGCAGTGGTCTCCCCAATGAAGATCAAACTGTTGCACCAGTTGATTGGAGCAGACATCCTGGAATGGCAGAACTTCAGCTCATACAAGTCATTCTGATCTTTATTATAATGTTATATCAAACTGGTGTCTTACAGAAAATTAACAAAGAAATGTCAGGTTAAACTTTAGACGGCCCCTTCTCTTTTATACAGGAAATGATGACAGTTGGGGAGGCTTTGCAGAATTTGTCAAACTCAATAACCAGGGAGGCAGATTTTTCAAAAGTTGAATTGAGTATTTTCAAGGTTTTTCCCAAATTCAAAATTCGAATTCAAATGTGAAAAAATTCAAAAACACGCCAAACTCTAAAGTGTGTTTGTTTACTTAAACAACTGGAGTTGCGTAAAAACTCAAAAAACAACCTAAACAATGATATTGCATGCTACCCATTTTTTTAAATGGGTATGCCAAATTTCAAATTAATCTTGAAAATTTGAACTGAAAAATGTGTGAATTTTGCTTATACAACTTCCACGCCTACATGAACTCTTTTGATGCCAAGCTTTTAAGGTTATTTGCATTTAATAAATATTAAATATCTTGAGATTTGGAAATTACAATTTGCAATTCATGTGTTCATGAAACTGCCCTTAAATTTAGCAGAGCATACAGCTCATTTCTTTCTAGTGATCTTGGGTACATGTTATTTTTGGCTTTTTTGAAGGCAATGGCTCTGAGACTGAGACAGTTTCATATACAAAAGCTCCAACAGGGCACATATGCATAATTCTGCAATGAAAAGGACTTTCGTCCAACACACACACTAGTAACAAGTATCAGTTACAAATAACTGGTCCTTCAAGCTAAAATAAATTGAGCAGAACCTGTAATAATAAAATGGCATATTGTCCCTTTAATGAACCACAAATTGTTTGAAACTGAAGAATAACCAATCTTTATAGAATGAATAAAGTGACTAATTCTTGGTGCATTTTGGGAATCTCAATGCGTTACATCTGGAACAATACGTAACTGCTTTTGGTCCAGGATAAATAAAAGACGTTCTGCAACCTTGGATCAATAAACTACTTATCAAAGGCGTAATTAACTTAAACGCATGACTCAAATAGCACTAACACCAGATACAAACAGAGACTTTGTGAAACAATATATTTATTTTTCCAAAATTCCAGTATTTTCCTGCAATGAATTCCTGTCAGGTTGTCTAAGCAAAAATGCACAGAATTGTTTAATCGAGAATGCACATTCAGCCTGTGTTTGTCAGGTTTTCAAATTATTTATAATGAGGCATTCCATGGCGATGGTCTTTCCATGGGGGGGCTTATTAGCCTTGCTGGACTGGTGCTTGTCTTTGTAAAATGTATTGAAAAAAGAAGTTTATTGAACAGTAGAGTGTGCATTTGCCATAAGCCAGTATCTATGGGAACATTATACTGTCTGGTGGCTGATTTTGTGCCCATTGAGGACCACATGTGTATTACTGGACAGTGATTCTTTAGCACAAGACACCTCTTTTCACTCTATTATTTGCACAGTTTAATTGGGAAAGTAACAACATATTAAGAAAATATCAGTTGAGTGCTAAATATAAAACATCCATGGAATGTGTTGTCTAATGTAATGTACACATTAAACTGCAGAATTCTCTTATGATGTATTTATGTACAAATCCTTCAAGGTTGTTATTGTTCATATAATTTAATAGAAAGAAGTTGCAGAAACCTACTTTCTTGCCTCTTATCCTTTTGAGCCTTGATTGGCCCATGCATGTAGTGAAGGTGGTACCAATATTCATCTTGCCATATTGTATGTAGCTGAAGATAGGGTCCTGCAGTGGGTCGGGTACCCGCAAAAACCTGCGGGTTGCAGGCAGAAGTTCCAGGTGCGGGTATAGACACGGGTCGGCGGTTCTGCGGGTTGCAGGTCAGGCCACGTGTCTTCTCAATTTTTACTCATTTTTCTGATCATGACTAATTCTGATGATGTCACTTCCGGTTACAATGACAGCACTTCCTGATTCTTGATTGGCAGCATGACAGCACTTCCTGATTCTAGATGGTCAGCGGGTCCAGGTTGCAGATAAGGTACATGCGGGTCAGGGTCATTAGTAGGTCCAGGCGGGTAAGAATTCAAGTCGGGGGTCCGGGTTGCAGATTGCAGGTTGCAAGTACGGGTTGCAAAAAATGGATACATGCAGGACTCTAGCTGAGGAGGAATATGGTAGAAGAGAACTGACAACAATTCAAGAATCCCAGAATTTAAAGGGCAACAAATATCTGCACCACGGGTGATCGCTCTATTTAAAGTACTATTGTTGATGATTTAACAAGAGCCTTTTTTCTCGCATTTCTGTGTCCCAAGTTGGTTCAGAGTTGACATCCGAGATATATGCATAGAGGACTCTCATTTGACATCCTATAGTGACCCTCATTTGAAAGCTGCAAAGAAACAGAAGAAAATTGCAAATCATTAAAAAACTATGAAAAATAAATAATGAAGACCAATTGAAAAGTTTCTTAGAATTTTCCCTTCTACAATATACTAAAAGTTAACTTGAAGGTGAACCACCCCTTTAAAGCGCGAAGCGTCTAACGCTAGTGCTAATTCGCCAGCGAATTTACGCTAGCGAAGTAGATAGACTTGCGCAACTTCGCACCCAGGTGAAGTTGCGCACTGACGAAGGATCGTAAATTCGCAAATTCACTAAGATTAACATTTTCCTGAAGGTTAGCACTTACGTTAGAAGTTCAATACAATAGATGGGAGGTTGAAAAAAAAAATTAAAACATTTTTCTAAGTCCAAAAAAAACCGCTGGCGTGTTTTAGCATAGGAGGGTCATAGTCTGAACAAGATCGATATTTTTTTGGGGGGGTTACTCTCCTTCCCCCCTACATTTCCTAACATATGGCAACACAACTATACAGGGGGCACATGTAGGGCAATAGGACAACTTTATTTTATTTATTAAAGGTTTCCTGGGCTTGTGTAGTGGAATGTAGTGGCTGTAATATACTTCTATTCTAAGTTAAAGTTCCCACGGTATGTAAATTAGGCTTCGCTAGCGTAACTGCGCTCTGCCTAGCGAAGTAAAACTAGCGCAACTACCCTACCATTCGCCGACCTGATCGTAAATTCGTACTTTAGTAAATTTGCGTAGCCCTTGCGAAAATTCGCCTGGCGAAGTGCGGTGAACGCTAGCGAATTTCCGGAAGTTAGTGAATTTGCCCCCTTATGTCTAAAACTGCTCTAGCAAATCACAGTTCTTGGTGCTTCAATCCAGGGAGCAAAATTCCCCTCACTGGTTCATTCTCCTTATCCCAAGTGAGGCAACTGTGCTAGAAATGGACTTCAATAAATGATCCCTAGAGCACTTTAAAAAACCAGGCAGGATTTACAGTAACATTGATACGGTGATGTGAAAAATTCTTGTCTCACATTCTTTTTACTGTCTCCAGTATTTGATCATGTATGGAAACAGTGCCACGTGAATGTCAAGATCAATAATTCATCCATGCATTGGCGACTATTTGCAACACGCTATCCTCTGCTAGGCTTATGCTGCGGCTGGACAGCTGGGATTCCCTCAGCATAAAGCTTAATGAACTGCAAAATATTAGATCTTCTCACCTGTTGTGCCAGCACGGATTCAGACTCAATCATATTTCCCTGGAATGAGTTGTGGAAAGGTGAATAGATTGTTTCATTATACTCTGAGCGTTTCTTCTGGACCTGCTCTACTGCACACAAATGTCAATTGCATTTCTTACATTATTCAACACGTTTAAACATGAAATAGGGAAGTATTAACAGCATTATTTTATTTGTAGACTTAGAACAGTTTCCAAGTATCTGCTGCTTCTCGGAAGTGGATAGTAGTAATATTGTGTCACTTTGGCCAGTCGTACATTCTGCTAAATTATCACCATTCCTTTCCTGCAGTGGCATACAGTAAGCTCTTGTCGTTGTCTCTTATTCACCCTTGTGCTTGGAAAGATTCCATTCAGCAGATATGATTTCAGTCTGTGTTGGATCAAGTAACAGGAAGCCTGTTAACTTATGAGGCTGCAACAATACTGGAATAATTTAAATGTATGCCATTGACTCCACCAGTCCTACTATTCACTCTTGAGCTTGGAATCAGAATTCTATGTAACAGTTCTGTTTCTAGTTTGCATTCCAGACTCTATCTGTATTAGTCTCCATTGGCTTACACAGTCACTCTGAGTAATTCTGGGACACTGATAGCCTTGCATTGCTTTTGGATCAGGTATTCAATATGCAGTTGCTCCAAGGAAAAGGAATCTGAAGGACATAGACTTAGGGGCAGATTTACTATGGGTCGAATTGTTGAGGGCTTTTAGCCCGTTTTTTCGCCAGTTTTGAGAGCGTTTTTGACTATTCGCCAGAATCGTATGTTTGAACAATTCTACGAAACGTTGCAAAAAAAAAATTGTTCGAATATTCTCCAAAATTGTACGAATCAAACGTTCGAACTGTTCGATCGTACGATTGAAATTCAGCAAAAGACTTAGGAAAAAAGCCTATGGGGGATTCCCATAGGCTTCTATTGCAATTCGGTAGGTTCAATCTGGAGAAGTAGGAGTCGAATAAAAATTTAAAGGGCAAGTTCCTCGACTGTCAAATAGTCGAGCGATCGAATAAAAATGTATTCCATCTATTCGATGAGACCAAATTTTTCAAATTCCATGGTCGAAAATACTTAATTTGCACATTCAAATGGTCGCACGATCGAAAAGAGACTATTAGAGATTATTTGTGCGAATATTCGAATCCATTGTTAATTGCACGTGAAAGGGTCCATACACCACGAGATAGGAACAAGGATGATAAAATTAGGTTTGTGACTAGATATAATACATTGTCTGCTCGTGTTGGTCAGATTGTGAAAAATAACTGGTCTATTGTAAAAGCAGATAAAGATTTAGCCAGATTATGCCCTGAACCCCCTTTGATGGCACATTCAAGGGGACAAAATTTACGTGATTTGTTGGTTCATAGTGATGGGCGAAACGGCCGCGTTTCGCTTCGCCGAAAAATTCGAGAATTTCCAGAGAAATTAGCGAATTATTCGCCGATTCGCGAAACGAGTCGCGCGTCGTTTTTGACGCACGTCACGTCGTTTTTGACGCGCGTCGCGTCGTTTTTGACGCACGTCACGTCGTTTTCCACGCGTCGCGTCATTTTTGGCGCGTGTCGCGTAGTTTTTGGCGCGACGCGTCAAAAACGACGCGCGACTTGTTTTTGTGCGGCGAATTCTTTTTGCCGAATTTTTTTGGCAGTTTCGTGAATTTATTCGCCAGCGGCGAATCGCGGGAATTCGCCGTGAATTCGCCCCTGGCGAATAAATTCGCCCATCACTATTGGTTCATACTGACCCGGTGAGGTGTTATCAAAAACAGGATTCTTCTTGGTTGCCATCGGGTAAACCGGGTTGCTTTAGTTGTACTACATGTATTTCATGTAGACATGTGTCTCCTGCTAAGTTTTTTTACCATCCTCACACGGGACAGAAGATAAAAATTAGACATCATATTACATGTACTACTACTCATGTTGTGTATATGATGACCTGTCCATGTGGTTTAGCCTATATAGGAAAGACTGATTTAACCCTATGCATTAGGATGGATGGTCACAGATCAGCTATTATCACAGCATTTAGGGACAATAAAACAGTTAAACCTGTGGCGAAACATTTTCTTGAGAAGGGCCATCGATTACCTACATTTAGATACATTGGTATTGATCATGTCCAGGAGCCTAGGAGAGGGGGAGACAGATCTCAGATGTTGATACAACGGGAAACATACCGGATTAGGCGATTAGGAACAATGTCTCCAAGGGGCCTTAATGAACAATGTTTCTTTAATAGTGATGGGCGAATTTATTCGCCAGGGGCCAATAAATTTGCAAAACGCCAGCGAAAATTCGCCTGGCAAAAATTCACTGGCTTGAAAAAAAAAAAACGAGTCATGCGTCGTTATTGACGCGACGCGCGTCAAACACGGCGCGACTAAAACGACGTAACGCGCATCGAAACCGTGCTGCGAATGGGGTAGATTCGCCCATCACTATTCTTTAACTGTTTCCTAAGTGCCAGATAGTTATTTAATGCTAGATAAGGATACTCTTGTCTGGGAAATGTTGGGTAGTAGGAGGTATCTTTGTTTTTATTGTGAGACAGCAATCCAATGTTTATGGAATATATAAC
>CM044442.1:117922994-117939266 GCA_024363595.1 Xenopus borealis | reverse complement strand
GGGGGGGAGGTGGTGTACCCAAGGGAGGGTTTTTTCTCTATTACAGGTTTGGTTCTCCTTAAAATCAATTGTAGCAGACCTAAGGTACTGTATGGATATCCGGTATGGATATCCAATTTATTTTTAAATTTAAAGATTCCCTATCTGGAAGACATCTATTCTGCATAATAAATCCTATACTTGTATATCAAAATGCGCCCTGGAAAATATCATGTTTCTACAAATACATGAATGTTCCATTAGCTGTATATACTCAGAGAATACCATGTACCTGTAATACAAATAGCACAATATGTATTGTATAAAATATAATGTATATATATCATGGATGCTGAGACCTATGGGTATGGGGAAACCCTTATCCAGAAAGCTCTGATAGACTCCATTTTAATCAAAATAATCAACATTTTTAAAATTGATTTTCTTTTTCTCTGTAATAATAAAACAGTACCTTGTAAGATATAATTAATCCTTTTTGGAAGCAGAACCAGCCTATTGGGTTTATTTAATGTTTAAAGGATTTTCTAGTAGATTTAAGGTATGAAGATCCAAATTACAGACCCCAGGTCCTGGGAATTCTGGATAATAGGTCCCATATGTGTAATTAAAAACAAATGGTGGACTACATTTCACCATTTTATATTTGCAATGACCCATTCTTACAAAGTTGCATGCATCTCAACTTGCATCTTCTACTCCAATATGGATGCAACAGTTGCAAAGTACTTTACTTTATTGTTCCATTCAGAAAAGGAAGTGTATTGTTTTAATTAAGTTATTCTATAATTTATTCGTTTACTTTTTTCTATTTTTCTATTTATAGTTCATTTTCCAGTTTCTCTATATGTGTTCCAGGTTCAGTTTCCGGTTCTGGCAGCCATTGTTTCAAGCTCAATGGGCTTTCGCCAGAACCTTCCAATTAAATTGTAATCCATGAAGTGAAAAAGGAGCTTGCTCCTAAATACTCTTGAAAATTCTCCAGCATGTATGGAGGGGAAAAAAAGACTTGGCATAGTTTTCTTCTGTTTTGTAGGGGATTTGGTCATAGCTTAGCAATTTAATTAGATAACAAAATATTAAAATGTAGTATATATTTAAACACTACACAAAAGCCATGAATAACTTAAATTAAATCCTTATAAACAGTGGCTAGTGATGTAATCAGTTATAAATGGTGAGTAGTGATGTCATTTTTGTCACTTGACTCACTAAAACTTGTGTATTATAATAAAGTAAAATATGAGGATATTATAAGTAACCTCGGAGTTCCATGACTTGTTTAATGGTCATAAAATTCCTCACTGACTGTAATGTGTATTTTTGTTTGTATGGCGCTCCTTGAGGGCAAAGCACTGTACAGTAACAATAAATTAGTAGTAACAAACAAAAGTTCAAAAAAAAAAAGTTCACTGCATTAATAAGTAACAATAAGTGCACTATTAGAAATACAATTCACATAAATATAAAATATAATTACACAGTGTGAAGGAGACAAAAGTATGGAGGACTTTTTAGGCTTACAGTATGAATGGGAGGGTAACTTACGGAGGGGTATTAAAGTGTGGTAATTTACAGTGGGTGACATACTGTATAAGTGCCAGTTCCCAGTTCAAGTGTTATCCAGGTGCTCCCAGAGGTAGTCTTTGAGGTTTGTTTTAAAAATATTGAAGGAGGATTCTCTCCGGAGAGATTCAAGAATGGCATTCCAAATATAAGGAGACACAAGAGAGAAGGGTTTGATACGGGAAACAGCAGTATTAGTGGGGGGGTGTAACCAAGCAGTTGCTCTGAGAGGAGCGGAGGTTACGGCCAGGAACATATAGAGAATGAGATGTAGTTTGGTGCAAAGGAATGAAGGGCTTTAAAGGTTATGAGGAGGAGTTTATAAGTTATTCTTTGTTTTATAGAAGCCATGATAATGACTTCAACAGGGGAGGGGCCTGTACTCTTTTGGATGAGATGAAGACAATTCTGGCAGCAAAGTTTACTACAGACTGTAGAGGGGAGAGATGGGAGTTAGGTAGGCCAGTTAGTATATGGTTACAGTAATCTAGTCGGGATAGGATGAGAGCATGCGAGCATGCATGAGCGTCTTGGCTGTAGCAAGTGAAAGGAAGGGATGGATTTTGGCAATATTACGTAAGAAAAAGTGACAGGTAATATCCTTATATTTAGGGGTATTTTATTCACTATATGCATAATATTCATTCTCTTTGCATTGACTGAGACTGAAGTTGCCATAGAGATTGTGAATATTCCATGGATGCAAGTAGACAAGCACAGTTTTATTTGCATGTTATAAACTCTGCATCAATACAGTAAAGGAACGTGTAACCCTACTTAAGAATAGAGCATATTATCACTTGAAGAAAATGTGTTTTTCTACAGTAAGTAACCTTATTTAGCAGTGGCGTCACGCCTCTAGTTACTGTTGTGAGTTAGTAGGCAAATGCATATTTGTCCACCGCAGCATATGCTAATACAAAAAACCCCATCTTACATTGTTTTGCTCCATGCATGACAGTGATTGCAAGCAATTTACATTCCACTCCTTACAAGTATTTTGCTTCTCTTTCTCTGCAAATAAAAAGCACATTTATGATGGGATATGCTCCTTTTTATATTAGAAAAAAAAGCTATTCTTCTTTCTTAAAACCCTTCAATGTGTTTTGCTTTTCCAAAAATATGTTGTCTCCATTGGTTAATAAGCCAGTTTACCAATGCCTATAATCTTAGTCCAAGGAGACCGCTGCAGCAGTAATGAATTTAGTGAATTTCTATCAGATGTAGATAAAACCACAATTCATTTTTTTCCATTTTCTGCTTTTTTTCCCCTTAACCATTTGATTGCTAAATGTATTTCCTCCCACCATCCAACTTGGTCAGTACAAAAAAAAAGCATTTTCCATTGGTTTAAGTCAGTTGCAGCTGTACCACAATTTGACTGATGGGTTTTTAAGTATTACTATGACTTCATTAAATGAAAACTTTACCCCCAAGGTGAATATTTATGCAACAGATAGCTGATATTAAATTCAGTGGCCTATTAAACAATCTTATCAAACTGGTATATATATTTAAATAAATATTTCCATTTTACATCTCTTGCTTTGAACACAATTTCATGATGGTCTGTGTGCTGCCTCAGAGATCCCCTGACCAGAAATACTGCAGCTCTAATTGTAACAGAAAGAGATCACCTGACCAGAAAAACTGCAGATCTAACTGTAACAGGAAGAAGTGTGGAAGCAAAAGACACAACTCTGTCTGTTAATTGGCTCATGTGATATAACGTGTATGGTTTGTTTGTGTGCACCGTGAATCCTATGATCCCAGGGGGTGGCCCTTATTTTTTAAAATAGCAATTATCTATTTATGATTACCCAATGACACATACTACTAAAACAGTATATTATTATAAAATGGTTTATTTACATGAAGCAGGGTTTTACATGTGAGTTGTTTTATGCAAAATAATTTTATAGAGACCCACATTGTTTAAAGGGCAGATTTATCAAAATGTGAGTTTAGAGCTTAATAAAGAAATATTCACCCACTAAGGGATTTTTAGAAATGTATTTAATGGGTGAAAGTTAGAACTCACAATTGGATAAATATGGTTCTAAAAATCCCATAGGAATGAATAGGCATGTGGGTAGTTTTTCTTTATGGGCAGGGGGCAGGGCGATGATGTTGGGGGGCGGGGCGGTGATGTTGGAGGGGCAGGCTGGTGATGTTGGAGGCGTGGGCCGACGACGTTGGTCGGGGTGGCTGTTGATGATCAGGGTGGGGGCCAGTGATTTTGCAAGGGGTGGGCCAGTGATGTCGGGGGGGGCAGTGACATGGTTCATGGTTGGGCAGGCTGGGGGACATGAGGGGCAGAATGGTGATGTAATGAGCAGGATGGTGATGTAAGGGGCAGGACGCATTGTGATGTAAGCCCTCACAGTGTGTACCCAGAAGTGCAGATGGACAAGCATGCAAGTTCGGTGGGACTCACGCCGAATAGAGGGAAGGGAGTTGCCATGGAGACTGGGCACAACAGCCTTTTTAAAGGAAATTATGCAAAACAGGTCACAAGCCTCTGACGAAGGTGAAATGCGTCAGGCGGAGGTGACGTCTTCACAGGCTGCGGGGGAAAAGCCACTAGGAGAAAGAAAGGAGAACCAAACTTGCCAGCAATACCATAATTTAACAACAAGGTTGAATCCCAAAATGGCTTGATATCCCACTAGTTCAGCAATTCGCAGACTCTCCTCAGTCTCAGGTTTGTGGAAAAAATATATGGTTGTGATTGCTGTGTTCCTTTTGAGACAATGTCTCTCGAGGAGGGGAAAACAGAGAATATTATATATAGTGCAGTATTTTGGCAGTTTTGTTGCACCCTCACACCCTTGTGAGATCAATTTCCTTATACACCTGGTGATTAGGTTTCTTTTAACAAAGGAATTAACATACAGCTAAAAATAATGTGCACGTCTTTAAAGTATATAGTGAAAATAAATTGTGATTCGATTAGAAAAAATATAGTCCAAAGGGGTTGAGCCAGAGGGACAAAAAGAATGATAGTGTAACTTGATATGCCCAATTAATTAGCGATACACCGTTGCTTCCCAGTGGCCCCGTATTCCAATATACTCACAAGATGTGAGCTGTTACAAGCAGATAATATATGGTTCTTCTGTAACGATTCCTTCCGTCACTGTTGGAATCGCGCTGCCGTAAATCTCGAGCCAAGCAGGTTGCTTGGTTATATGTAGAAATACATATTGTATATCAGAATTCCTAACAGGCCATATGTGTTAGGCTAGCGTTGTGCAAAAAGTCATCTATAAAAATACTTGGTATGAGCAATAGGACAAGGCCCTGACTTTTCACCTTCCCCGTGCCTTGCATGCTCCAGTTAATGGCATCCATGCGTAAGGCTAATGAAATTAACCCAGAGTACGTTATATCCTCCTATGATTTGGCCTTAGTTACTTGATCCTGTGAATCCTTTTTATGTTTAATAATGATTTATGTATTTTAGCTTTGCCTTGATGTCATATTTATCAAAACCATTTTTTTGTTTATACAGACACCCACCATATGTATCTGTTTATCTAAGCTAATGCTCAGACTAAAGACAATAATCATGCTATATGCAGTTCGTCAATCAGTTGCCTGGTAAGTATGCACACTTACACGCTTCCATGTGAAATTCTTTGGAGTTTCCATTTGCAGTATTATGTTGAGCGGAAGTGGCTTTTAGGACAAGCACGGCTTCTAGCTGCTGTTAGCCACTGCCCATAGGCACAAACGTAGTCTCAAACTTAGAGCCATGACTGATAGCGAGATTTGTCGCCTGCAATAAAAATGCACAGCTGCAGGCAACATATCTCCCAAAAATATATCTCCACTGGCAAAAATTGAAATTAAAGATGATAAAACCAGTGCATCGCTTTGTGCACTAAGGAGGCAACTATCGGGCAACTTTGGGATAGAAGAATATGCATGTTTGAGTTACAGTATACCTTTAAGGTAGAAAGGCAGGTTGAGTAGAAGGCAGGAATAAAAGTTGGATCTCCATTACAGGCTGGATGTGTAATCTTTGCATTAAGCACACACGCAAAACTGCGAAAAATTTTCTAAATGCTGCCGAGTCTCGTTTGGATGCAGATGTCCGGTTTTGGACGCGCACGTCCGTTTTTGGACGCCCATTGCCGGCATGTAAAAAAAAGTGGACATCGGCAATGGGTGCCGGCATCCTGTGGCGAATCGCGGGAATTTGCAGCGAATTTGCCCATCACTACACACTGGATGATGCACAAATACAGGGCCAGGCCAGCTGCGTACCCTACATGGGAAGGAGGAGGGGAGTAGAATGCGACAGGGGGAGAGGGGAGGAGAACGTGACAGAGGGGAGGAGGAGAATGCGATGGAGGGGAGGGAGAACGACACGACAGAGGGGAAGGAGAGAGAGAAGAGCGATGGAGGCGTGGGTGACACAGGGAAGTAACAGGTGGGCACATGGCTTGGGGTAGGCAGAAGATAATTTTTGAGGTAGCTACCCAGCACCGCCATTGTACCCTAGGCAGTTGCCTCTTTTGCCTACCCTGGTTCCGGCCCTGAACATATAACAACTGGTGATGAGAAATGGAAGGGACAGCAGCAGCATCATTTTCTGTAGCAGATTTAAAAAATGAAATCCAATACAAATTTGTATAATTTTAATCCCTCATTAAGTAAAGGCAACAGTTGTACTGATATTACCACAGATGTATTAAAGGACAACTACCTCAATTAATCTTAACTGAGCATTTTGCATCAGATTTTTATTCTCTTACATCTCCACGATGTTAGCAGTTTTAAATTTGTGATTTTCAATAGCAGCTCTGTCTTTCCTTTGTTGGGGGGACATCAGAAGGTTAAGGACCTAAGTATGATGAGATCACCACCAGAAATCATGATGCTAGCTGTGTAAAACTACTAATATCATGGAAAATCATATTTTTAATTGTCCTTTTTGTAAATAAGAATCTTGCTGCTTTTAACATTTTTGTGTCCTAGTAATAGAAAAGAGTAAAATGAAAATGAATTTACCATGATGAGAAATTCCACTTGGAGACTATTATCTAATCCATATTTTCTCAATTTTCTAAAAGCAAATTAAGAAAATATTGGTATTATGTTACTCTGAATTGCTCAACTGCACTACTACCCCACCCCATTCACCCATCTCGTCCACAACCCAACTTGTGTTTGTGCATGTCAGGAATAGCCAATCTGCAGCTTTTTGTTTGTACTGTAACTCATATATATATATATATATATATATATATATATATAAAGTCCTGTGGGGCCGCACTCCGACAAAATATTTAGACTCGGGTGCAAGGTAGGTAACTTACATATTGCAAAAAAGACCAGCAACACCGAGCTATTTTTAGTGAAAATGATCAGAAGAAGCATGAACAGCCAACGTGACGTTTCGGTCCCCATTGGGACTTTTCTTAAGGCAACCATGCCCTTATCCCAGTTCAAACTATATACCCCACCCCTCAATCATAGGAAATGACATCATCACATCCTGGTGCTTCATCATTGAGTAGGCTAGCATTTTTATTTGGGTATAATTACATCTGTATGTATGAAGATGAATTTGTGAAGCTTACACTTCCACTCCCTGCAAATCATGGGCACCCAGTAGTTAATAAACCCATTCCAGGGGGTTCTCGAGTTACATACACCCGACATACAACTCATACTTACAAATCTAGGCTATTACAGTAACATACTATGGTTTGCTTGGCCTTTCATAGCATTTAGCTTTAATCTCCTCCAGTGTGTTTTGTCTACTGCAGACAGTGGCGTAACTACCAGGGGTGCAGAGGGTGCAATTGCACCAGGGCCCCATCCCCTTGGGGCCCATCGGAGCCATGAAAATGGTTATGGCAGGTGTTTATCTAGGGGAGATTTTACAGCACACATGCCATCAACACTCCAGCATTTGATTTATAGAGGTAAGGGCCCCACAGGGGGCCCAGGTGCCCATCCTGTACCGGGGGCCCACCAGGGAGTAGTTACACCACTGACTGAGAACAGAAATATAAAAATAAATACTATCTTAAGACAAACATCAATAAGTTGCATTTAATAAGAACATATATATTTTTCAACTTACATACAAATTCAACTAAAGAACAAACCGACCCTATCTCGTACATAACCCGTGGACTGCTGGTACATGGATAAGGCTGGTAGAATAGTGGTTATCATTGCTGCCTGGTACTGTATCAATAGCTCCTAGGGACCTTTTTCTGTATAATGTTTGTATGTTCTCTGCTTGTTTGTTTGTGGATTTCCTCCGGATGCTCTCTTTTTTTTCTCTTGGTTTATAAACACGCACTGAAGGCTGGTTTATTGGCTTCTCATGAAAATTACCCTAGTGGGTGAGTAAGAAAGGGTCATTGATTGTAAGCTTCACTGGGTAGCATCTGATGCGAATGATCTCTATTAGAACTCTATAATATATCTGTATTGTATAAAGTATAGGAATAATGGGCTGAACAGCTCTGATCTGTGCTTATATTTACAGGCTTTAGTAAGAACATTGCATCTTGAAAGATATCTTCCAAAGAGAGTATGCTTTCCAATAAACAGACACAGTTGCACGCTCATTTGAAGCTCCTTATATCCCCAAACATTTATTTTTTTCCCAAACTCTGGGAAATTGGATAAGTAGTGACATGGCCGGTGTTTGATGTTACAGACATTGAAGTTTAGTGGTTTGAGCTCCTGTGGATTAGAAACATACACAAAGAACACATTTGATATGCAAATTTCTAATATGGCATGTCAGGATTGATCATTGTGTTTTGACAAGATTCTGTGAACTTTGGGCTTGGTTTAGTTAGATACGCTAATTTCTCTGCAGCACCAGCATGATTTAATTAGGCAACTGAACCAATTCTGCCTTTGATACAAATACTTTTGCTTCAATAATGAACGTTTAATGCCTCTTAATATTTTGCTTGCCTTTTCATTGAGTGCATTGTAAAGATACTTTCTTGTCCAAGTCTAACTTTGCTTGTTAATGATAGAATCAGGCTTAGTTACAATCAGAATTTGTATACTGTGTTTTGCCTCCTCCCCTTCTAATAACATGGAAATGTATTTATACATAAATAAATGTTTATTTTTTGTAACACACAGACATAATGTTTATATGAAGAAATATTGACCTGGATAGAGAATTGAACTAGTGTTATTAGTTGAGTACCGCAGGGCTCGTTCCTTGGTCCTTTGCTTTTTAACTTGTTTATTAATGACCTGGAGGTGGGCATTACTGTTTCAATTTTTTCTAATGATACAAAATTGAGCAGAACTATGGGTTCCATGCAGGATGCTGCCACTTTGCGGAGTTATTTGACTTAATTGGAAAACTGGGCAGCAAACTGGAAAATGAGGTTCAATGTTGATAAATGCAAGGTTATTTTGGCAGAAATAATATAAATGCAAGTTATACACTAAATGGCAGTGTGTTTCCTTTAAAGGGCATGTAAAGGCAAAAACATAAATATATTTTTACGTTCTTTAATGAAAAAGAAACCTATCTCCAATATACTTTAATTAAAAAATGTGTACCGTTTTCTCTTCATTTACTTCTGTAGATGGTAATTGTCAGACGGTCCCTAACTGCTGTGCAGGGAAATAATCATATTAACATGCAGAACTCCAGCAGCTTTGTTTGTTTCCCTGTAGAGTAGTTGGCATCTGTGTAGAGATTTGTATTGGATTTTATTTTTGCCTTTATATCCCCTTTACTGTTTCCAACTCCAGCTGCAGGGACAAAGACCATGGAGCCAGATTTAAACAGATAAACTGGGATTCTATTTGGGGGATTATTTTGCTGCTGCCACTGGTTCTGCAGAGTTGGAGAAAGTTTGTATTAAACAATACAAAAACTATAAAATCCACATTACATTACATGACAACACAGGACCCAGTGCAGTCTGTATATTCTGATTATTAATCAGTCTTGCTGTATCGGCTTCTGGCAGATATTATTTGACTTGTGCTGTTTTGATCATTTATGATTATTTATTTAATTCCTAAGAAGCCCAGATAACACTGAGCATGTGCACAGTCTTGGTCTTGCAAAGATGTATAACAAAGTTACAAGATTACAGCCCCCTTTGGCCAACTTTGAAAGCATAAATCATTTGTTTGATTAGGCTTGTGGTGCAGTAAGTTCATGTTTATGTTTAGTATACAAAATACAGCATTTCTAGCCTTTTTCTATTTAAGACTTTCCTTGTCCTTTAAGCTTCCACCCTAAAAGTCATATAAGGGACAGTATGATCTTGTGGTAATTTTCTGCTGTTATTCAATCACCATCTCAACTGTTGCCTATGTGGTACAACAGAATGCTAGAAATATGGTCTAAGGACAGAAGCCATCAGGCACAGTTGGTGGCCAGCAATATGAGAACAAAACTGGCTGGGTATGTCTGTTGTGTTTTTTTTTTCTATGGATTTAACTGGCTGAGCTAATTTTATTATTACATATTCAGCAAATGTATGACTTTATGCAAGAATATCTTTGCAGAATTTGATCCTCACAGACTTTTTCTGGAATTCATAGCTTAACATCTGCAGAGCTGCTATCCTTTTATTGTATAACTAATCCTGGATGATCCTTAAACTGTTATCTTAAAAAATTAAAATTTGTTTTTTTACCAGCATTGTTTTTTTTTTCTTTTATTATCCCAAATAGGTGTCACTTTCCCCTGGACCAATAACCTACAGTCCTACACAATTTAAGTGCATACACCCTCCTTGAACATCAGGCGATACTAAACTTAGTGGCACCTCCACTCTTGCCATCATGTCTCATTCATTTGTGGTTTGCCTTCATGTCGACCTGGAACCATTAGTAGTAAAATGCTCAAATCCCCAGGTCAGTCCATTCATTTGTGCAAAATAATTGGTTTTTATTTCATTTACAGATGTGCTACCTGGCATGAAGTGCAGTGCATTTTACAGTTCCCCATGTGTAAAAACTCTATATTTCAAACTGAACGTGTAACTATATTTGATTAAACCTAACCGGTAGATACATCTGTATATGTTTCCATGTTCCATTAACCCGTTTTCCAGTACAGAATTAGTCCAGGGCCATGTGTTTGAGTCAGATGAGATCTGATGTCTTTCCTTGGACTTTGTAACTTGAACGAGGTTCAGAATCCTTTGGTAACTGCAAAAGGTGCATCTTTTATTTGATGGGATGAAATAAGTAGCAGATGTGTACAGTTTGCATCTTACTCATGGCTGTGCTATCTTGTGGATGCATGTGTTATAGGACAATAAAAATTCCATTCGAGTTCTCACCCTTGTGTTCTTTCACGCAACATGAAGTTCTGATTGGAGGACACTAGCAATTATGTTTGTCTGGAGTACATCAGCATATGAACATAGGAACAACACTCCTGGCCTACGTCTCCTTTGTATTATTTAGTTTTGGTCAGATAATTGCAGCAGCAACATACCACAAAGAGATCATATTGTAGAAGAAAAAATGCACAAACAGGAAGTACAACACCAGCCAACAGGTGCTGAAATGTTGCCCATTTCCCAGAATGACATCAAATGGTCTTGACTTCATTGCCTCCTCCCAGCATAGAAGAAGAGCACTCATGTAGCTAGCGCTTAACTACAACATCATGCTGGGAGAATGTAGTCACTCCATGCAGGTGAACTTTGTATTGTGCTGCTAAAAAGTTAACAGTAGAAAAAAAGTTTTTGAGGGTTCCTCCTACTATGGCAACTCTTCAGAGCTGTCCGTTTTTGGGAACCTGCCACAGAAAGATTATTCCAGAGAGAAAAATACATTTTACTGGTCTTTGCACCAAAAGTGTATGTATTAAAGGAAAACTATACCCCGAAAATGAAATTTTGAGCAACAGATAGTTTATATCAAATCAAGTGACATATTAAAGAATCTTATCAAACTGGTATATATATTTAAGTAAATACTGCCCTTTTACATCTCTTGCCTTGAACCACCATTTCGTGATGGTCTGTGTGCTGCCTCAGAGATCACCTGACCAGAAATATTTCAACTCTAACTGTAACAGGAAGAAGTGTTGAAGCAAAAGACACAACTCTGTCTGTTAATTGGCTCATGTGACCTAACTTTATAGTTTGTTTGGCATGTTTGTGTGCACTGTTGGATCCTAGGATCCCAGGAGGCTGTCCTTATTTTTTTTAAATGGCTATTTTCTATTTATTATTACCCAATGGCACATGCTACTAAAAAAGTATATTATTATGAAAATGGTTTATTTACATGAAGCAAGGATTTACATATGAGTTGTTTTATGCAGTATCTGTTTATAGAGACCTACATTGTTCGGGGGGTATAGTTTTCCTTTAATGAAAACATTTCAAATGATGCATTGGTAATGGAGCTTCTAAATCATCCAACAGAGAGTTCGATTTCTCATCAGAAACAAAATCCTGGTGTACAATCTGTCCAAAAAGTTTTTATTGGAAATGGAGAAGGAAATTATATTTATGTATCTACATAAAGTAAGAATGGTACGAGTATAGGACCTGGTATCCAGAATGCTCGGGACCTGGGGTTTTCCAGATAATGGATATTTACGTAGTTTGGATCTTCATACTTGTAAAATCGATTAAATATTAAATAAACCCGGCTAGTTTTGCTTCCAATAAGGATTGATTATATCTTATTGGATCAAGTACAAGGTGATATTTTATTATTACAGAAAAAAAGGAAATTATTATTAAATTTTTGGATAATTTGGAGAAAATGGAGTCTACGGGAGATGGCCTTTCCGTAATTTTGAACTTTTTGGATAACGGATCCCGTACCTGTAGTAGTAAAACAATAACCGCTAAATAGATTCTTGTTTTAATCATTCTACATGCTACAGACTAATAAAAGCTAAGAGCTGATTGTTTGTTATAGGTTATTGGACCAAACCAGACTTGTTATTGCATAACCGAGTAGGTACTATGGGGGAAATTCACTAAGCGGCGAAAATTCGCTAGCGTTGCCTTCGCTAACGTTCGCCACACTTCGCCGGGAAAATTTTCGCCAGCGCTACGCAAATTCGTTGAAGTGAAGTGAGCAAATTTACGATAAGGTCAGCGAACGGTAGCGTAGTTGCGCTAGTGTTACTTCGCCAGGCAAAGCGCATTTATGCTAGCGATGCCTAATTTGCAAATTTCAAAGTATAATAGAAGTATATGTTACAGCCACTACATTCCACTACACAAGCCCAGGAAACCTTTAATAAATAAAATAAAGTTGTCCTATTGCCCTAAACATGTGCCCCCTGTATAGTTGTGTTGCCATATGTTAGGAAATGTAAGGGGGAAGGAGGGTAACCACCCCCAAAAAAAATGTGCTCTTTTTCAGACTATCAACCTAGAAAGGTAAAAAACGCCAGTGTATTTTTGGGCCATACAGAAAATTTCCAATTTTTTTTTTAAACTCCTATCTATTGTATTGAACTTCGCCAGGCCAGACTTGGCGAAGTAACGTCTAGCATAAGAGGTAACGATCAGGAAAATGGTCATCTTAGTGAATTTGCGTAATTACGATCCTTCGTCAGTGCGCAACTTCGCCTGGCGTAAGGGTGCGAAGTTGCGCTAGTCGGCGTTAATAAATTTGCGAAGTTATGAATTGACGTCACGCTGGCGAATTAGTGCTAGCGTTAGACGCTTCGAGCTTTAGTGAAATTCCCCCAATGTTTCCCCAGCAACAAATAGGTTAAAGCCTCATTTGTAAACGTTGAAGTTCAGATAGTTAGTGTATATGGTTATGTTGTTGGGTCTAATGTGTATTTGGCCTGCTTTCAAAACCGCTGCAGCTGGAAAGGCCCTGTGACTCTGTACAATCTATTTTATATCTCATTTAGAGGAAAGATGTTCTCTTTAATAGCCCCGGTGGGATATAAAACAACTTAACATATCGGGAAATAAAATGTGCACATATATATGGAGGTTTTTTTTTCTTTCTTGAAAACAGAAATCAGATTTTTTTAACCAGATGGTTAAATCTTAAATATGGAAAATGAATTTATATAAACAGTAACTGATAGTTGTAAATTCACAGAGGGATGTAACCTGACCTTTCTAAACAGATGACTGTTTTATCTCTGACAGTTGAAGGATGAACAGTCTTTTCTCATTCTGAAGGACAATCTAGTATGTGTGATCTACATGGCTGCTGTTGGCCTCTGCTACTTGGGCAGCATTGCAGCAGGACTGGTTCTGTTCATTTGTCTTGATCCCCCAAACACAGTACGGCCTTGGTCTAAATTATTATTGGCTAAAGTACAAACCAACTAGTATTACCTTGCATAATGCTTGTTTAATATTAGATTTCAGGCCTGGAGTGATATGTGATCCACCACAAGCAATAGAGAGAATCCCACAGTGTGAAGCTATAATAACATATATTTATTATATGTCTACATTCACATTATAGATGTCACAAAGGCTCATTAAAATACAAGTTTCATGGTTGTGCGCAAGGGATAGAAACGTGCTTCTATGATACTTAAGGAAATGGCAATTCATAAAAAAACATTGCTTGGTATATTGTAATAATTTCCCATGGACCCACTTGATAAGCATTTTGCTCAGTTTTCTTCATGGTATTGCATCTGCCAATTTGGTACAGGTATGGGACCTGTTATCCAGAATGCTTGGGGGTTTCCAGATAATGGATCTTTCCCTAATTTGGATCTTCATATCCATATAAGTTTAATAGAAAATCATGTAAACATTAAAATAAACCCAATAGGCTGATTTTTCTTCCAGTAAGGATTAATTATATCTTAGTTTGGATCAAGTACAAGGTTCAGTTTTATTATTACAGGAATTTTTTTTTTTTCATTTGGATTATTGGATAGATTGGAGTCTATGGGAGATTACAGGTTTCCAGATAACAGATCCATACCCATATAGTCAAGTACATAGCATCCTCTTATGCTTTTCACATCAGTGAGAGGCCTGGGTGTGGTTCATATTATTGACTATATGCTTCTCATTATTTCCATTTCCCCACCGCCTCTGGAAACAAAGGTGATGATAGGCTGACCCTTGGAAGATAAGAAATTTGAGTTTTGTTTTGAAGTGCACAATCCGGATAAAGAGACCCAGAGACACTAAAGAAGTGAAGTTGGGTGTATATGAAGCAAAATGCCCACCAGTTTCCAACCAGATTAGCCAGCAGTTGTTTTATTCTTGAGCTGATCATTCTGAACATCTGTTTTCTGATGAGGTCTGAGTTGGTCACTAAGATCTTGAAATTACCTTGCTGACATATGTCCATTAGGGATGGGCAAATTTATTCGCCAGCAGCAAATTCACGTCGAATTCCCGCAATTCGCAAAACACCCGAAAAAATTAGCCTGCCGAAAATTTGCCTAAAAAAAATGAGACGCATGATGAATGCGACGAGACGAGCGATGAAAACAATTCCCACCCAACACATACAAGTAGAGGCCCATTTATCAAAGGTCAAATTTCAAATTCATGTGAATTTTTTTAAAATTTGAATATACTCACAATTGGACTGGGAAATTATTTAAGAAAAAATTGAATGTCTAATATTCAATTAAATGGCTTTTGATTCATATTTGAATGTCTATTTGAATGTCAGGAAGGCTATTAACATCTCCAAATGGCTCAACATACCTCTGCCATTGACTTGTACATGAACTCGACTGGTTTTAGGTGGCGAATATTCAAATTAGGACTGTTCCCATGCAGAGTCGGACTGGACCATTGGAGGCCCACCGGGTTCCATACCTCCGTGCCCCCCACGGCGCATGTGTCAGTCATGCGTGAACAAATAGTAATATGGGACCTCACACACACAACGTACTTGGAGAGATGCCTGGTGCACACAGGTAGAGGCTTGGCCACCTCAAAAGTACAGGCAGCAAGAGAAATCCAGTTGACACACAGGTCTGTATGAAGTCTTCATGTGTTTATTTCAAGTGGAGTGCAAGGCAATGTTTCTGGGAAACAGACCCCTTTGAAAAGCATATGGAATTAACAAACAGGTGAGAATAAATAGCAAAACACATCAATCAATTAGCGTGTCAACCAACTCATGCATGAATGCCAGCGCATGTGCACATGCACGAATGCAGGCACATATGTATGCATGCACAGCACTGCGCTGGCCCGCACTTTTTTCTATGGTCCCAGCCAGTGGCGTAACTACTCCCTGGTGGGCCCCAGTGCAGGATGGGCACCTGGGCCCCCCTGTCGAGCTCTTACCTCTATAAATTGGATGCTGGAGTGCTGATAGCATGTGTGCTGTAAAATCACCCCTAGATAACCGCCTGGATAACCGCCTGCCATAACTATTTTCCTGGCTCCGATGGGCCCCAAGGGGGTGTGGACCCTGGTGCAATTGCACCCCCTGCACCCCTGGTAGTTACGCCACTGGTCCCAGCCAAATGGGGATCATGTCTGGGACGGCAGGGGCCAAAGAGGACAGGACCCAGTCCGACCCTGTTTCCATGTTTGAGGTGTGATAAATCTCACATTTGAATTTACATTTGAATAGGGGGATTAAGATTTGAATTCGAATTTACCATTCGACCATTGAAAAATCTGCCCCATACTGTTGCTTTACTGTAGTAATTTATTGATCATTTCTTTTACATATTTAGGCAGTTATTGGGGTTTGAACCTTTATCTGTGATACAGCAAGCGAGTGTGGGAGCTGCTTAGCGAGTGC
>CM044442.1:117900088-117918514 GCA_024363595.1 Xenopus borealis | reverse complement strand
TGATGGACGCAAGTCTTTTTTTCAGCCTAACTTACTATGTTACTATGTTACTATGTATTGACTAGCCATTATAATTGTCCTGGTTTAAACCCCTGGCAATATAGTCTATTTCATGTTAAGTATAAGTAATGTACAGGTTTAGAATATTTTGAAGGATGTGATTTGCTCATCAGAGAAGGACGAGACTCTTTATTAATTTCTCTTGTTTTTCTTCATAATTTTGTTGTTTTGCAATTCAAGACCAAGTAATAATACAATATCATGACTTTGTTGGTCCTAACATTTAGTTGTGCCCATCACTCAAAAATCCAGTTCTGTATCTAATACTGTGCCACTTCATAGTTCCAGAAGCGTTGCCAAAGTAAAGAACAAGCAAGACCTCACACTAATTTCAGAATAGCTATAATTGCACAGCTATTTTTAGGAATTTATGTGGGAATGCTCAAACAATCCATTTCCACAGACTCCCGCCATCAGCTTCCTCCAGCTTCCTTCTCATGGTAATAGACAGCAGTCATTGTAAAGAAAAATAAATCTGCTACTCTATCAGCAGTAGGGACGGCTGCTATAAGGCCTTTATTTTCAGCTCAAGATGTGAACTGTTAGGTTTATAGAAGGGTAATTAACAACTCTAGATGCCTGAGTCAAGCTATAAATTGAAATCTTTTGTGAGCTCTTTTAACATAATGTGTCTAAGAAATATCTACAACTCAAACGGCTCAACGCCTCTTAATGTTAAAGTATCAGTAAAGGGTTTGATTGTTATAATTGTTACCTTGTGTTTGCTGCCATCTTACAGTGTGGCTTTGTTCTGAATTAGAAGTTTGTCATTTAAGATGACAATATAATTCTTAATTGCACTTATCTTCAGTCCTTTAAAGATTTTTCATTTTCTTGCTATATTTTAATTATTAACACCTTTTGTGTATTGAAACGTGCCTGCAGTGCTTACATTTCAGTGCCTTACACTGCATTTCAGTAGTTTAAGGCTTTCTTTTAATGATGGGCGAATCTGCGGCGAATTTGCTAAACGCTGCATCCGTTTTTGGTCGAGGACGTCTGTTTTTGGGGGAAAAAACGGATGGCGGCATCCAAAAACAGACGCCCGCGTCCAAAACTGCAGTAGATCGCGGGAATTCGCCACGAAGTCTCCCCAGCAAATACATTCATTGACATGAAATGAACAGTAGTTTGGTTGTGATTTTTTCATTTTTATATTTTATTCTATTTTTGTAGTAGCAGTAACAATTAAATATTTCAATTAAAATAGAATCAAATGTATCACAAGAGTTTCCCCAAACTTCGATTTATAATTATGGCATCAAAAGAATTCAGATTCAGCTCCTGAATATACAGGAATCTATTGACTGAGGTAGGTAAGAAACAATGAAATAAAATTGGATGAAGTTTTAAGTCAGTTTTATCTCTTAAAGGGAAACTCTCATGGGAAAACATGTTTTTTAAAAAAACTCATCAGTTAATAGTGCTGCTCCAGTAGCTTTCTGCACTTAAGTCCATTTCTGAAAAGAGCAAACAGATTTTTTTATATTCAATTTCAAAATCTGACATGGGGCTAGCCATTTTGTCAATTTCTCAGCTGCCCCGGTCATGTGACTTGTGCCAGCACTTTAGGAGGGAACTGCTTTCTGGCAGGCTGTTGTTTTTCCTTCTCAATGTAACTGAATAGTACGCAGTGGGACATGGGTTTTTACTATTGAGTGGATACCTTCCCATTGTTCTGTTGTTATGCTGCTAAGGGGGGGAAAGGGAGGGGGGTGATATCACTCCAACTTGCAGTACAGCAGTAAAGAGTGATGTAAGTTTATCAGAGCACAAGTCACATGACTTGGGGCAGCTGGGAAATTGACAATATGTCTAGCCCCATGTCAGATTTCAAAATGAAATATAAAAAAAATCTGTTAGCTCTTTTGAGAAATGGATTTCAGTGCAGAATTCTTCTGGAACAGCACTATTAACTGATGCATTTTGAAAAAAAAAATTTCCCATGACAGAATCCCTTTAATTCATCAAGACATTTCCGTACAAGGTATAACCTCTGATATAAAAACAGTTTGTGAAAGGTCATATGCATGTTAATCAAAACCAGAAAAATACTGCAGGTAATTTGAGTTATTGGTTTCTATCTTTAATCATTTACATGAAGAAGTGGAGCAGATACATATTGTTTGCTTAAACAAAATACAACTCTTTTTATCTTTGTTAAAAAAAAAAATACCTTGGTTCTCCAGTTTTGCTGATTTATATAAAGAACCATAGCTCCTTTACCAACAGTTTTAACTCTAATTCTCATTAAAGGGCAAGGAAAGTCTAAAATAGAAAAAGGCTAGAAATGCTGTATTTTGTATACTAAACATAAACATGAACTTACTGCACTACAAGCCTAATCAAACAAATGATTTATGCTTTCAAAGTTGGCCACAGGGGACTGTCATCTTGTAACTTTGTTAGACATCTTTGCAATATCAAGACTCGCACATGCTCAGTGTGGTCTGGGCTTCTTAGGGGTCGTCATAAATTATCAAAAAACAAAGCTGCTTGAGTTCTGCATGGCTGGTAAGTAAGGCAGGGGCTCCCCCTGCTGTTCATAAGTATGATTGTTTCCCTGCCAGAAGTTAGGGACTGTCTGACAATTCCTATCCACAGCAGTAAATGAAGGGAGAATTTCACTTCATACAGTGAGGTTTCTTATTAAAACGGTACACATTTTTTAATTAAAGTATATTAGAGATAGCTTTCTTTTTCATTAAAGAAAGTAAAAATGGGATTTTATTTTTTTGCCTTTCCTTGCCCTTTAATAGGCACATAGACTACAAATTCTGGAACTGTAAAAGCCCTAACAGTATATGCTTATTAATTAGACCATAATTAGAATTTTAATACAAAATAATATCTCATAGTTTCATGGCTTCCTAAGCTATTATCCTAAGCTTTATCAATTCTTATTTGGCTCTAGTGATGATCATAGTCTACAAAAATATAATGTGACAAATATTTGTTAATTTGCTCTTGTGACCTTTAGGTAATAGTTATCACAAAATGTATTTTAAAAATAGAAAAGGGTTTATGTTTTAAATGAAATTGAACACATCAGGTAGCTTCCTTTATTCACTTAAAATATATGTCAACAGAAATAAGAATGTGGAGATTTCTCTTGAGAAGTAGGACAGCTAAAAACTAGGGACAAGATCTGGAGTCAAAGTCCTGTCTTTTGACAAGAGTGAAGTAGACCAACAAATTGTGGGAAAGATTATTTGAACAAAATTAAGCACAGTAACGTCTTCTTATATTGAGGAACAAAGATACTGAACCATGTTTTAAATATTTGTGAAAAAGACAGCACTATTGAAAACAATTATCCCCATGTTCAGATTTTCAACAAATCATTCTAAGATGTGTAGGGGACTGGTAAATTAACTTCCCAGTCTATTTTAGCAGTCACTTCCCAAGTGTTGTGGACACCTAAGTGGGTCCTAAAATACATTTAGGAGGGGGAACTGTTTCCTATTCCTGCTATAATCCATGCCCCTTGCTGTTACTCACAGTGACCAGTAGATGGCACTGTGCTAAAGTATAAAAGCATTGTAAGCCATGCTTTCAGGTTCCATCTTGTGCTGGCTGTGGGCTGAGCAGGCAGGCAGAGCTCGAGTGGAACCTAGACAGGTCAGGATAGTAAGGATAGGCTACTCACAGTTATAGATCTCTCTAGGAGTGACAGATAGCTAGGATTATTTATCTGAGCAGTTTGAGGCTCCTACGAGGATTGTGAGTGGGATTAAGATCCCAGGTACTAATTGCCCAGCGTAGGGACTAAGGGGCAGATTCACTAAAGCACGAAGCGTCCAACGCTAGCGCTAATTCGCCAGCGTGATGTCAAATTGGAACTTCGCAAATTCACTAACACCGGCTCCGGTGAATTTTCGCTAGATAGACTTGCGCAACTTCACACTCTTACGCCAGCCGAAGTTGTGCACTGACAAAGGATCGTAACTTTGCAAATTCACTAAGATGAACATTTTTGTTATGACCTTAGCACTTACGCTAGACGTTACTTCGCCTGGTCAGACCAAGCGAAGTTCAATACAATAGATAGGAGGTTGGAAAAAAAAATGTAAAATTTTTTCTAAGTCCCAAAAAACCACCTGTGTATTTTAACAAAGGAGGGTGATGGTTTGAAAAAGATCGATAATTTTTTGGGGGGTTACCCTTCTTCCCCCCTACATTTCCTAACATATGGCAACTATACAGGGGGCACATGTAGGGCAAAAGGACAACTTTATTTATATTATTAAAGGTTTCCTGGGCTTGTGTAGTGGAATGTAGTGGCTGTAACATATATTTCTATTATAAGTTAAAGTCCCCGCCGTATGCAAATTAGGCTTTGCTAGCATATGCAGCGATCTGCCTAGCGAAGTAACACTAGCGCAAGTACGCTACCATTCGCCGACCTGAGCGTAAATTCGCACTTCAGTGGATTTGCGTAGCGCTAGCGAAAATTCGCCTGGCGAAGTGCCGCGAACGCTAGCGAAGCCTACGCTGGCGAATTTTCTGATCTTAGTGAATCTGCCCCTAAGTGTACAGACCTAGGATTAGAAGTGTCTCCTCAGGTTCCACTTAGGGAAAAGGCCGAAAGCTGGGTGTACCTCCTCAATGCTGCATATACATTGTCTCCCATGTGTGAAAGGGACAGTCTCTGACCAAGGGTGCAGTGAGTATTGCCTATCCACTGTTGATCCGACATGTGCTGATGTGATTGCTGTACACTCCAGTGTGGATAGTATGTTCAATAAATATGTTCTTTGGTTAAGTTAAAAGAACCACTGGCGCCCAATTCTTTGCACCCTGAATACAGTTACAGTTGCACAACACCCTGCCTCCACCTCGTTGCGAGGGCTTACTCCCTAAGATTTAAGGTCTCATCCGGTGCATACATATTGGGAGTGGAGCTCATAGTCAGAGAAAGGTGCACTCAATTTACTATAGTGCTACAGATGTTTTGAAGTAATATGGCCATATTACCATGAGTGATGATGATAAAAAGCACAGACACCAGCATCTTTGTGAGATGTGCCTTCAACTGCATATCATTCTACAATGCATCTGAAAGGAATTATCTGGTACCACTGAAATTTTATCGTCCAAATGTTTCTTCTAACCCCAATGTATGTTTCTGTGCTGTTATTGACACTCTTTTTTTTTTCTTTTAATGAAAGTTCTAAAATTAGTAAACCCAGAAATATTTCTGAATAAGAAGAAAAATTGTTACTGCAACATTTCTGAATCAGCTACATAATAAAGTCACCTAACAGAACGTTGATGGCTGGTTCTTCTGCAGTTACTGTTAGACTCCTGATGGGCAATATAATGACTGTACATGTATGCAGCCTATTGTACCACCAAAATACATCCTTGCTGGAGGAGTGCTCAGACCTTTCATCACACACAAATCAAGTGCTGTTTTACATCAGTTGCAGATTGGGCGCAGTGTTTTTCTCTGCCCACATAAGAAGTCCGCTTTGCAGTATGCGTACAGTATGTCTCCAGGCACTGACTTCTTATAAATGTCAGTAAAAGCCCTGGAATATGGTATCCAGCTGTGCTCTGCTTAAAGATTGTGTTTGCATTTTTGTACCCAGCCATGTTTGATACAGTGCATGGCAATATGTTGTCACACAAATTCCGTGATTAATGCTTATTTACGAAAGCTTGTGTAAATATATAAGAAACGAGTCAAACACTGTGCAAGTTAAACATTGCGTTCTGCGAATATTGAAATGTCAATTCCCTGTGGGCCACTAAACTAAGCAGTGCATGCCTTTTGACTTAATCTGAAGGCGCTGCCTGATTTCAGGCGCTCACATTTAATTGCTCTATTTATTTTGTCCCATCAGCCCATCTTCAGAAGCAACCAGTGATCATTAGCCGTGCTCTTAAATTAATGGACTTAGTTAACAGATTTCTTTAAACAACTTTCTAGTGTCATCAGATCCTTGAAATTCAATTAGCCATAAAGAATCCTTTCACTGATCCATTTATTATGTGAAAGTATTATTTAAAGCCAGTAAACTTGTTCCACCCCCAGGCCATTACGTAACCCGCCTTTCTCCAGCTTATGAGTTAAAATTTCATTTCTTTGACACCATCAATTTTCTTCTGTTAAACAGTCACAACGACATCAGTCACTTACTATTACATTACATTGCTTTTCAATTGTTCTAATAGCAGCGACTTAATTTCCTTCACTGAACATTATTTGTAAATTTAAATATTAGTTTTCTTCATACACAACTTATAATACTGCTTATTTTCCACCATTGTAATGGCAAAGCTTCTTACCTTCTAGCATTATTACATTTCTTTGGATATTCACCTACTAGCTATTTGTATGGTTCCTTATATCCTTGTCATCCAAAGCTGTCATGATGGAAACTACTTTGTTCATGGTAGGAAGTGTGGTGCTTTGTAGATATAGTTTGACTATATATAAGATGACATTAGGACAAGATGTCAACCAGCACCTTTACAGTTCATTTCATTCAACCTGCACTTTATGAAAGCCTGTTTTGCTCTTGAGCCCTACCACCACAACTAAAGGTCATCCTGCAACCACCCCATTTTTATTTCAGGGCACTCTGAATCCTGTGGCCTGAAGGAGAGTAGGGAAAGAGCTTACTGGGTTATGGCATGGCCATGTCCCATTCTCCATGCTACTGTCTTATAAGTAGCTAGAAATCTTATTAGCTTGTTTTATGAGCAAAAATGAGGGTTGAACTTTCACTCAATCATTTCTCGTTAGTAATGACAGGCTTATGTCCATGTGTCATTCTTCTCTATTATAGACTCCACTCCTACTCTAAGAAATATTGCTCAGAATCTCTTGACAACTGCTCCTCCTCACGTTATCCACTTCAGTGTGTCTGTAACGCAGCTTCTTACATTCTGTTGCCTTAGTCACCTTATTAAAGTCAGTATTCCTTCTTCCAGCCTTATGTCATTGAAAAAGCATTTCTTTCAAGTTGAATAATTTTGTCATGTTTCAGTGTGTTCCCAGCTTTCCACCCTGTTCTGTCCCTTTCTCCATTTAAAAAGAGACAGTTTATACCCAGAAAAAACATGTCCTGTTCCACTCCACCATATATAGGTATAAGTCTTATCGTCCAGTATAGAAAAACAAACCCATATCATCACCATTTCATTTACATAGCCCTAGCAAGGTAGGCTGCTTATTCTAAGGCAGGGGACCCCAACCATCGGGCTGTGCACCAGTCCCTGGAGAAAAAAAGTTTGGGGACTAGTGTTCTAAGGGGTAAACTAGTCATAGCATGAATGTTATCTAGAAGGTTTATTGTATTTCTAGCTTCTGCTTAACAGACATATAATAGAAATACAATTTTATCTTGACAGGTAGAGTTATTGTACCAGTTAACTGACACTTTGAGCGAAGTGTTGGATAAAATACAAAGGAGAGGCATCCTACATTAGTCTTCAATGTACTCTGACTCTTCAGCCTGCCCTTCTCCCAATTCCCTGGTTAGAAGCAGCGTCGGTATAGCCCCTCCAAATAACAGTACATGTAGCTCATCTGCTGACATTGGGACACTACTGAGGTAAGTGTTTCTGAAAAATTACTGCATTATCAGTACATAAAACAACAGCGTTAAATTCACCAGTACATGTAGATGATCCATCCACCATCGGAAATATTTTAAATGTACATTAACTCCTCATTATGTAAAGAGCCAGAGTCATCTTAGATACGATGGCAAACAACAGTAGAGATAGCAAGCCTACAACTGGTTAAAAAAATCACATGTAACATGTGACTTATGTACAGGACCTTCAGGAAAGAACAGGAGGAGAACATTACAGAAAGTGTGGTAGGTTGATGGTAGAGAATCCCAGGAGACATGGGATAGGCTAAATTCCAAAACAACTGTGTATTTCTATCAGAGACAGATGTTCTCCCACACTCACTGATAATAGGTCATTAATAAAACATTCTGTCCTTAGATGCATGTGAATCCCATTAGTAGTTTTGTATGTTATGCTTCTACAGTAACAGTACAGTATGGGTGGGAGATCTTTATGGAACTAAGGAATTAATGTATTTTGATATCTATAGGGGGATATCCTCAAGGCAAACTTCAGTATTGCTTATATGTTTAAAGTTACTTAACATTTTAGCGTCACCATGTTCTAAAGATAAGAATAATGGATAATGTGTCCCTTAGCTTGAAAAAAAGAGAAATTATTAAAAAAATCTTTGCAGTCCTCTTTCAATCCGACTCCTATAAAAACTCGTTCTCCCCCGAGTGTTAAAACCAGTCCAAAACTATGATTAGAGTCAGTATTGAAGCTTCTGATGAAGTCGGAACTCAACGAAACGTGTAAGGCCAAACTGTCTGACGTCATCACCTAGAGCCGAGCAGGTGCATGCGGTCTTGGAGACAACGTTGGTCGTAGTCTAAATTTAAAGGAATCCAGGTCACCTTCACGCCGGCTACTACTAAGGAGGACTAGACGTGTTTGTTTTAAAACCCCACAATTCAGAAAGGCTACCGCAGACAAGCCAATTCCTGACTCATTGCAACACCTACAGATATATTTTATAATTTGTGTGAGTGTTCATCTATATTCTAACACGTGATGAAATTGAACAGCTGCAATAATATTCTGCACAAAATAAGGGGAGATAAGGTAACAAGCAAGTGAGACTGCAGAACTATTATTCTAAACAACTTACTGCACTATATAGTTTCCAAATTCTCTCCCATTTTCTTCCCATTCTTACCACCCGACATGCTGCATAACCAACCTCTGGAGCTTCTTTAAGCACTGACTCTAATCATATTTTTTGGACTGTTTATAATGTGTCCCTTAGCTTTTTAATATAATTAGTGATGGGCGAAACGGCCGCGTTTCGCTTCGCCGAAAAATTTTTAGTCGATTCGCGAAACGAGTCGCGCGTCGTTTTTGACGTGCGTCGCCTCGTTTTTGACGCGCGTCGCGTCGTTTTCGGTGCGTCGCGTCAAAAACGACGCGCGACTCGTTTTTGCGCGGCAAATTTTTTTTTGCGAATTTTCTTTGCAGTTTCGCGAATTTATTCGCCAGCGGCGAATCGCGGGAATTCGTCGCGAATTCGCCCCTGGCGAATAAATTCGCCCATCACTAAATATAATACAATAGTTGTGTGATTATAATATATACAACAATATAACCAAAGTTTTAGTAATTCTCAGTTCTAAAGAGGACTTCTAACAGCCTTACAATTTATAGTATGGAATAGTATTAGTGATGTGAGGTCTGCCCTGAAACCAACAGGTTTGACCCATCACTTTGTGTTAGGTTTGACCCATCACTTTGTGTTAGGTTTGATTGTGGGAAGTCATTGCCCAGCCAAAAAATATACTTTTTCATTTGTGTGTTGTGGCTGGGCTTCAGAAAGATAGCCTCGTCCTTGGTCCCAAAGTGTTAGTGGATCCTGTCCCCTTCTGATATCATCTCTGATGTCAGTTAATGGGGTCAGCATGTTTGAGTCGGGCTTGGGTCATCAAGTGCCTTCTCAACCTTGGGCGATGTTCAGAAGGGGCTGGTCAGAGTGCTTAGTACTTTAAATTTGAGGCCACCGACATGTTTCAAAAAGTTCTGGGCAGGGGCATGTTTCCCACTTGTGAGGAGCTGGTTTAGAAACCTCCACCCGTGACCCACGCCTGTCCGCACCTGGCTTTCAATCTCTAGTTATAGACCTGAAGTGCCTCGCCCCGCTGATGACATCACAAAAGGAGTGGGGCAGATGCGTGATAAAACCGAAAGCTGAAAGTGTAAGGTCGCTAGTGGGGAGACCAGGCAGAAGAGCCCAACCTGAGACCCGCAAAAGGTGCACCTAGGTCCAGATGCATAGGCCAGCCTGCAACTCACTATTTCCCCATTGTGTTGAGCAACACTCTGTCTGTCTGTCCTGTCCACTGTCTCTGGATTGCACGTTTGCAGCAAATGATATTTAACATTAAAGGAACGGATATTGTCATGTGCTAGTGGCCAATGATACGGTGTAAGATTTGTTTATAGTTTGCTCAATGATCATCATGGTCCATCTGAGGGATAAATTTATCAAAGAGTGAAATTCCACCACTAGAGGGAAATTCCGCAGCTCGCCATTCATTTCTATGGGATTTTGAAAGGCCTATTTATCAATGGGTGAAGTGAAAGTTCACCCTTTGATAAATACGCCTTTAAAAATTAATGGAGAGCGGCGGAATTTCCCTCTAGTGGAGGAACTTTACTCTTTGATAAATTTACCCCTTTACTTGATAAATTTACCCCTGAGTGTCCATTCCAACAGTATTCTAATTAGACTCCAGCTTAGCCTCCAACTGGCATCTGGTGATCACCTGTGTTGTTCAGAGCACTATTCTTGATAATACTGCCTGGGGTAAATAGCCTTGCTTTTCTTGACATGAACGTAATGATTGCAGGTCTATGGCTGTTGAATGTTCCTGATCTCCAGCCCATCAGGAATGACCCAATTCAGGTCCTGAAACTGCTAGCCATCCTTCTAAAAATGTTAGGTGGAGTCTCCTTATAAAAGTCAAATAATCCTACTTGTATAAAGGTCCCATTAGCATGTTAAAAGAAACAAGATGGACTAACGTTAGCCAAAAGCAGTGTAAAGCGGCCCTTTACTTGTTTCAAGAGAGTTTCAATAACCATGAACTTCGGTCAGTGTAATCTTATACTTTGGATCCAACTGAAAGCGGAGAGTTTATTTGTATGGCTTGCAACAATCCTCATGTACTGATCACATTCGGCATTTACATTAAAGAAAGGCTGAACTAACTGTAATAGTCTCATTTATTTTAATTACTTCCTCCCAGTGGGCCCGTGCATTAGGCAACTTGGGAAATAAAGCAATGTAATTTGCAAGTGGAGCAAATCCAGTCAGGTGCAATGTGTTAGTCCAGGTATGGAGCTATCATATTTCCTGCATGGGCCCATGCACCCATCTATAGCTTTCATTAGCTTTCCCTCAGCTGCCGGAGAAATGAACGTGGAAGAGACATTCCCTGCCCAAGGCTACTTTATTTGGCTGCCGCTCTCTAACAACCTGGCAGAGGAGCACGGTTTGGGTGGGGCAATGTGTTTGGGAAATTGCTTTTGGCAACTGAAAAACGAGCCGGTGCCATTTAATCCAACACCATGATAGTAGAAAGCAAATGTAAAAAAACAATCGTTTTTGTAAGCGAGGTGAACACATTTCTACCAGATTGTCAATAAGAAAGCCACATGTTTGTTCCCAGGCAGTGGAAAATTGATCTTGTATACTAGATTAAAAACATTTTCTGTCTTTTTTTTTTTTTTTTATTCTGTTTTGATTACCCTGAAAGTGAGCAAGAAATATTTATGAACCCACTGGAATTTTGAATTGGTCAGTCCTTCTAAAAGCCACCAGCAGGTCCAGCATTTTCCCTTCTTAATGAATGTGCAATGGGATTGTTCACTGCAGTATAAAGAAGTAATGGGTGCTTTTCATTGTCACTATGAAATTCTACACTCTGTTCTAGAATCTCGTAGCAGCAGCAGCACAAATACATTTTAAAACTGTAGCTTAACATAAAAAAAGGCTAGAAATGCCCCATGTCTTCTCCCCATCTTCTATTCTGTTGATTCACTGTGGGCTGGATTTATAAATGATGGACAGGGGCGCTCTGCCAATGAGTCTAGTTGAGACTCTCGCCTCAGGCGGCAGTGCCCCCCTGGTTACCAGGGGCGGCAAAACGGGTTTTCAACCTGGAAATTCTGATCTTCTAGTGCAGAGTGCATACTCTGCACTAGTGCCGTGGACCCCCCTACCCCTGTCCGGCGCTAAAAAAGTGAGTGCCGTCGGGAGGGGAGGGGCGGCAAATTCAAGGCTGCCTCAGGCGGCGAAGTGGCTTGGATCGCCCCTGATGATGGACCCCTAGAATGCTTGCCCCCCTGCCCCAGAAGTATTGCACACCCACTCGCACCCCAACCCACTCAGACCCACCCCCACTGCTTAACTCCCTCACCTACTTCAGAATTCTCCCAGTTGCTGGAACTTGGGACTGGGTTGGCGGGTGCCATGCTGCACCCATTTCTTAATCACTAGTGATGTGCAAATTGGAGGCGGTGCTTTGCTTCGACGAATTTTTCACGAATTTCATTGAAACAGCGAAAATTACACGAAACGCCGCTGCGTCTTGTTATTGATGCAGGCGACCATTTTTCCGATGGTAATTAGGGGGTGTGGTCACAAATGGGTGTGATCAAAAATGTTCAGACCCACATGTCAGGTCTTTTTGGCCCTTTTTCTATTTCCAACATCAGAATGGTTACCATTAGCAATTTCTACTGAAAACCTTCATTGCATTAGAATGGGGCTATTTATGTGAAAATGTCAAGACAATCGGTTATCTGTTTCCTTATGTGGCCCACGTGATTCCCTTCAGAACAAAAGTAATCAGATAGCATCATGGGGGAGAAATGTCCATGTCACATGTAAGCTACATCACAATGTTGGAAAGGGCTACTATTACCAATTTCTGTGCCAGCAATGTTAATGGCATGCTAAACAGATATGTGTATGTTCCTTATAAAACAGGAGATTTACCCCCTGCCCAGCAGCTGCTAAGAAGGACAACTCACATCATCCTAACAGAAGCTGTAGCTCAAACCATTAAGAAGGCAGTAGGTTTACTTTAATTTGAACCCCCCTTTATCCATCTCCCCATTTAGTTAAAGGTAGAGGCAGCTTTGGGTTATCACCCCTCTAAGCCTATGACCGACTATGAATATAAGAATATGCTAGAGGAGCCAGGAAATATTGCTTTTTTGGATTCCGTCTCCTACAGCTCCAGCCAGACAATCTCTGGTTTATCTTGCCAAGCTCTCAAGAAACCTTTTATCTGCCGTTATTTTATGGCAGTAAAACACTCTGCCCTCTCTGTGCAAGCATGGAAAATTCTTTTTGTTTATTAGAGAGAAGAAAAAAAAAGCTGTTTATGAGTTGTGAATGTAGAATTGTGGCACAACTTCTGAATGTTGCACTCAGGTCCTGTTAGAAGCTGATGTGTGCCTTGCGCTGTCTTGATTTACTGCAAATTCTGTCCATTTCATTGTCTCCACTGATGTCAATGACAGTGATAACACTGGAGGGCTCCTTTATTATGGTATAAGTCCTATACTATATGGTTATGGTTCAGGCCGAATGTATAATCTTTATAATGAGCTGCTCCTTATCGCAATGCCTAACAAAGGCTGCAGTTTAGGGAAATGTGGGGTTTCTTGATTTAGAACTCATGTTCATTGAATCAAATTACCCTGTGAGCAGGGGTAGAGAATATATAGTGTGCATTGCCCCTTATCATTAATGTTAATGCAAATAATCTTCCAATAAGGCTGATGTCATTGAAAATTATTTGCATGTAGAAAATGTCTCAAAACAAAAGTAAGAACCAGAAAGACAAATAATCAGTAGCCATAAATCATGTACAATATCGGTTAGTGTCTCTCCATGCACGTCTACCTTTAGCATGAGATCACATGGCAAGATCACATGGCCGCAGGCTATGCATGATATGCACTTAATGACCCTGCTGATTAGCTGAGGAGACTGCGGCAGTAATTGACTGGAAGGAGGTTATTTCATAAACATTGTTTATCGGGCTCATTTATCAACACTGGGCAAATTTGCCCATGGGCAGTTACCTATAGCAACCAATCAGTGATTAGCTTTTTAAAGCCAGCTGCAAGTAGAACAATGACAGCAGCAATTTGATTGGTTGCTACTGGTTACTGCACATAGGCAAATTTGCCCAGTGTTGATAAATGACCCCCATATGTGTGCTGTGATTTATTGCTCTTCTTAGTAGATACACAGAAATCTCGGCACTGTCCGTTAAAACAGTTGCTTCACTAAAAGCCTTTCCATGTATTTTCCATAATCTCTTGCTTTCCTTTCAACAGGACATTTATAGTGATAGGCCAATGTATTTGCCTGGGGCAAATGCACGGCAAAATTCCACGAACCGCCAGGGAAAATTCGCCTGGCGAAAATTCGCCTGTGACTCTTTTCAGACACTGACATCTATTTTTGGATGCAGGCGTCCATTTTTTTGATGCTGGCAATGTGCGCCGGTGTCCAAATACGGACGTCCGCATCCAAAAACGGACGCCCGTGTCCAAAACAAGACGCCAATTGCATTTCACAAATTTTTCGGTGGAACGCTGCAGATTCGCCCATCATTAGACATTTAAAAACCCTTATTATTTTTATGCAGCATCTAAAGCAGCATAACACAAATGTTCACCGATTGATTTGTCTGTTCACAGGTCCCAAGTGAATGGGAAGCCTATTGCTGAAAGGGGCAGAAGACCCCCCCTATTTTTAACATCCAAGTGAAAAGGCATTGGCCCGGCACTTTCTTTTTTCATGTTTTGATTAGGAAATATCTAAGGTTTTTCAATATTTCTTGCTCTAAACAGGTCAAAATCTGAAAGTAAAGTCACCATCTACTTCTGGGTCTTCTGAGCACAAACAAAAAAATCACCCACCAGAAACCAAATTCACTCCGAAGCTAAACTTTCTTTTTTGTAATACTTTTTTGTTAAATGTATCATTTTAATCAGCTTCTTTCCTGTTTTTAGAGGGTTATAATTCAGCATAACTGGAGGGCTGCACTTCGGACGTAGCCATTAAATGAAAAATAATTTTAAACAATAATAATAATAAGTCCTTAGTACTTTGCATCCTCCCTCCCAAAGGGCCAATTCTAACGTTAGTGTAGTTACACTGCTGGGCAAACGTTCTGTAGCAAACAAAGGCATTGTTGCCCAGCAAACGTGATAAAATATGATTTTAAATATTTTTTTTTGGGGTGACGGGTCCACTTTAAGAATGAATAAAAAGACAAGACTGCATTGGACAGCATTTTGGGCTGAAGACCCCCTTAAAGAACAAGTAAACCTTTTTTTTCTATCTGTAAATTTGCTCTAAACAGCCCCCCAGATTAATGTACCTTAGTCCCTGCTGCAAGTCTGCTCTGGTTTCTGTGTTATCAGCAGCTTGTTTCCCCGTCTTCCTGGTGCAGAGTGAAGCCCTGCCCCATAGCTTACTGAGCTGACCTTATCTCTGTGACTAGTCCTGGAGATCATTTGCATACTATGACATAGCAGAGACCAGTGTGTGCAGCACCTTTTGCTTGGGGAAACTAGCTTACTAATGCACACACTGGCTCCCTCTTCCTCTCTATTGTGGAACAGCAGCAAATGGACTGCTCAGTAAACTAAGGGGCGGGGCTTCACTCTGCACCAGGAAGAAGGGGAAACAAGCTGCTGATAACACAGAAACCAGAGCAGATTTGCAGCAGGGACTAAGGTACATTAATCTGGGGGGCTGTTTAGAGCAAATTTACAGAAAGAAAAAGAAAAACATTTACTTTTCCTTTAAGCTAACAATTTGCCTAGGTCAGCATTCAGGGTTAAAGGACAAGGAAAGGCAAAAAATAAAATATCATTTTTACTTTCTTTAATGAAAAATAAACCTATGTCCAATATACTTTAATAAAAAAACATTTTTATAAGAAACCTGACTATATGCAGTGCAATTCTCCCTTCATTTCCTTTTGTGGATAGAAATTTTCAGACAGTCCCTAACTACTCTGCAGGGAAACAATCATACTTAGTTTTGTTTATTTCCCTGTAGAGCAGTCGGCGATTGTGTAGAGATTTGTATTGGATTTTATTTTTGCCTTTACATCCTCTTTACTGTTTCCAACTCCAGCTGCAGGGACAAAGATCATGGAGCCAGATTTTAACAGATAAACTCGGATTCTATTTGGAGGATTATTTTGCTGCAGCCACTGGTTCTGCAGAGTTGGAGAAAGTTTGTATTAAACAATACAAAAAGTATAAAATCCACATTAGATTACATGACAACACAGGACCCAGTGCAGTCTGTATATTCTGATTACTTTTAAATTCTACCTTTACTTGTGTGTGTGTAAGTTATTGCTCACAAGCAGTATATCAAAAGGTTTAATCATTGATCCTGTATAATTGTATTTATATTTTTTATTTATACACAATTATTAATAATGATAAAGGTTTACCCCCTTTATTACAGTGGACAGTTGACATATGCTCCAAATCACACCATTCATTTTGATCTGAAATTTGTGCAGGGATTCAAAGTCACAGGGTTTGAATTTAGTTTGGCTGAATGCTTGAAATTCGGCACATTCCTCATCTTCTGCACCGGCATCCAGGTTGCAGTTAGTCGCAGTTCCCATTCAGGGTATAGGTCCTGCCTCTGTTCATGATCAAACCCAGTGGAAAATATAGCTAGAATTGTACATCAATAGGGGAATGTAATATATGCCCGTAACGCAAAAACACTTCGCAATGCGAAAAGTTAAGCCTTTGTGCGAAGAAATTTTGCTTGGCATGAATGCAATTTACCTTTTGCGAACCCGGAAACTGTTTAGCGACCACTTCCGCCAGCGGAAGGCCGTTTGCGAATTTTATACTTTGCGCTAATGCGCTGTCAATGTAATAAAACTTCTTACTGAAAAAGTCGCAATGTTTGCTCCAAAAGATTACGACACCTTTAAGCACTTCTTGCGCAATTATAATCCGCATTGCGCTATAACGATTCGCACTGCAATAACCGTTTAAGGAACAATATTACATTGCAAGATGTGGATTTTAACTCTTATTGGTGAGCAATGTTTTTCCTCTTTTTGTGACTTTAAATACATTCCCCCCATAATGAGCAAAGCGACTGCAATGGATAAGACAGTTTAACTGGGCAAAACAAAAACAGCCACTTTGTCATTTTTTAAATGTCATTTCACGAACACTGGTTATATTTACTGGTAAATACTAATACCTGCTAAATGATATATTAGGGGGCAGATTTATCAAGGGTTGAATTTCGAATTTGAAGAACTTGAATAGAAATTTCAATTAGGTCTGTTTTCAATCTAATTTGAATCCTACAAATTGAAGTAATAGCGCATTCAATCAAATTCGATTTTAAGTTTAAAAAAAACTTCGAATTTTCAGTCCACCAATTGATGGCGAATGGGCGAAGTCAAATTTTAAAGACACAGTACGTGATAAATTTCCAGATTCAATTTTCGAATTTTTTGCAAATTCGAATTGAATTTGGACTATTCCCTAGTCGAAGTACATAAAAATAGCTCGAAATTCGAATTTTTACTTCGACCCTTGATAAATCTGTCCCTAAAGGAACAGTAACACCAAAAAATTAAAGTGTATTAATGGAATGACATTATAATATACTGGTGCCCTGTATTGGTAAAACTGGTGTGCTTAAGATACACTACTATATTTTTTACAAACAAGCTGCTTTGGGGCAGCCATTTAAGCACAGGATACAAAGTAGGTAAGCTCTGAAGAATCCCATTGTATACTACAGAGCTTATCTGTTATCTGCTGAGTATCCTGTGCCATTTTTCCCTTTTCCAGCTTGATTGGCTGCACCCATGGCTACACAGCAGCTTGTTTATATAAACATATGGTAGTACTTATCTGTTATCTACTATGTATCCTGTGCTTGAATGGCTGCCTCCATGGCTACACAGCAGCTTGTTTGTATAAACTACAGTTGTGTATCTGAAGCAAAGACACCAGTTTTACCAGTATAACACAACAGTATATTATACAGTATTTCATGTACTTTAAGACATTTTAATTTTTTGTTGTGCCTGTTCCTTTAAACAGCATTTTGGCTCAACAGTATTCATTTCAAATGGCTTTTTTTAGGAGGATAAATACTGCCTGAATGTAATTGTATAATTAAACATCATCATATATAATTTTTCCTGGAGAAAAATGAAAGGCGGGCTTTCTGGTGTTCGTTTTTGCACAAGTAGCACTATATATAAAACAAATATACAGGTTCTTAATTTTAGGTAGCGTTAATTACATTGTCAGGAATTGTCTTCGTATTCAACCCCCACCCCCTTCAAGCTTGGTCCACTTTTCAGATTTTCTGTATGGAGACATTGAAATTCACTGTGGAGCAACCTCTCATTTAGCTGTTTGTATGTTCAGCGAGCCTCGGGCTACGTTTAACTTTGCTCCCCCCCCCCAAGTATTGTTTATGCATTCTTCCCATTTGCTTTCAAAGCCTTGATCACTGTCAAACAAAAATAGTTTTCCCCTTGCCCTTATTTATGAATTTTTTGAACTTTGCACATTCTGCACTGCATAGAAAGCCGAGTCTGTTCTGGGGAGGAGGAGGGAGGAGGCCGCCTGCTTATTTTTTCAAAGTCTTCTTTCAAGTGTAGATGATTTTTTTCCCGATGGAGAGAGGCAGAAGAAATATCCCACCACTTGTTTACATTGAATTGGAGGGGGGGGGGG
>CM044442.1:117824943-117894703 GCA_024363595.1 Xenopus borealis | reverse complement strand
TTTTTTTTTTTTTCTTCACGATGAACAAAGATAAATTCTGCTAGAAAAATAAACAAATGTATTTGGGCCAATTTGCAGAGCACTGGCGAAAATTAAACTGATTATTTTGCAACTTGGCGTGCGAAGGTGTGGGAAAATTGTACTGTGCATGCACGTCACTATCCGAGAGACTGGAACCTAAGCTAAAGCTATGGTATAATCATATGTTATCCTACAGGAAAGCCAATATGTAAAAATAGTAGATTGGCCACGTTAGCTACGTAGGACTGCTAATAGAATTCAGCCAAAAATAGCCTAACTGTGAGCTCCCCTCATTCAAATATTAAATTACTGGTTCACTTACACTGTGTAAAATAAATATTTAGTACAGGTATAGGATCCATTATCTGGTAACCCAGGGGAGGGTTTTTTTCAATTTCAGGTTTGTTTCTCATTTCTTTTTCTCTGTAATAATAAAATAGCACCTATTACTTGATCCAAACTAAGATATAATTAATCCTTATTGGCAGCAAAACCAGCCTATTGGGTTTATGTAATGATTTTCTAGTAGACTAAGGGGGTAATGTAATAAAAGGTGCTAAGTTTGCCCAGGAGCAGTAACCATTACCAGCCAATCAGCAGGTAGAATTTACTGATCACCTGTTAAAAAGCTAACATCTTATTGGGTTACTGCTCCTGGGCAAACTTTGCACCTTTTATTACATATGGGGGGATGGGTATGAAGATCCAAGTTACAGAATAACAGGTCCCATACCTGTATTACATTGAAAGAGTCAGCTTGCAATCCTCTTGTTAAACTGCTGCTCCCATAGACATATGGGGAGTGACATTTCTATTTTTGCAGGTGACTGTGATCCATACACTTTTAAACATATATAGTTTGAAGCAGTGTTTCCCAGGCTGTAACCCAGCCTACATTTTCTTCATATAAAATATGGGGAGTAAGGATACTAGGGGCATAGAAGAGGTGTTTCATGGGGCAGAATCTGTCAATGCCTCATATGTTTCTTTGGCCCAAGTGCAGCTGCAGGGAGTGGCAGGGTTCCAGAGGTAGAAGTGTGAGGCTCTCTGCAGTGTTCTATGTAGGCAGCAGGTAAATTAGAATGAAGGCTTCATTTACAAATTAGCAGAACCAATGAATGCTGCAAGCAGTGCTGTCCCCAACCTGTATTTTACATGTGAGCCATAGTCCATTGTAAAAAGGGCTGTGATTGGCTATTTGGTAGCCCCTATGTGGACTGGAACCTATAGGAAGGTCTGTTTGGTGGTACCCCTGGTTTTTGGGCAACCACAATTTGCCTCCAAGTCTAAAATTCAAAAATAAGCACCTGCTTTGAGGCCACTGGGAGAAGCATGCTGCTCACTAGCTAAGGGCTTAAAGGGGAATGAAACCCCCAGGCGCTAAATCAAACCCCCTACCCTGTGTAGGCCCCCTACCTCCTCCCCCCTTGCCTACCACTCCACCCGGCCTATTGCCCCTAAGTTCCTACTTACCCCTTCATGCAGGTCCCCTCCAGCGATGTTCACAGGGGCCATCTTCTCTTCTAACCGATTCTTCCTGGATCTGACAGCGATGGGCGCACATGCGCAGTAGGACGCTGGTACTATTGCGCATGTGCCCAAATTGTGATTGAACTTCGTGAACTTTTGGCGCATGAACAGTAGTACCAGCGTCCTACTGCGCATGTACCGCTGACGGAGCCGGATCCAGGAAGAAGAGAAGAAGAAGAAGAGAAGAAGAAGAAGAGAAGAATCGGTTAGAAGAGAAGATGGCCCCTGTGAACACCGCTGGAGGGGACCTGCATGAAGGGGTAAGTAGGAACTTAGGGCCAATAGCCCGGGGGGAGAGGTAGGCGGAGGGGTGGCGGAGGGAGGGGGTTTTGAGTTAGCGTTGGGGGGGTTTCATTCCCCCTTAACTACAGAGGAAGCAGACCCTGCAGCTGCAGGGAGTCCCAGGACTTATATGGGCCCCATGAGGCCCTAATTCATATACAATTTCAATAAAAATTGGTAAAACAAGTAAACCTCAGATACTATGGGGACTAGAAAAATAATTTGCTGCGGGGCCCAGTAATATCTAGTTACACCACTCACTAGCCACTGGTTGGAGATCACTGCTCTACACCCAGAGTGACCATATGAGTGATCAGACAGGGCCATTGAAGTCATGTTTATGTGGGTTACCTGAACAACTTTTATATAAAAACACATTTTTAATATAATGTGGTCTATCTATAAAATTATTGGCCAAGAAGTTGGACAAGGTGAAAAAATAACCAGCCCCCTGAAAAAGCATGAATTGCCCGACTGAAACGAAAAACGCTGGTTTTTATTTGTGTTGATTTCTTTTAAAAATCTTTCATGCATCAATGCTCTTATCTCACCCACTGACTAGTGGCTTTATTTCTTGCTCTGGCCTGAAAGCTCATTTATTCCTTGGTAGGTTTCCCCAGTGTCAGACTGGCCCACCGGAATACCAGGAAAACTCCCGGTGGGCCAAGGTGTCAGTGGGCCCTCATGCTGCTAAACTTTTGGCCTAATTCAGGCCATTCCCTATTTCTATGAGAACAAAGAGGCTAAATAGATGGAATAACTGATTATAGTATGTAAAGAAAGCAAACCAGCAGAATAGAGGTTGTTTGAGGAGTAGTGATGGGTGAATCTATCCCGTTTCGCCGAAAAATTAGCGAAACGAGTTTTTTTTGGCAGGCGAATTTTCGCTGGCGTTTTGCGAATTTATTCGCCGGCGTCGAATTGCTGGAATTTGCTGCAAATTCAATCTTGGCGAATAAATTTGCCCATCACTATAGAGGAGATGAAGAATATTAGTACTGAGTGGGCCCCTGGTCTAAGGTTTTATGGTGGGCCCCTGGTCTAAGGTTTTATGGTGGGCCCCTGGTCTAAGGTTTTTGAGTGGGCCCCTGGTGTCCCAGTCCGACACTGGGTTTCCGGGTGCCATATAAGGGATAAGTGAGGAATTATGTTTACAGGCAGAGTAAACACAAGACACATGAGCCCACTCTTCTAGTATACAGTCGCTTATGAAGTTTGGCTTTACATGAAGTGCACTGCTTTGTGCCTGACAGGGGGGGCTTACACAAAGAGTACACACACTTTCATTTGCTGACCTTTCCAGCAGCAAAGGGGTTAACACCCCTCTCGTTTTCATCTTGGAAGTGCACTTTTTTCCAACAGGGAGCTTAAGTGTGTTTATTCTAATTTCTAACATTGTAATTGCTTTAGAAGTACATAACACTTACCAAACTGATGCACAATTGGAGTGAGACCACCCACGGAGCCCGTGTGAATAATACAGTGAAAAGCAGAATGGCTACAAATAGCGATACATCACAAACTGACTAATGATGGCGTAAATAGCAAGTGGTATTCTTTACACCCAAGTGTCTGCACAATATAGACAGTTTAGACCCTGATAATTAAGATGAAAGACTGGTAAATGTAGAGTGATATTTTTATACCCCAGGTGTCTGCATAGGGCACTCATTTTAAGTGGAATTGTATGTGCTCCATAAACTCTTGTGGACGGGGAAAAGTAAATATCTCTGTATGGCTACATGGCTTCTAATATTTCCACTTGAATTAGGTATAATTGCAAAGAATGCCCTTGTGAGTGTGTTGTTAACCCTGTTGTATTTATAACCCAGTGATTGCCAAATAATGGGCCTTTTAACAACAACACAGAAAACATATCTGCTTTGTCAGAATGTAGAACTGACGTCCCAGAGAAGTATGGGGCATCTGTTGGTCATTTAATATATATATTAAAAAAAATTTGGATCTTCATAAATTAACTCTTCTAGAAAATCATGAAAACATTAAATAAACCCAATGGGCTGGTTCTGCCTTCAATAAGTATTAATTAAATCCTAGTCTGGATCAAGTACAAAATGCATTATTTGATTATAATGGCGACTATGGGAAATGGTAATTTGGTGATTTTTGGATAATGGGTTTCTGGCTAATGGATCCCTTACATGTTTGCAGCTTATGAGCTTTATTGGCAAAGATAGCAGATTGTTCTAGATATGGCTTCAGTCCTACTCTATAATGAAATATCTAGCCATGCACACTGAGGGGCAAATTTACAAAATTAACGTGAATGGATCGAAGTTCAATCGAATATGATTGAATTACGATCGTACAATTTTTTCGGATATTCGAATATGCAAAATTTGGCCACTTCGATCATCGAATTATCGAATGGATCGAATGATCGGATATTCGATAATTCAATTGTTCGATGATCGAAGGATTTAAAATTTTAAAATCCTTCGAATGCCTACTTCGCCAGATTGAACCTACCGAAGAAGCTTACGGGAACCCCCCCCCCATCTTTTGCTAAGTCCTGCTCGATTACCATTCGTACAATCGATCGTTCGAATCATAAGAATTTTTTGGAGGCTCGAAGGAAAAAGTATGAATTCATTGAGAAATCGAATAGCGATCAAAATTATAGCCTAAAACTATTCGATAAGCATTCAATAGTCGAAGATTCGTAGGATTTTGGGTCAATTTTTTGTAAATTTGCCCCTGAATGTTGTGTATTGCTAATACTGAATGTTGCTATCTCGTGTCATGCTAATACTGTAAACAGTTATTACTCAGTACAGTAGAGGTTACCGATGTCACGTAAACCTAATTTTGTTTCCTTGATGTGTGCTTGATTTAGGTTCAATCACTCAGATTTGTATTTCTCTCGAGCTTTTCAACATACCTATGAGTCTTGATGATGATAATTGGTTCTGTCTGCAATCCACCGTCTTGGATTCTGTTTGTTTCCACAGCAGAGCTGATGAAAACCGTGTCCAGTAATTGCTTGTGTGTCCATTCATGTCTGTTATGCCTCTCCACGGCTTCCCTTAACACTAATTAGAACTCATTTTCAGTTATTGATCAGTATATCTCCAGGGTTCATAGGAAAACTATGTCACTGGCAATTCGTTTTTTTCATTTCCAATGAGCTCACAGGTGGGGCAGATTTCAGCCTGAAAATATACTCAGGCATTTTGAGGTCAGAATTTGGCCAGTGATGGCACTGGTAGGTGGGCAGTAGCCTTAAGTGGTCATTTTCCTCATTTGATTTGCCTATTGCAGTTGTTAAAAATATTTCATTTCTTATCCAAAGGTGGCAGTTGGTCAGATTTCAGATTTAACACCTTAACAGCCATTGTGTCTGACCAGGCCTGTATGTCACTCACCAATTCCATTTTGTTGTTGTTTTTGACTTCTGTATTTTCTTTATCCACGGTGATTCCCTACAGGCTGTTGAGGGTTCACTTTTCTCTGAATCTGCGAACGTGGAGCACAGTACCAGCAATATTGGAGTATCCAGTTGCCGGGTTAGTCTATCAGTGCAATCAATTATGTTGCCCAAAATTATCATAAGGCTCTTTGCCTTTGATCCTGGAATTAATGGGGTAAGTATGTACCTTTTTTGTTTTTCACTCTGTTCACTTCCTATGTTAGCAACATTTCTCTTTAATCCAATAAAGTGCTTTTATAGGAGCACACCTATGCTTTTAGTTGGTCATATACACCATAACCATCTTTTTGGTCAGTTACGCTGGCTTTGTCTATATTGCCCAACTTTCTAGGACAGGTAGGGGCAACTTTTGCAAAATACACTGTTGTATGACAGAGGATCTGTCAAGTTTCATATGTTTATCTGAATATGCTACGCTGGTAGATGAATAACTTAAGAAGTACAACTAGCAGTTAATAATTTGATCTTTAAGCCCACCTGAAACCCATCATACACATGTACTGTATGTTCTTTTGTAAGCAAATGTCTGTTTGGCTGCAGACTGATACAGTAAAGTATTTTCCAGGTATTCCCATCTTTTCTTGGCCCAATATGTTCATTTTCTTACCCTGTAGAGATATGTGGGGTCAGTGAGCTTGAAGAGCTTAATGTGTCCGTAAATGTCCAGGATGTGTACACAAAATTGACGTGCAAAATTGAGAGCTTTGAGGACTAGTGATGGGCAAATTTATTTGCCTGCGGCAAATTTGCGGCGTATTCCCACGATTCGCCACAGGCGAATACATGTACCCGTTTTTTTGGACGCTGGCAATCATACTGACTTGTGCATATTACCTTTTGTCCAATATGCATGTTAAAGGTCTCCACTATTGTCAAGAATTACCCCCATATTGGCAAATGAATGCTCAGCACATCAAGGAGACACATTTTATTTATGCTCAGCATACAAAGAACCTTGGCACTTTTGTTTGAACTGTGAAATAGATGCTGTTAGATATCTGCCTATGTAGTCATTTGCTAAAGTAAATTTGTACACATTTATATTGTTTTTATATTAGTGCCTTTCCAAAGTATTTTGGTGACCAGTTTTCCAATTTTACCAAAATTACACGTAGTATCATATATATATATATGTTCAATCATATGTAAATAATGTACCTGCAATTATTTAATTATCATTAAAGGGGTAGTTCCCTCCTATAAGTTATACTGGATCAAACTGTCAATGAATGTCTGACACCCAACTGCTGCATGTAGAGAGACATGATGTCATGTGATTTTAATAGAGTGAGCTCTGATACATCTTGTAAGCAAAAGGAGCCCCCCATAAGATATATTGGATCTAACTGTCAATGAATATCTGACACCCAACTGCTGCATGTAGAGAGACATGACGTCTGGTGATTCTAATAGAGTGAGCTCTGATACATCTTGTAAGCAAAAGGAGCCCCCCATAAGATCTATTGAATCATTCATCTGTCTCCCAACTGCTGAATGAAGACAGAATGAAGAGAAACAGATGCTGAGAGAGGTATAGTGAGGATAAACTTTTAATTGATTGTAATTAGAAAGTTTCTTATATTATATTTTCATTTTCGCGATAGTTCCTCTTTAATAAGAGACTGGAATATGAATAGGAGAGGCCTGAATAAAAAAAGATGGGTAATAAAAAGTGGCAATAATAATAGATTTATAGCCTTGTAAAGCATAAGTTTTTTTTTTAGATGGGGTCATTGACCCCCATCTGGATTCTGGAAAGATTTAGAAGACGAAGGGAAAATTATTAAAAAAAATGTACCACTGCAAAAGTTGCTTAGAATTGACCAATATATAACATACTAAAAGGTGAACTAACCATTTAATATCATATTTACCTTCAATTGTTTCATATATAGAGCAATTGTTCCACAGTCGTGCTATAACCAAGTTGCACTTGTTTGATCCTGGCTAGTGAATGAAATGGAATACTGGGCCTCCTTTGGTCACATTTTTATAAATGACTATCTAGGCTCCTGATAACATCATCTCAAAACTATATTCTTTGTGAAACATCAGTTTCAGTTCAATAATAAAACTTGCCATTTCTGCGGCCATATGTGTTTCACAGAAGACTTAATATATGATACGTGCAAGTATCACTTTTCTGTAAAAGCATGAAATAATTGCTGGAATGCTCTCCAGCATTCTCTCTGCATCTGGGGCTTTCAGACATACACTCTTATGTAGCATCAGCTTATTTGGCTTTATCGTTGTGGCCTAGCCAAGATCTGACCCTGACTGTCATGATAGAGTTATTATAATACAGCACTTTTGGAAAATACTGAAGACATCAGTATTTGCCAATAAATTCATTTCTGGTTTTGAAGGGCAAGCAATTCACATAATAGTCAAGAAATTAGTCCCATGTGCAGCCAATTAAAGAGTTACTAGCAGTTAAATGTATCTTGGAATTAAAATACAGGTATGGGGTCAATTATCCAGAATGCTCGGGACCTGGGCTTTTCTGCAATTTGGATCTCCATATCTTAAGTTTACTAATAATTATTTAAACATGAATTCATTTAAACACAATAAATTTGTTCTGTCCCATAGGAATTCATTATATCATAGTTGGGAATACAAGGTACAGTTTGATTATTAGAGAGAAAAAAAGTAACCATTTCTTTTAATGTTAACTGTCCCTTTAAAAGGGAACTATCATGCAAATGTAATATAAGCTTCAGCCAAAACGAAATAAGACGTTTTCTAAATATAGTGAATTAAAACTTCTGTACAGTTTCTGAAATAATCAAGTTTATGTTCACTATTCCTCTCTCAGCATCTGTTTCTCTTCATTCTGTCTTCATGCAGCAGTTGGTTGTCAGATATTCATTGACAGTTAAATCCAATATATCTTATGGGGGGGGGGGGCTCCTTTTGCCTAGAAGATGTATTGGAGCTCACTCTATTAAAATCTCCAGATATCATATCTCTCTACTTGCAGGATTTGTGCAAAAGTAAAAAATTAGGAAATTAGGAGCATTTGCCCGGGGGGGGCAGGTAGGCTGAGGGAAGGAGGGAGGGGGGGGTCTATCTGGGGGAGGCTTTTTCTATTACAGGTTGCATTCTCCTTTAACGAAAAGATAACAGCCCCCTCTCCTTGTTTAAAGGGGAATTATCTTGAAAATTAAAATTTGAAATAAGCTTTAGCATACTGAAACAAGAAACTTTCTAAATACGATCAATTGAACATTCGGTACCAATTCTAAAAAAAATCAAGTTTATCTTCACTATTCCTATCTCAGCATCTGTTTCTCGTTATTCTGTCTTCATGCAGCAGTTGGGTGTCAGAAGAATAATCCAATATATCTCATACTGGGGGCTTCTTTTGCCTGGAAGATGTATTAGAGCTCACTCTATTAAAATCACCAGATATCCTGTCTCTCTACATGTAGAATTTGTGCAAAAGTCAGTTATTTTGTTAGATCTGGGTAGCACTGGAATCAGTTATCTGAGTTAGCTCTAATACATATAAAATATATTGGATTATTCTTCTGTCACCCAACTGCTGAATGAAGACAGAGTGAAGAGGAACAGATGCTGAGCAAGGAATAGAGAATATAAACTTGAGTATTTCAGAAACAATGCAGAATATTTAATTGATTGTATTTAGAAAGTTTCTTTCTTCAGAATAAGGAAGCTTTTATTACATTTTCATTTTTGCAATAGTTCCCCTTTAATAATAATAATTAATAATTATCTTTCATGTATTACCTGTTAAATAATATATATTTGTATTTATACAGTTGCACTTGCACATCTCTTGGTTTGGTTACAACTCTCCTCTGAGCTCCATCATCAATATATTATTTGGGTTTAGATCCCCTTCAACAGGGAAAGAAACCATATAAAATATAGCGTCTTTGATGTGTAATAAGTGGATATTGCCATGTTTATAGAGACTCCTGTGTGATTTTTTATCTACGCAGTATAATAAAATCCCAATAATAGATCATTGTATTTTCTAACTATGAGACTCACCGCTTAGTTACGGCCGACATCAGCTCCTCGATGATGTTCTCTGGTGGGATTGGCTCTTTCAGCCTCTTTCTATTATGTCTTTGCTCTATTTCTTAATTTTCACTTGCGTGTATATAATGTTATTCAAAAAAATAAATACACCCCTGGGATTATAAGGGATAGGGTTGAAAGAAGTTATTTCAGACATGAATGAAATCAAATAATATACATATAACAACATGGTGCCATTCCCGTGTACATGAATGTTTTATTTGAATAACATGTATTTCAATGCAATGTATACACTAGTGCTGTAAAGAAAGAATATTCAGATGGGACTCATTTACCTAAAACCTATGAATGGTGCATGAATGCATGAAATGTGCCCGGTGACCTTGCCAGACTGGAATCAAGTTCTGAAGCACGTCAGCCTAAGTACTTGGGAGGATGAAGGCTCCTACTGGGATCTGTGGTAACTATTGTTCTGTTTAATGTAGTGCTGGGAACAGAACCATGAAGCAATGATCCCTTCTTCTGTGTTATCAAATGCCAAAAAAGGGATTCGGATTTTGTAAAGTAAATTATGTTACTTCTACATTCTGTGATATGACAAGTATGGGATCCGTTATCCAGAATGCTGAAAATTAGGAGAAGGCTGTCTCCCTTAGATCCTGTTTTAATCATATAATTTAAATTTTAAAAAATCATTTGATTTTCTTCTGTAATGATGATTCAGTACTTGATCCCAGTTTGGATATAAAGATTTTTTACTGGAGACAAAACAGTCCTGTTGGGTTTATTTAATGTTTAAATTATTTTTTAAGTACACTTAGAGGCACATTTATCAAAGGTCGAATTTCGATTTCATGTGAGTTTTTTTAAACTCTCTTGAATTCGAGTATTTGACTTGGGGTTATGTAAGAAAATAATTGAATATCTAAAACTAGGATGAATTTTACAGACCCGAAAATTCTATTACCGGTTTTTCAGGAACGCTACAAACATCTCCAAAACGGTCACTGGACCTCTCCCTCTGACTTATACATGTTTTCGGCAGGTTTTAGTTGGCGGATAGTCAATGTGAATTCTTAAAGGGCCAAAGTTTGGTAAATCTTGAGTTTGGATAATTCCTTAGTCGAATTTGACAGTTTTAACCATAAATAAAATTAGAAAATTAAATTTTTCTATTCTACCCTTAATAAATCTGCCTCTTCAAATATGGAGATTTAAATGGCGGAATCACTTCTGTATGGGAAAAAGTAATTGGATCTTATAATGTGTCCACTTATAGAGTGTGCCACCCAGGGTCGCCATCGGGGGGACAAGTGTCCCTGGCCTGAAGGGGGGCCCAGCAGTGCTGCACTTTTTCAAAGAGCTCCTTATGATTGCCGAATACATGCTGCCTTCCAATTTTCCCGAACAGTCAAATGTCCTGAAGCAGCAGAAAGACCTGAAGTCATGATGAAGCTGGCCAGCGTCGGATTTGGTGGGCGGCTCGCCCACATACTCTCTTCGGCGCGAGTGCGCCTGCACCAGAGCATTAGGGACCTGCGCTCCCCAGTACTTTTCAGGAAATGGCTGGGCAGTATGCCACTCCTAATACTTTGCCGCCCTAGGCCCAGGCCTATGTGGCCTTGCCTCAAATCCGGGCTTGAAGTTGACACTAAAGTCCTGAAGCGGCAAAAAGAAACAAAGTCACGAAAGGAGCCGATACTGAAGTCCTGAAGCATTGAAAATACCCAATGTCATGAAAGGAGAAGACACTGAAGTCCTGAAGCAGTGAAAATTCCCAATGTCATGAAAGGAGAAGACACTGAAGTCCTGAAGCGGTGAAAATACCCAATGTCATGAAAGGAGAAGACACTGAAGTCCTGAAGCGGTGAAAATACCCAATGTCATGAAAGGAGAAGACACTGAAGTCCTGAAGCCACGAGTTCAATTCTACTGACACCAATGTCAGGTTTTTTTTTTTAATCCCCTGGCCACCATTGTTTAATTTTAATACTTTTATAGGCCCCTGCCACCAATTTTATGGGGCCCTAATTTTTTTTAACTTGTAAGGGTGGCACTGGCGCCAATGTTTTAACTTTAGGGAGCCCTTACCATCAACATGTGTGGGTGGTTACTTTTATATACAGTATATATATATATATATAATAAAACCCGGCGAAAAAATTATTTAAGGGTGAGTGCCATTGAGGCTATCTATATATATATATATATATATATATATATATATATATATATATATATATATATACTGTATATGCAGAAGCATCCCAAAATACAAGCTTCCAAATGCTTCATTTTCATTAAATGGCTAGGAACCTCTAAAATGTTTTATTAGATTATTAAAATAATTTTGATTATCTTGATCACTAATAAGATTTGAAATTGTCATTTGCTTTCAAAACAGACAACATCTAAACTCCTAGAGAGCTCTCATCAGTAGCATGGATGTCTGTCTCTCACTTACACTAAAGCTGTCACCAGAAATGTCTGCCATAAATTGACCTTCAAAAAATTGACCTTCAAAGATTTTCTGAAGGCCCAGCAGATGCATCACTGCATTTCCTTCATGAGATGCTTGTTTCATCAGACCTTTGAAATTTTCCTCTTTTTCCCATTGCTCAATGCAATCTCCAGTATTTTTGAGGTTAGATGTCCTCCCAGACAGAAGGAGAAGCAGAAGACACCTGGGCAACCTATGCCCTGATCTCCCGAAACTTGCTTCTAATCTACACCAATACAAGTGTCATCAGAGTCTTCTTTCCTAAAGCTGAGGAAAGACAATTGATTTCTGGGGGTAGGTCTTAGATCTTTTGGTATACTCATAATGTTTTAGTTTTTTTAAAGTGAGAAAATTATAAGTAATAGAGTCTACCCCTTTGAGCCTTGGGGGAGATAATCTTTTGAACATACATACGGAAATGTCACATCAGTCACAACACCACATATTCAAATGCAGTATAATAAATCTTAAAAACATCTTAGTCAGAATCCTTATATATAAGTCTATATTGTAGCATTATTTTATGCTAGGACCTATAGTACCGCTCAAACTACAGTGAAAATATACTGCAGGCTACCGGTCATATCAAAGTATCTGTTAGCAATTCAACCTTGAGGATATTCAAATTGATCCACTAAATTGCCCCAGTCGGAAATATTTAAAAATGATTCATCGCTGTCTGCAAATACTTTAAATGCAACCAAAAAACATTCCCTAACTTATCCCTGTAAGACAAAAGCTTAAGCTTATGTTTGAAGAGGATAGCAGCAATGATTTCTGACAACTATTTTCCCCTATGTTATATTCAGCAGAACAAAGTGACAGTACTTAACTGTATCCATTTCACATATTATTTAGTTTTTTTTGTTTGTTTTTTTATAGGACAGTTAGAGGGTTAATTATTGGGGGGGGGGCATACATTTGTTAATTACCCCCATGTGAGTATGATTGCTAACCTCAAACCGATTTTCCTTTTATCACAGTGTTGGACTGGTATCCCAGGGGCCCACCAGAAAGCCTTAGACTGAGGGCCCATTTTCCAAACTATTATATCTCCTCTCCTCACTCAACCTTTATGTTCTCCTACTCTCTTTTCACTACATACTGTACTATACTCTATTCTTACATTATTAAGCCTCTTTGTTCCCACAAGTAGGGAATAACCATGAAATATGCAAAATTTTTAGAAGCAAGAGGCCCACTGACACCTGGGCCCACCGGGAGTTTTCCTGGTATCCCTGTGGGCCAGTCCGACACTGTTTTATCATATGTTAGCTTCAGCTTAGGGGCATTCTTTTTATACCTTGAAATAAACTACACTATTTGGCTAAAAGTGTCTTTATACAATAAAGTTGATAAGTCTAGTAGCCTTTAGCAACCAATCAGAAATCAGTATTTACTGGTGGCTGTTTGAAATCAAATATCTAATCAGTTTGGGTTACTAGACAAAATGTTGTGCATTTTATTACATGGCCCCATATGAAACCCTTTTTAAAATTGCAGACCCTCACTTGGAACACTTACTAAGAGTTCCAAAATATATCTTAAAGCAATGCTGACACAAGAACTACTCATGTGGAGCAAGGCTAAACATTTGCCTGTTGACTCCTGTAAATATAGTCACAATTACAGTAGACTCTGGTAATATAAATGTGTTCTCCTTGCTTCAACATTCGACCGTTTCATGGCGTCTGGATTTGGCAAGTGGTAGAAGAATGCCACCTGCCTAAACTTTGGTGGATGATTAAATAAAGTAGAGGCAGAGATTCAGAACAAAGAACCAAGTAGGGGTAGGCAGAGTAGGCACGTGCCTAGGGCTCAAAGCCGAGGGGGGGGGTGCCAGGCACACATCTGCTCTGTCACCGACTATGTGTGGTCTTTCCTGTGCTCTCGCATTCAGCGCATGCAGAATAAGATGGTAGATAAGCAGGACAATGGAAGACACCAAGGTGCATGAGTCCATATGTTGCAAACATATACAAGTATCATTTCATCCAATACATTGTTTTATTGATTAAAGAAAAATATTTATAGTTAGGATGGACACTGGACGTAATAATATAATTTACTAAAACTGCTTTGTGAAGAATTTGCTTTAACATTTCTCGTGTATTCCTTCAGGAAACCAGATCATAAATGAAGATACCTTGCTTGTGAAAATTGGCTCTGTTTCAATGGCGCCGCAGGCTGACAAATCTCTAGCAGAAGTGTCCTAAAAAAAGATATTCATTTTAAGTTAATATGTTCCATCTTTTTTTCAATATTCTTTTTTGTAGATTCATTGTTAAAATCACGGAGGTTTAAACTCAGCCCTCAAATTATTATGTAACTCCCATCATCCTGGCTCCTGGGCCATCTGGTGTATCATACCTGTGGACTGTCAAACCAAGGGTACAGCTTTTTAAGCAACAGTTAAGTGTTGTTCTAACCTGATGCTTATTTCTGTCTTTATATGATGAATTAGTTTACATTATTAAAAATATCATCTGGTATGACCACCGGTGAAGCATGTAGATTCTGTTTCTATGCCAATCCTTTACTAGTTTCCAATATCAGAGAAATCCAACACCTGTAAATCAGTAGGGAGCTTGGAGAACATTACTCTTGATTGTGTCACCCTGAGAATGTTTGTTAAGACCCCAGAGAATTATAGCAGTTGAAGGTCTGCTTCACTATTTGGACAATTGCTGGCTGTTGTGTAAAATTAATAATGGTGGTGCTTGGACTTCAACAACCAGCGCAATTTGTTGAGTCTATATTCACAAAGCTATGGAACTCACAGCACACACAAATGCAAGATAAGAAATATATTTTGATTTTCAATTTAGTTTTTTTACTGAACAGCATTTCAGGGGTAAAAACCATAATTTTAATATCCATGTAGTAAGTTCCATGACTTTGTCTATTTGAGTTGAAGTTCTAGTTGAAGAACTCTGTTTGGACCTTATCGTTTTGTACTCTGTGATGTTTCTTAACCTTATATATTTTCTTAATTCTATAAATTCTTTGTGTAAGGATGAGACAACTGGGCGGTTGGGTTGGCCAAATCCGCAAATGGAAGAGACTTGCATAGATTATTGATGTTTAATATTACCATTTCTATGCAAGAAAGTGAGAAAGTGACAGATTGGGTTACTTCCTATCAATTCCTACTTCAAACGAGCCCTTGGAACACCTTGTTATGGTTATTGTTTATTTCTTTGGCTTTATTGTATGAAAAATGAAAAGTGTCTAGTTCTACTTAAATCTAAGCATCTGAAACACAGCTCTGTTGACGCTACTTGGATCAAAGCTGTGAAAAAAAATCAAAGCTCTTAGGGAAAAAAATCGGTTTACTGATTTTCTGTGAAATTTTGTGGTCTGGTTTATGTCACATTTTGATTTAAACCACATTGATCATAAGGGCAGTAAGGCTGGTAAATAGAAGTAATCAAGATCACAATAAAAGAGTACATGACATTAAATGGAATTGGCACTGTTGCCAGACTTGAAAGCACATGCACACAAATGGTACTGAGTGAGAGAAGTGACAGGAACCTCAGCCTGGTAACTGTGTAAGCAATTGTTCTTGAGGAACAGACCTTGTCTGTTTCTCAGATGTGGATCCATCATGTTGCAGAGCCTTTCCTTCAGAACTTCAACAGATGTTATAGCAATGAAATACTTCTTTAGCAGTAAACAGTTCACATTCTCCTCCATGACAATCATATTACTTCCTGTATCATGTGTCGGCATAAAATAATTTGATGACTATTTTATTGCAATTTTCTGCTGCCGGTGAGACCTGCGGTGCCGTGCTAAAGCCAACTCAGTTACATTATGTTCCGAGGTTCAAAGAGCAAGCTGGTGAGATTTGTGAGTTATTGATCAAAAGGTAACATTTTAATTTCTTTTATTCTGACTTCAAAAAGAAAGACTGTTTAGGGCTCTCCAGTCATTTCTGTTTGAAAGGAACCAGGAAGGAGACATATTCCGGGTCAGATTTGCCATTAAGCTAATATCTATTATATCTGTTTGTAACTTCTAGTAGGAATAGCACTGGTATTTGTGTGCAGATGTACAGTATTTTGCATTAGACCACACCCAATCGATAAAATACAGACGAGTCGACATGTACTGTGTTTATTAATATTTTAATTAATTGTATGAACTTGAAAGTATGAAATTATTTGCTTTCCTCTATTGCTACCACTCTTACTTGACAAATTGATTGGTTGGTATCCTGCTTATTAATTGAAGGTGGTTGCACTAACCTTAAGACGTTGACATTTTGTATTGATTACCAAATTATCATGGAATCAATTTAAACACAGGTAGCCTAAGCTGGCTCGGTTAATGGAACGTAAATGAAAACAAACTCAACCCAGATGGCAGGAAGAGCCCTCCTCCTTAAGGACCATAAATATGTTGAATGACCTACAAGCCAAAGTTGATGGCAGCTTCACATCTCATTTAAGAAACAATTAGGCTTTGGTCTTTAGGGACCACACTGGGGAGGAAAACCCATTGACAACAAATAAGCAAAAATATCCAGCTGATCTTCTATTGAGCAGGTATTTAGAGAAAGCAATGTCAAGTAAATATCAGCAATGTAGATGAGATGGGCTGAATATGCAGTGACTGATGAATTAACTTCTGTGATGAATAATATTAAGTCTTAGATGAAAATTGCTTATGCATGCAGACATTTGATTAGGACGTGGACCTGGCAGCAGTGCCTTTGGCAAGAACCTATCGCATAAACACAAAGAATCTTTATTGAATTACTAATACAAAATGGAGTCCATTCCTTTCACAAATGCCCCGCAGTTCCTGTGCTTTCCTTAAATATTTCTCTTCTAGCACACTGACTTCCTGAACTTCTGGAATTCAGGAAAATAAGATTAATGCCTGCTGCCACCTTACTGCTTTCTCTTCCAACAAACACCACGAGTCTTTGCACCTGCAGGTGGCACATATAGATTGAATTTAATCTCATCTTGTTTTAATATTGTATGTAGATGGAATAGGTCCTATATAAAGGATCCAGGCCACATAAATTGACCCAGATGCTTAAATATACATTGCTGGTTATAGACTGAAACTCAAGCATGTACTGTACTGTACTGTGAGCTTTTATGCTATTCTGGGATCAGTAATATCCTTACTGCCCTACCTTAAAAGAGGCATTTGTTTCATTTACCATGGCCACCAGTCATAAGCCAAATAATTAGATCCCCAAATATATCCTCCTTCTTAATCAACTTAGATACTTTGCACCACGTGCGTTTAGGGAACATAGGGGCTCACTGCTAGTGCTGTTAGCATTAGCAAGCTTTAAAATAGCTCATATTCAAATGAGACAAAAGCTAACAAAATTTGGTTTCCATAAGAAACATAGTTCTACACTAGTGATGGGCGAATTTATTCGCCAGGGGCGAATTCGCGACGAATTCCCGCGATTCGCCGCTGGCGAATAAATTCGCGAAACGCCAGCAAAAATTCAGCAGCAAAAATTCGGCAGCAAAAATTCGGCAGCAAAAATTCGGCAGCAAAAATTCACAAAAAAAAATCGAGTCGTGCGTTGTTTTTGACGCAACGCGTCGAAAACGGCGCGACACGCGCCGAAAACGACGCGACGCGCCGAAAACGACGCAATGAAAACGACGCGCGACTCGTTTCGCAAATTTTTTCACCAATTCGCGAATTTTTTCACCAATTCGCGAATTTTTTCACCAATTCGCGAATTTTTTCACCAATTCGCGAATTTCACTGGAAATTCGCAAATTTTTCGGCGAAGCGAAACGGGTGAGATTCGCCCATCACTATTCTACACCCAAGAAATACATAAAAGAAAGAGGTTTATTGGGGAAACAGAACACTGTGCATTATGTCAGGTAGCAGGTTTTACATGGCTTGAGTCAAATGTATTTAGTTACAAAATATGGCTAAAATAAGGAAATTTTGTTCTCAGTGAACAAGGGCCCTCAAATTCTTCTAGAACCCCAACAACTGTCATCATGTAATCTTGAGCCCAGTGACCTGCTTTCCTCACACAGTGCCAGAATTGGTTAATAGTTTCACCTTTAGGCAAATATGACCTGTGATGTCGCACAGGGGCCATAAGGTGTGGTGGATGCCAGAATGGCCATTATTCTTGTATATAAACACACAACTGACATTTAGGATTGGTTATTTTCACACCTGCCTAAACGCTGAGATTTTGTGAAGCCAACTTTCATAAGGTTTGTAGATGTAGGAACAACTTTACTTTGAAAAATTCTTTTGTTGAAGGACAGCCAGCACTATCATAGCACTATTTACGCTGCTTTTTTGCTAGTACTTGTCTTAGTATGTGGCCTATGCTAAGACTGAACATAATGTCTCCACCGCACACCTCCTTTCCACTTTTCTGCAATAGTTGTTCTGCTTCACCGTTGACCCGGCCGGGTTCCTTAGCAACCGTGAAAATGTAGAAACGGATCCGCACACACAAATATTTGCAGTCGGGGAATGTGCCCCTTTTATTATGCTACTAAACCATCAACGTTTCGGGATGAAGGGAGGTTTTACCCCCCCCCCCCAAAACGTTGATGGTTCACTATGCTAAGGCTGGTCACACACTGTGCAGTTGGGTGGCTGGAGTATGCAGTGGAGTTTTGGCTGGAGAGAGTGCAGAGACGTGCAACTAAACTGGTTAGGGAGATGGAAGACTTTAATTATGAGGGTAGACTGTCAAGGTTTTTTTCTCTGAAAAAAAAAAGACACTTGAGAGGGGACATGATTACACTTTACAAGTACATTAGAGGGCATTATAGAAATATAGCAAGGGACTGTTTTTACTCATATAGAGGATCACCACACCAGAGGCCACCCCTTCAGACTAGAGGAAAAGAACTTCATTTAAAGGACAAGGAAAGGCAAAAAAATAAAATCCCATTTTTACTATCGTTAATGAAAAGGAACCTATCTCCATTATACTTTAATTTAAAAATGTGTACTGTTTTTATAAGAAACCTGTGCAGTGAAATTCTCCCTTCATTTACTGCTGTGGATAGGAATTGTCAGACGGTCCCTAACTGCTGTGCAGGGAAACAACCATACTTATGAACAGCAGGGGGAGCCAAATGCCTTACTTCCCAGCCATGCAGAACTCAAGCAGCTTTGTTTGTTTCCCTGTTTTGATAATTTATGACAATCCCTAAGCAGCCCAGATCACACTGAGCATGTGCACAATCTTGGTCTTGCAAAGATGTATAACAAAGTAACAAGATGACAGCCCCCTGTGGCCAACTTTGAAAGCATAAATCATTTGTTTGATTAGGCTTGTGGTGCAGTAAGTTCATGTTTAGTATACAAAATACATAATTTCTAGCCTTATTCTGTTTTAGACTTTCCTTGTACTTTAAAGCAGTTTAGGTGGTGAGGACAGTGAGGTTGTGGAATGCACTGCCGGGTGATGTACAACAACAACAACAACAAACAACATTTGTAAAGCGCTTTTCTCCCGTAGGACCCAAAGCGCATAGTGATGGCTGAATCTGTCTGGCTTGAATGATTTCTTGGTAATACTGTTTGCTCTGATTGTATCTGACTGCAAACATTTTTTTCTTTTTTCTGTTTGGGGTAAACTGTAGATACATTTAGTGCATTTATTTTCTTTTTGTGTTGCTGGTAGCAAACAGCATATTTTGTTTCTCTCCTTCCCTCTGCTAATTAAGGGGGAAGGGTTAATCAGGTAAATTCTGACCAGGTTCTGTGTTCTGTGGTTTGAACCTTTCTGAGACAAGCGAGTGTGGGAGCTGCTAAGCGAGTGTTGCATGTGATTTAAGTGTTGCATGTGAATTAAGTGTTCAGCAGTGTTAAAAACCTTAAGGCGTTTGTGAGGAATTGCACTTGGGAGACTGTAAGTACCCATTGTAAATATGTGTACAAGTGGGTTTGCTGGTATTACTCAGTGTGTGTCTTGTCACATGTATGTGGTGTTGGAGCAGCAGTTTGTTGTGTTTGGTAGCCGAAGATGAGGAGAGTATAACAGTGCTTTATTTACAGGTCATGCAGCCATTACATAACAGCAGTAAGTCTTACTTTCACTTTTAAGTTGTACAGAAAGTCCTATGTATGCACAGTGCCACCTGCAGGCCATTTGTATAAACTAGGGATGCACCGAATCCACTATTTTGGATTCGGCCGAACCCCCGAATCCTTCCCGAAAGATTTGGCCGAATACCGAACCGAATCCGAACCCTAATTTGCATATGCAAATTATGGGTGGGAAGGGGAAAACATTTTTTACTGCCTTGTTTTGTGCCAAAAAGTCACGTGATTTAGCTCCCTGGCCCTAATTTGCATATGCAAATTAGGATTCGGATTCGGTTCGGCCAGGCAGAAGGATTCGGCCGAATCCGAATCCTGCTGATAAAGGCCGAATCCTGGCCGAATCCCGAACCGAATCCTGGATTCGGTGCATCCCTAGTATAAACACCACATATTCCCCCTATAGTAGGAAAGCATTTGGACAAATATATAAACTGTAACAATTAAACTGTATGTATCTTAAAGCAATATATATATATTCTTCACATGACATAGTCCTTGGTCCATGCAGGTAGTTTACTGATTCTCTCAGTATGCCTTATAGGTTCACTTTCCTCTGCCCTCTTGCGGTTGACATTAGGAGTAGGGAAATGTCCTTCATCAAATGGAACATCTCCAAAGTCATATCTAGCATATTTAATATGCGTCCATCAGACAGTTCATATGTGTATGGTCCTCGCTGGCGTCTCACTTCAAGTGGTGTAGTAAATTTAGATTGTCCTTGTTTCAGTATTCCTGGTTTCTTACTTCTGACTAAAGATCCAGGCTGAAAGTGCATTTCTCTTGCGCCACGTTTTCTATCAGTATAAGCCTTGCATTTGGCTTGGTGATGTTTCACAATGTCAGAAGTAAATAATTTTGTAGGAATAGTCTTTGGTGGAAGTTTGACATCTGCAACATGTAACCTAGTGCGCATCTGTCTGCCATGTAATAATTCAGCTGGAGATGATTGGGTCGTTGCATGGCATGTTGCTCTGTACATGTGCAATATGTCGGTGGGTTTTCATCTTGGAATCTGAACTGCAGAGTCTAACTTGCAGCACTGAGAGCAGCGGCAAACAAGGTAAAGGAGGCTCAAAGAGCAATCACTGGCAGGGGCTAGTGGAGTGGTGGGGGGAAAGGGGCAGTGGAGGCTAATGTGGGAGGAAGGTTTGTGACAGGAGGGGAAGTAGGGGAAGGTTAGGGTCGCTGGTCCACAGCTTGTCCAAAACAGCAAATTCACCATTTTGGCTGAAGATTTTGGGGAGGAAAGTTCTGATCTGGTGTGTATGGAGCATGCTGACTCTCAGAGCACCAGGTAGGCAGGTTCTAGTTATAGGGGATTCAATTATTAGAAAGGTGGATAGTGTAATCTGCCGTAAGGCCCATACATGCCGAACAGTCTGCCGCCTGCCTGGTGCTAGGGTTTAGCATGTGGAGGAGCGAGTGGACAGATTACTGGGAGGGGCTGGGGAAGACCCATCGGTCTTGGTACACATAGGCACCAATGGCAAAGTTAGAGGAGGTGGTGAAGTCCTCAAGAACGATTTACAAAAACTAGGTGTAAAGTTTAGGGGGCGAGGACTTCCAATTTTCTCAGAGATATTACCTGTGCCATGAGCAACGCTAAGAAGACCGCGGGAGCTTAGGGAGATTAATGCGTGGCTGAGAGATTGGTGTAGGGAGGAGGTTTTTGGAGAACTACAGGCTACAGGGATGGGCTGTACCTCAATAGAGGAGTCTTGAGTTCCCAGGCTCACTTCATAGCTGCGCTAGTGGCTCAGCTCAGTCTAGTCAGGGGCTGACTCATTATATGATTCATAAAGATAAAGGCTCCAGGGTCTGATGGCATAAACCTATGGGTTCTAAGAGAGCTTAGTTCAGTTTTAGACCAGCCCCTATTTCTGATTTTCTCAGATTTGCTTTCATCTGGTACAGTGCCTATGGATTGGAGGAAAGCTGATGTAGTTCCAATATTTAAAAGGGATTACGATCTCAGCCTGGCAATTATAGGCAAGTAAATTTGACATCTGTGGTGGGCAAATTATTTGAAGGCTTGTTAAGGGATCACATTCAAAATTTTGTCCTAGTGAATGACATTATGAGCAGCAATCAGCATGGCTTTATGAAGGATAGGTCATGCCAGACACATTTGATTGCTTTTTATGATGAGGTAAGTAAGATGCTGGACAGTGATGGCCGTAGATGTGATCTACTTGGATTTTGCCAAAGCGTTTGATACCGTGCCCTACAAATGACTGCTTTCTAAGCTAAGGTCTGTTGGGCTTAATGAAGTCGTTTGCACATGGATAGGGAACTGGCTACAGGATCGGGTACAGAGGGTGGTTGTTAATGGTACATTCTCTACTTGGAGTAAGGTTCTTAGTGGGGGGCTCGGTATTGGGTCCACTTTTATTTAACTTGTTCATTAATGACTTAGGGGAGTGTGTTGTAAGTAATTTATCAGTGTTTGCAGAAGACCCAAAACTATCCAGCCCAATTAATTCCATCTAGGATGTGGTATCCTTTAAGAAGGGGTTGGATGGCTTTTTTTTACTTTTTTTACAAATTACTGATTGATGCAGGAGTTGAGCCTGCTCCTTGGAGCTTTCCATCCAATAAAAGGGTTATGGAAGATAGCTCAAAGTACAAGTTGATCCAGGGACTAGTCAGATTGCCATTTTGGAGTCGGAAAGAAATGTTTTCCCCCTCTGAGACAAATTGGAGAGGTTTCAGATGGGGTTTTTTGCCTTCTTCTGGATCAACTAGCAGTTAGGCAGGTTAAAAAAAAAGTTAAAAGGTTGAACTTAATGGATGTGTGTCTTTTTTCAGCCTAACTTACTACTGTATGTATGTACTATGTTACTAAAATCTATAGTTAGTTTATGAGTATATATATAGTTGTGAGTGTATGGAGGGGTCAGTTTGTGTATGTATGGATGTTGGGTTTCATTTGGAGGGGTTGAGCTTGAAATTATTATTAACACATACAAGTATAGGATCTGTATAGGAACCTGTTATTCAGGAGGCTCTGAATTATGGAAAGCCCTTCATCTGTAGACTCCATTTTCTCTGTAATAATAAAATAATACCTTGTACTTGATCCAAACTAAGATGTAATGAATCCATTTTGGAGACACAGCCAGCCTATTGGGTTTATTTAATGATTTAAATGATTTCATATTAGACTTATGGTATGAAGATCCAAATTACAGAAAATCCAACAGGAAAACCCCAAGTCCCAAGCATTCTGGGTAATAGCTCCCATACCTGTATTTGTAAAGCATGACCATATTCTGCAGTACTGTACAACAGATTGGTGTATATACATTTCAATACAAATTACTGATTGATGCAGGAGTTGAGCCTGCTCCTTGGAGCTTTCCATCCAATAAAAGCCCAAAGCTTGCTGCCAACCCCAGCTATTACAGTGCTTGCACGCAGTATCAGCATATGGCAGGAGAAGAAGCAGACATCGAGACAATGGTGGAGATATATATTTGATTGACTGTAAATGCTGGAAGGTTTAGTTCACAATGGGGAAAACATCAGATAAGACACTATTGGCTTAGATCCTTATATATAAAGCATACCCAAGCCATCTCTGCATACAGAACACTACCACAAGACTTTTCTGTCTATAGATTGTATTCATCCTTTATTACTTGGCCTCGTTGACTTCTGTTTTTGATTTTCCTCTTTCTCACGTTCCTTTGCCTCTTAAATCTATTCCCAGCCATAAATCACCAGAAGGAGATTCTGATTGTTCCAAAAATTAGGAATTATTCCAGCACACCTGCCTGGTAAGAAATAAGCACTAGAGGCAAAAATAACCTTCATTCTTTGTAAAACAGTAAAACGAGTTGCCAGTTTTGTAATCATTAGCAGAAAGATATCCGTGCCTGTATGTCTGTGATGCCTAGTGCAGAAATGCTGAGAAAACAGTTTGTATTAAATGGATTCCGTATGGGCAGGGAAGCAATGAAAAAAGGATAGCTGATAAAACCTAATACCCTTTTAGATGGATGAACCCTATTGCTAGCAAATAAGTAATATATAATATACAGTATAATATAAATAATAAGTAATATAAATATAAGGCAAATTTGTTTGATCTGTGATTACATGAGGCAGATTCAACTTTTTTGTTCTGTTCCTTAGTTAAAATTTTTATAGTGACGTCGCACTTCCCCAAAAGTGACGTCACACTTCCCCAGAAGTCAAAACAGGATGCTTCAGCGCACTGACCAAACTTTAAATGCCGTGATGGTTCTATCCTTTTGGATTTCCTGCTGCAAAGGGGTTTATTCCAGACTACTAGGCTGGAATAAACCACTTTGTAGCAGGAAATCTGTTTTTGGATTTCTCTCCTCATTATTTGCAACATCTTCAGAAGTGATGTCACTTCTGGGGACTTTCCTGAAGCTGCGGATATCTACCTGTGCATGCACATGCTCTCCAAATTCCATCCTGAATTTTTTTACTGTGCATGCATGGCAGGAATTTTAAGAGAACCTGCACACAAAAAAAATCAGAGAATAATTCAAATTCTGGAGAACACGGTAGGATGACAGGAGACTGGAGGAAGAATCAGCAAGCTTAATCAGTTGTGTGGGCTACAGATGTCTGGCTGTATTGTTTCATGAAAGGATTGGCTTTTAGTTATTTGGAGGTAGCCTGCTAATGCTTTGACTGTGTCCTCTATGCCCTTGTCTGCCATATTATATGCCTCTTTGTGTTAAACTTGCAAAACTCATATAACACTGGGCATAGGGTTGTATAGAACAGTATGTCTGAGAATATGTGAGCTGTGGGGGACTGGGATTGTTTTGAAGTGAGCCTCCTCCTTGTATTCGCATATCCAGAAACTATGGTTTCCTCCTTCTATTGATGAAGAAGAGTATTGGGCTCAAAAGTCCTTTCTGAACTAGGTTTGATCTTGCTGATTTTAACACTTATGGGCTAAAAGATGGAACACCTATTTAAGGTAATATGGCCTGTTTTAACTTTGGTATATTGGCAGTTGAAAAGCTGAAAGTTGTTGCCAGCCTTTGAAAAATGTACTGCACATGCTCCAGTGACCAGTGGGCATCCGATAAAAGCTTTTTTGCTGAATTAATAGGTAGTCTGGAAAACACAAATGTATGGGTGTGAGCCTTTGAGAACCGGCCATGCTAATGTGCGTACATTGACAAAACTAATATGTTCTTCTGTTGGGTCTATGCAAACCAAGTGTTGCCTGGTTTCTATGAGATATGGGCGTTTGGGCATTCAAAGGAGTCCAGTCCCTCACATTGTATATATATTCAGTATAAAAGTTATGGGAGAATATGTATAAAACTGAAGCAAAGGCAGCCAATAACAATACTGTAGAGCCAGATGTAGCAATAAAATAGCAATAGCAATTGTTCAGTGCAGCAAGTAAGGAATTTTGCTTAAGAGAATTATGAGGTAGGCATTAGCAAAGAAGTAATAGTAAAGAAGTATTTCCTTATGTTAACTTTCAAGTTTCCTCCCTCCAACTTGTGGTGTCCCCTAGTTCTAGCCATGTTTTTCTAAGTGCTTCCCCTGATACATCCAAATGTTTTAGCATGTAAATTTTCTCCCCTAATCACAAATCATCTTGGTTGCCTTCCTCTGCCCTGATTCTATTGTATTATTTGTTTCTGTTGACTGGCCCCATAAACTGAAGGCAATATTTAAGATCTTGTTGTGGCCCATATTAATGTAATAACTCATTAGTGAGTTATAAACTGGGAATATAACCCCCATCTGTAACCAGTACTTCTTCTTGCGCAGCCTACCTAATGATTTCTCTTTCCTTCTGCTTATTTAATTTTGAATAATCTGAAATGATTATTCCTAGATCATTTTCTTCATTTGTCACTTATTGTAACCTGCCACACTCTCTCTATTTAACTTTGGATTTCTGTGCACTATTTGCATTATTGTCCCATTAAATTAAAGATTGCAAACTAGTGTACATTCATCAAATTTCCATAAATCTTATGGCAGTTGACCTCCTCTGTTGCAATTCTTTAATTGTCTGCAATATACGTATATTAGAACAGGACCTAGTATGGATCTGGGAAGAACAACACTTGGTAGTTTTCCTATCTTTGAGCTTATAATTTTATCTCCAATTTCCTGGCTTCTGTAATTTAGCCAAATTTGTATCCACTTACAACCTTCATGTCCAGTCCTAAACCTTACAGTGTTCTTAGATGTAAATTCTAAACATAAAAAATAGCAATGTACTGTAGACAGATAAGCCAATTTAAGGATTTTTTAAAGGAACACTAGTCAAGCCAGGGGCACTTCTGCCATGTTGTATCAGAGCAGAGGAAGGCAGCCAAGATAAACTTGCCTCAAGTGGCACATTACCAAGTATGTCAACCCCTGCTTTTATGTAAGAATAGCAATCCTGTAACCTCATCCAAATTTAACTTAGCACAGGTAAATGTGACTCTAGGCCTCTATTTTGTTCCCCATCTTTCTAGGTCTTGTTCAGTTCTGCCATACTCCTAGCTACTCAGACATTTCCTTCTTTCAGTTCACGTCATCTTTTCAGATCAATTATAACAAATATTATCAGAAGCTGGTCTAAAAACAGTATTTTGGTAAATTGTAAGCTATTTTATAAAATACAACCATAAAAAAATATGCAGACTTTTCATGATGTTTAATGGTTTGGAATAGTTCCCTAAGCCTAGCTCCCTGCTCTCTTTCTGATCTGTCTGACTACTTTGCTGAGCTGGCTGACTACTGTAACAGCAGCCAGCTGTTATCATGCAGAAAGAGAAGAGCTGTCATGGGGAAAAAAAAATTCTGATCTGTCTGACTACTTTGCTGAGCTGGATGACTACTGTAACAGCAGCCAGCTGTTATCATGCAGAAAGAGAAGAGCTGTCATGGGAATTTTTTTTTTTTTTAATGCATCAGTTAATAGTGCTGCTCCAGCAGAATTCTGCATTGAAATCAATTTCTCAAAAGAGCAAACAGATTTTTTTATATTTCATCTTGAAATCTGACATGGGGCTAGACATTTTGTCAATTTCCCAGCTGCCCCAAGTCTACTTACTACTTACTGCTGTACTGCACGTTGGAGTGATATCACCCCTCCCCTTTTTCCCCCAGCAGCCTAACAACAGAACAATGGGAAGTTAACCAGATAACAGCTCCCTAACACAAGATAACAGTTGCCTGGTAGATCTAAGAACAGCACTCAATAGTAAAAACCCATGTCCCACTGTGACTCCTTCAGTTACATTGAGAAGGAAAAACAACAGTTGCACAATAATTGTAGTGGAAGGATGCAATTTGGCTACAAATGTTCAGGAGATGTTCAGCATACTACTTTTTATTCAGATAAAGGTTTATCTCTAACTTACCTTTGTACCCCTAAAACCATCTTAAAGTCAGTGGATTTTGAAGTCTGGAATGCTGAATCTAGTTTAGTCACTAACATTCCTAGCTGTTCTTGGATCATGTCCTGCTACTGAATGGGTTAATAGCATTTGGTAACAATAAAAGGAACATTTATACCTTTCTTGATCATCAGATTAATTTTTCGTAAGCAGCAGTGAGCCAAATGTTTTTCAGCCCATTTTCCAAACCAGCATTAGAGTCCTCTGACTGCCAAGTAAGTTGTGTGTTGGAATATCTCTGCCATAAAGCAAGAGATACCAAGAATCCCAGCAATGCTATTACATTCTGTTTCCTTGCATGTTTTGCCCTTTGCTCCTTTCTGCCAAATAATTAATGCACTGAGTGTTTCTGAGAAGGTTGTCATTCCTCTCGTGTGACAATGGATTTGCAAGAACATTGCTAAGAGCCTTAAGACTGTTTAACATGTGACAGTTTGAAAACTACACTAATGCAATGGGCGTACTGGGAGCACTCTTGCCTCTTGTAGTTCTTTATTGTTACTAACCAAAAGGATTACAGTTACCATGTATAAAGGAAGGCTTTTGTGTTGCAAATAGATTAGCTGTGGCATTTTTCAGGTGCTGTGATATATACATATAATACACAAAAGCTGTGAGTATCTTGCACATTATATCCTTATAAACAGTGAGTTCAGATGTCATCAGTTATAAACGGTGAGTTCTGATGTCATTCTGACTCACTGAAACTTGTGTATTATAATAAATAAAGTACCCCCAGTTGCAAAATATGAGGATATTAGAAGTTACCTCGGAGTTCCATGACCTGTATAAAAACACTCGGCCTTTGGCCTCGTGGTTTTTATATGGTCATGAAACTCCTCGGTATCTTATATTATCCTTATATTTTACAAGAGGGGGTACATTATTCACTGTATATATCCACATCATCCAGATGAGAGTCAGAGATGAGAAAAGTTGATCTCCAATGAAAATCTTCTGTGTGTTGTAAACCCAAATGGCTTTTTCCCCACCTCAAAGAAATGTTCCTACTAACTGTTGTTTTTAAGTGCACAAACTTAGGACACCAGCAGGGGAACTGCTGCCATGAGGCAAGTTGAGAAACTGGATTTAGGCAGCAGCAGCCCCCTAGTTACCTGGGGCAGCAAAAAGCCATTGCTAACTGGCAGGACAAATAGCAGGACATGGCAGGACAAATAAAGTAGCAATTTCATGTTAAATACCTGCCAGCATAAATTTAGTGCTGGTTTCCATGTATAATGCCCCCAGAACTTATGGCAGTACAAATACAGTGTCAATTTAACGTTTGAAAACATGGAAGTATAAACACAATGCCAACTTCATTTGCAATACCTCCATCCTGAACAACTCCAAGAACACATTGCAATTTCATGTAAAATACCTGCCAGAAAACTTTACATCATAAATGTTGCTCCAGATTAATAAATAATAGGGATGGCGCGAACTGTTCGCCGGCGAACTTGTTCGCGCGAACATCGGCTGTTCGCGCTCGCCGGAAGTTCGCGAACGTCGCGCGACGTTCGCCAATTTGGGTTCGCCTTAGTTGGCGCTTTTTTTTTTGCCATTTCTCCCCCAGACCAGCAGATACATGGCAGCCAATCAGTAAGCTCTCCCTCCTGGACCACCCCCACACCCCCTGGACCACTCCCCTTCCCTATAAAAACCGAAGCCCTGCAGCGTTTTTTCACTCTGCCTGTGTGTGCTGAAGAGATAGTGTAGGGAGAGAGCTGTTAGTGATTTCAGGGACAGTGGATAGTAAGTTTGCTGGCTAGTAATCTACTGTACTTCAAACAACTGCCATCTAGCTGTGTGAGCTTGTTCACATTCTGTCTAAATATCCATAATATTACCCTCTCCAGAAAAAGCACCTGAGTGACTTTTTTCAAGCAGCCATAATATATTTTACGTAATCCGTATACACCGCTGTAGTAGTGTATACGTTGACCTTGTAGCCATTATTTGCCCTGTAGGCATTTTTTGCCCAGTGTGTTCGCGAACTTTTTTTCCGCGGTTCGCGCCATCCCAAATAAATAATACCCCAGAACCCATGACAAGATAAACACATTGCTATTTCCATATATAAAGCTATAACACAGGGCAGTACAAATACAATGTCAGTAAAATACCTGGCAGAACACTTTGCAGCATAAATGTTTTGCCAGGTTAATATATAATACCCTCAAATAAATACAGTGCCATTTCCATAAATAATTCCTCCAAAATACATGGCAGTTTCATGTAAAATACCTGCCAGAACCTGGGCTGGAATTAGGGGTAGGCAGAAGAGGCTGCTGCCTAGTGAGCAACAATTGGTGATCCCCAACCAGTAGCTCGCGAGCAACATGTTGCTCTCCAACACCTTGGATGTTGCTCCCAGTGGCCTCAAAGCAGATGCTTATTTTTGAATTCCAGGCTTGGAGGGAAGTTTTGATTGTATAAAAACCAGGTGTTCTGCCAAACAAAGCCTCAATGTAGGTTGACAATCCACATAGAGGCTACCAAATGTAGGCACACATTCGAGCACCACCATGCAAGGAGCATATGTGTTCTACAGGGGCAGGAGGAGGGCGAGCTGGCGGCTGGGTTGCTTAGGGCCAGAACACTCTTCAGCATAAATGGTGTGTCATTTATAATATATAATATAATACATAATACCCCCAAATAAATACATTGCCATTTCCATATATAATGCCTCCAGAATACATGGAAAATACCCCAGAACTCATGGCAGGATAAATGCCAACTTCATGTGCAATACCTCAATACCTCCATCCTGTTTGTTGTACAGGAATTAATATTGGTTGGGAAGGGCTCCCCAGGTATTTAAAATCCTCCCATTCAATTGGTTTGGGAATTCTGCACACACCTTAATAAAACTTTTCCATTTACAGTCCCATTTGGCATTGGCTGACCTCTATAATGAAATAAAGTCCAGAATGTCCATTCTTCTAAATGAAATCTTTATTAAACCTTTAATCATGTAACTCTGCAGTAGTCCAGTCCTTGTGCTGAGACACACACCACACAACTAGCAGATGGATTCACACAGTTGTGACATTGCCTTCGATATCCCATCTTGCAGAAATCTGATGGCTGAATCCTGAAGGAATTAATTTGGGAAAAGGTTCTGGATTTGCCCAGTCAAAACGCCTGCTGCCAATTTCTTCATCATTCACCATCTGGAACTTGAGGCTCTTGGCAGACCTGTAAATCATGAGCTACAGTGATCAATTTTAAAAAGCGGTGAAACATTATCAAGATTTTGATTCCTTACAAAAAAAAAAAACACATATGGCAATATTCGACCTTATAAAATGAATTGGAGTATTTGCCAAAATCCAGTTCAAGCTCCATAAAAGCATGTGATTTTTAACAACATATTGTTGTAACTATAGCTGGGATGGAATTTTAATATGATCCATAAACTGCTTTAATAATACAAGGTGGTTACTTGTTACTGTTTTGTCAACTGTAAATGATGGGGAAAATAAAACTTTTTTTTCTAGAAATACCAATAACTCAACATAATCAATTTTCCCATTGTTTTGAATAACTCCTGTCTTCTAGAACATAACCAAGTCAACATGACAGCTGGCTGAAGCAAGGACTCAGGGAATGCTTCACAAAGCTTAATTCCATGTATAGTCAGCAATAATATTTGATAGGTCAGCTATAGGAGGGTAATAATCTTGAATATAATTCAGTGCTGTCCACCTAATGGTCCATGGGTTGTACTAGGCCCCTAAAAAAAGTTTTTATAGCTCTCTGCTTGATCAAGGGTGCTATAGCCTCCTAAGACATAATCATTAAAACAATCCATGTTCCATGAAGGTATGATGCATTCACTGAATTATTGTTAGATGGAAAAAGCTACATGACACTAGAAAACATGTCAGCTTTCCAACACGGTCTCCTGGGGATCAATTGAAAGTTGTAGGTCAGAGCCTACTTTTTTGTGTACGTGGGCCCCATTGCACATGCATACATGTTTTAACTGAACCTGCTCACATCACTGAATGAATAAATGTGCATTCACACTTAATACTGGCAGGGGTGAAATGTAGAAACCAGGGGAATGGTCTACAATGATTATAGTAGGGCAGGAGAAATGTCAGGCTCTGCTGAAATTCGAGCTAGGGACCTTTGAGTTTCTTCCTTTGTGCCTTAAAGGATAGTTCAACCCTGTAATAAAAAAAACCTGTACCCCCACCCCACGTAGAACCCCCTCCCTCCTCCCCCCAGCCTAACTGCCCCCCCCTCAGAGAAATGACCCATATTTGATACTAACCCCTCAATGCAAATTCAGGCAGCAAAGTTGCACGCAGCCATCTTGTAGGTCTTGGGTAAGCTGACTGGGAGATTGGCAATTTCCATCCATTTCGGCACATATGCAGTTGTTGCAAACCGGCAAAATGCTCCAACTGCCCATGGACTGCCATGCCAATCTCCCAGTCAGCTTACTGAAGACCAAGATGGCTGCGTGAAACTCTGCTGCCTGAATGTGCACCAAGGGGTAAGTAGAAACTATGGGGCATTTCCCCAGGGGCAGTTAGGTTGGGGGATGGAGGGAGGGGGATCTACGTGGGGTGGGGGTACAGGGTTTTTTATTACAGGGTTGAATTCTCCTTTAACCATTCAGCCAGGTGAGCAGCCAGAGCTATCTATTACCTAGCCTTTGCAGCCTGATTGGTGGGTTGGGGTCAGCCAATCAGGGCTGACCCTGCCCTATATAAGGCCAGCCCTCCTCATCCTCCTTGCCTGAGTATTAAAGTAAACTAATACTGTGGCATTGCCCCTAGCTAAAGGTTCCTGCTCTAGCCTCCTTTCATTGTCTTGCCTTGCCCTTTCCTTGTCTTGTCTTGCCCTTTCCTTGTCTTGTCTTGCCCTTTCCTTGTCTTGTCCTTTCCTTGTCTTGCCATGTCCTGTCTTAACTTGAACTTTAACTTGTTACCTTGCCTTCTTCTGATCTTGTCTTGCCTTAACCCTATTCTGCCTTGTCCTTACCTGACCTTCATCTTACCTTGCCTTGTCTGTTCCTGCTATCCAGTCCTCTCCTGCTTCCAGCCCTGTGGTGCCTTAACCTTGAACCTTGTCTTATATCTTCCCTTATCTTTCTCTCTAGCTTGCTCTGCCTTTTCCTCCCATTTCTGCTATCCAGTCCTTCTGCTCGAGTGCTTCTGCTCCAGTCCTCTTCTGTCATATCCAGTCCAGCCTGTCCCAATCTACACCCACTCCATCCTGCCCGATCTGCGTCCCATCCAGTCTGTTTCTGTTTTATGCCAGCTCCATCCTGCTCTTACCCAGTCTGCTCCAGGTGCATTTCAGGGGTTGCTGCGCCTGAGGCAGCAGCCCCGATGCCGCTCCCTGCTTCTAACTGGTAGTGTCGGAACGGGAGGAGAAGGGGCCGCATCGCTAGTGTAGCGAATGCTATTGCGCTCTCTGCACTAGAAAAGCCGAATTTCCATTTTAAAATATGGAAATTCAGTTCTTAAAGTTACCAGAGGCTGCTTTTTGCCGCCCCTGGTAACTGTCCGCTCCGTGCCACCTGAGGCAAGGTTCTCACCCTGCCTCATAGCCGGAACGGCCCTGGTCTGCTCCTGTCCTGACTCTTCACCCAATCTGACTCATCACCCTCTTCACCCAGTTCCTGCCTTCCCGTTGCATGTTCTGTGGGCACTGCCAGTCCCTGCCTAAAATTTGAACAAACTTTAAATGAAATCACATTGTAGTCACTGATACCCAGGGACTGAATTACATTTACATGTCTGGGTCATTAGAGATCACTAGATCCAAAATAGCATTTTTTCTGGTTGGCTCTGCAACAACCTGTGCCATACAATTGTCATGCAACAAGTTTATAAACTTGTTCCCATTAACTGACCTGGCAGTACTGTTGCTCCAATAAATATCTGGGTAATTAAAAACCCCCATTATCATTACTTTCCTAAAACTAGCAGCCTTTTCTCTTTGCATCAGGATCTTAGCCTCCTCCTCACTTACATTAGGGGTCTATAGCATACCCCTACAATTAATCTGCTAGACTTTTTACAATCAGTGAAGAGCTCCACCCATTCCGCCCCCTCATTTTCTAACATCACCTACTCCTCTATATTACAGTAGCTTTTAAATCCTGCCTAACAAACAGACACACCCCTCCTCCTTTTATATTGCCTCGGTCCCTTCAAAACAAAGTATAGCAGCTTATATTAACTCCCCAGTCAAGTAAATCATTCAGCCATGTTTTGGACACACCAAAAATTACCTTGAACATCCTCAACTTTACTTCCCCTATTGACTGTCTGTTTGTCCACATTGTCCATTGGACGCTAGGCCTGTTGGTTTGCCAGTCAGTTTCAGTTCAGTTTTTGTTCATCAACGACATTCAGTCTGTTATAATGCAAGAATATTAAATGGCTCTTGTCTTCCAAAGTTTTGCAAGCCTAGTGAGAGAGAATTTAAATGAGGTACAAGGGTAGCTGGCATGGTGGTTGGAACAGATGTATTGTTAGTGATTTTATCTGAAAGAGCTTCACTCACCCAAAGCCTTCTCACCTGCTGATACTCACATCATCTGTATGTTACCAGATAGCCCTGAAGATATATTCTGCACATGGCTTTAATGGGAATGATCTGCAGGTTTCTGCAGCTTTCCAGTTCTGTCTCTTTTTTTTCCCCACCTCTGCTCTGCTTCCCAAGTGGACGTTGACTCATTCCTTTTCTGCTTCCAAATCATTCATCCTCTGGTCTTAATCTTTTGTGTTTGGCATTGAGCCTAGAGAGACCCACAGTCTTGCCAATTAGCCCCTGCTCCTGCTTGATTCCTCTTTATTAGTCAGGCAACGTTTCTCCTCCTGCGCCATTGTCTATAGGAATATGTGAGTGCCTGTAAACATAAATAGCCTCATGTGAAGACTATAGATTCCTCTAAGACAAACACACATTTCATCCTGATTGAAAGCAGTTGACAGTGTTTGTGGAAGATATTTGGCATGTGCTGAAGGGGCTTTGAAGATTATACTAAAGAGTTTACAGTGCAAATGGGATTGATTTACCATTTGTCAATAGGGCATGCTGCAGAGGTAAACAAACAAAAAAAAATTATATATATATATATACAGTATATGTGGCTGAAGTTGGGCTCCAGTGCTGTGTTGGCTGTATGAATCAATACCAACATTTAATATTCAGCAAACTGAACAAATTATGTCTACTGATGTTACAATATGCAGTGCCCCCAGGCCAGTCCGACCCTGAACATATTCTAAACAAACTTCCCAAATGCAGTTGTAGTAACTAAAGTATCTGAATTGACAGATGTTCTTTGTTTTCAAAGGAGAACTAAAGCTTTACAAAGAATTAGGCTTAAAATGTTGTACATTATGTTTTTGGGGTTTTATACCATCCAGAGGCTGGCCTGGCCAGCTGGGCACCCTAGGCAACCCAGCTGGCCAGCTCGCCCCCTCCTTCCCCTGTAGATTGTGTGCATGCACGATGAAGTTCTTGCTCATGAGTGGTGAAGCGCTTAGACGTATGATCTGTGAAGCACTCCGACGTGTGTGTACATGAGCAATGAAGCGATCTGCCGCATAAGTGCTGCTCAAGAAGCGCTCTCAACACTTATGCACCTGCGTGGTGATGCGCATAAGTTCTGGTAGAAGATCTCGGTCCAGTCTAGGGGTAGGCAGAAGAGGCAGCTGTCAAGCGCCCCACAATTGTAGCGCCGTAGGCAGCTGCCTCTTCTACCTACCCCTAGTTCCGGCCCTGATACCTGCCCATGACAACCACAGCCCTTTATTGGTCTAATCTGTGCCTCCAAAGATGCTGCAATAGCTCCCCATCTTCTTTTCTGCTGATTCATTGAACATGCTCTGTGCTACTGTCACTTACTGAGCTTAGGGACCAACTCACAATATACTGTATATAAATATATATACAGTAGCGAGCTCCAGCCTAAATCAAATCTCAAGCCATCCGACTTCCGCTTCCGCCTGCACACATTTTACCTTCATCTTGCCACCATTGGGTGTAGATGCCACATAGAGTACTTGGCAGAGAGCATGCCTGGGTGTTTGGAGCACACAATAGTTGTGTCCCACTGGGTTTTCTCCTGGCATCCCTTCCACTAAGTCTAAGCTTGTTAAGTGGTAGCACAAAAACCAGTGGTGTTTCTAGCATTAGCTTTTATGACAGATGAAACATCCCTTTCTGTTTGATGAATTTTAACGTCCCCTGATTTTAACGGAGCATGTGCAATATCACTTACAATTTCAACATGGCCTTCAGCATGGCAAGCTTTTGTGGACAACTATGATGGCATGGATCATTTGATAAAGAAATATATATTCTAGGCATATTCATTTTTTCTTTTTTAGTTATTTTTATATTAGAATTTCTATTGAAGACAGTATGGCTGTTGAAACATTTTTGCAGAAGCCATTAATGGCAATTAAGAAAAACGCTGCCAACTTGTAACTAATTTATATTGGAAAGTAACCTTGAATGCTACTTTCTTCCAACCTGCATAAGCCAGGGAGAGGTTTATTTTGGAGCCTGTCAAACAGCTCTCTAGAATCCTCAGTGGGTGCTCAGTAACAATACATTTATCAAGTGAGCTGTAAATAGGGAATGCTGCTTGATGCGAATTACATGTTTGAAAACCTGCCGTGATAATGATCATTACAAGCTCCTTCTGTCGACAATAAATTATTCTATTCCGAGGAGCCTTTTCTTTGGGCAAGGAATACGCGGCTCTGGTGAAGTCATTGACACAAATGTTTCATATTCACTTTTCATAAATGCTATTTTTTCCATTTTAAAATATTTTTAAATTGGGGATTTACACTACATCACATAAAAGATGGATTTGTATTGTACGTGTTTCCTAATCATTAGGGATTTTCTCTGGAACTGGAGTTTTCAAATACAATGTAAAATGTAGGCATTTAATTTTTATATTTAGCAGCGTGTCAAACTATTTTATGTTGTTTCTTCATCTGTGTGTCTTAAATTACTCATGAAAACTCTCAAAAACAAGTTAGTCAGCAATGTATGCAGTATCCCGTTACAACTGTGCAGAGCAAGGAATATGGGTTTCTCTGTTTATAATTAATGGGTACATTTAATGTATTGCTGTGAGATTAGATAGATAGATGATACATGGTAGATAGAGAGAGAGAGAGAGAGAGAGAGAGAGAGAGATAAGTAGATAGATAGTGTATAGAAAGACAGACAAGTAATAAATAGATGATAGATAGATAGATAGATAGATAGATAGATAGATAGATAGATAGACAGACAGACAGGTAATAAATAGATGTATAGAAAGACAGACAGGTGAGAGAGAGAGAGATAGATAGATAGAGAGAGAGAGAGAGAGAGATAGATAGATAGATAGATAGATAGTGTATAGGAAGACAGACAGGTAATAAATAGATGATAGGTAGAGAGAGAGAGAGATAGAGAGAGAGAGAGAGAGAGAGAGAGAGAGATAGATAGATAGATAGATAGATAGATAGATAGATAGATAGATAGATAGATAGATAGACCGACAAGCATACAAGCAGACAGCCTAATACTGTGACAGTTATGTGTAGTGTATATTGTGAGTGGGTCCCTAAGCTCAGTAAGTGACAGCAGCACAGAGCATGTGAATCAGTGAATCATCAGAAAAGAAGATGGGGAGCTACTGGGGCATCTACTGGGGAGACACAGATCTTTACTGCTAAAGGGCTGTGGTTGCCTTGGGCTGGTACAGAAGCCGAAAACATAATGTACAACATTTCTACCTACTTCTTTAGTTTAACTTTTAAAGTGATGATTTTAAGACTGCTGGTGTTCCGTGTTCAATATTTCTGCTCAGATGATATAGAGATGTGGATATGAACAAATGGATAGATGATGTATAGATGATGGGTGGATAGATGATAGATAGATGATTGATTAATAGATGATAGATAGATAGTTGATTGATTGACTGATGACAAACCACTGCACCTCAATTCACCTCAAGAAGATATATAATATAATTTAGAGCTCATATAACGCATCGTGAAGGTTAATGGGAAGAGAAGTGAATGGTTAGGGCAGGGCCATGGAGTCAGACAGGGTTCCAACATCAGTCAACTCTATTTAACATATACATCAATGAACTGGCAGCTGCCTAAGATTCCTCCTCAGCACCAGGACTGAAACTACATGAAACTGAGGTGAAGTCCCTGCCAGTGTCGGACTGGCCCACAGGGATACCAGGAAAACTCCCGGCGGGCCCAGGTGTCAGTGGGCCTCTTGCTTCTAAAAATTTTACATATTTCATGGTTATTCCCTACTTATGGGAACAAAGAGGCTTAATAATATAGTACAGTATGTAGTGAAAAGAGAGTAGGAGAACATAAAGGATGAGTGAGGAGAGGAGATATAATAGTTTGGAAAATGGGCCCTCAGTCTAAGGCTTTCTGGTGGGCCCCTGGGATCTCAGTCCAACACTGGTCCCTGCTAGTGATGGGCGTATCTCCCGAGATTCGCTTCGGCGAAAAATTTGCGAAACGAGTCGCGGGACACTTTTGACGTGCGTCGCGTCAACTTTGACGCGCGACACGTTTTTCGGCGAATTTTCGCCAAGCGAAATTTCTCTGGTGATTCGCGAATTTATTCGCCATCGGCGAATCGTGGGAATTCGCTGCGAATTCGGCCCTGGCGAATAAATTCGCCCATCACTAGTCCCTGCTATATGTTGATGATCTCCTGACACCAACAAAGAGTGACTTTGCTTTATGTTTCCCTTTTATACAACAGCTGATTATGGTTATAAATATGGCATTATTAATATGGCATTTTTAGGTGTTGGTGTATGTGATATATGTATTTCCCATAGTGATTTTTATGTATAAGAAATTGTGTAGCTTGTGCTGCACATGAACATCAGTCATTCAAAATAGAGAAAGATCAAGTTTTTTTGCTCTGGCGTGTGTAGAAGAGAACTAAAAGCTAAAGAGGCCCATGTGGCTGAGGCCCGAATAAAAGGCATTCCTTGGCCTCCCAAATGCTTCTGTTTTCAAGAAACACCTTAAATATAAAACATGTAATAGAAGAGAAAACAGATTATTCCAGCTGGGACAAGAGCTAAACTTGCAATATTCCCCTGCTTGACCTCATCATTTCTCACTACATAAATTTACCCTAACCCATATGCTCGAAGGTAGGGAGCGATTCTGTGAGCAATGCTGTGCATGGAAAAAGGTGTGGAAGGCAAGTCCATCTGCAGCAATATATTTTTAGACCTTTTGGGTCTACGCTATGTTGCTGGTCATTTATTTATATGGCACGAGTCTTTCCACCTTCAGGGGAAACAGTGAATTAAAGGGATTCTGTCATGATTCTATGGTGTCGTTTTTACTTCTAAATTACACTGTTTACACTGCAAATAAATCACTCTACCATGTAAAATGTATTTTTTTTTCAGTTGTAATTTTGGCATGTAGGTGCCATCTCAGGTAATTTTGCCTGGTCGTGTGCTTTCAGAAAGAGCCAGTGCTGCACTATAGAACTGCTTTCTGATAGGTTATTGTTTCTCCTACTCAATGTAACTGAATGAGTCTCAGTGGGACATGGATTTTTACTATTGAGTGCTACTAGTGAGGGAGCTGCTATCTGGATACCTTCCCATTGTTCTGTTGTTAGGTTGCTGAGGGGAGAAGGGAGGGTGTGATATCAATCCACCTTGCAGTACAGCAGTAAAGAGTGATTGAAGTTTATCAGAACACAAGTCCCATGACTGGGGGGCACCTGGGAAACTGACAATATGTCTATCCCTATGGCAGATTTCAAATATCTGTTTGCTCTTTTGAAAAACAGATATCAGTGCATAAGTCTGATGTAGCAGCACTATTAACTGATGCATTTGGGAAAAAAACATGTTTTCCCAAGCAAAATTTAAGGCACTTTACTGCTATCTGGGTTACTCAGGTTGACTAAACTGTAATATCATTGTCATTGAAATCAGTATTTGTTCACTGCTGGCTCCAATCATGTCCAAGAGTTTTGAAATGGCAGTGCAGAAAGGGATCAAAAATAGTGCTTTCAATGGCAATCACAAACATTACTATGGGATTGATACCCGGAAACCCATTCTCAAAAAATCTCCTAATTAAAGAAAAGCCATCGCCCATAGACTTCATTTTATCCAAATAATGCACATTTTTAAAGATTATTTCCTTTTTTCTCTGTAATAGGAAAATAGTACCTTGTACTTGATCCAAACTAAAATACAATGAACACTCAATGGAGGTAAAACAATCCCACTGGGTTTGTTTAATATTTACATTTCAGAAATATCCCTTATCCAGAAAACCCCTGGTCCCAAGCATTCTGGATAAAAGGTCCCATATTTGTAACTGTAAAACCAACTGAAATGTTTAATGAATGTATACTGGAACATTGCTTAGATTGGTAGTGATAGGCGAATCTCCCGCGTTTCGCTTTGCTTCTTTCCAGAGAAATTCGCGAATTGCCGAAAAATTTGCGAAACGAGTCGCGCGTCGTTTTTGACGCGCGTCGCGTCAAACGCGGTGCGTCGTTTCCAACGTGCGTCGCGTCAATCGTGGCGTGTTGCGTTGTTTCCGATGCGTCACGTCGCTTTCGGCGCGTCGCGTCAAAAACGACGCGCGACTCGTTTTTTGGGCGAATTTTTCGGTGGCGAATTCGCCCATCACTATAGATTGGCATTTTCTTTTAATATGCAAAAATGCATTGGGTGATCACATGAGATGTGCTTCATTTCTTCATTCCACACATTTTTTTATTGAACAAAAGTTTTTACAAATATATAAAATACTGCCCCTTTAGAGTAGGTAAGAGGAAAAGGTAAAGAAGAAAACTCCCTTTATTGCTTCGCTGTAGTCATAGCTATAACTGGATTCATATTTTGCATTCTACGTTACAGTCAGCAACGCCAAAATGGTTATTTTTGAGATCTCTTTTTGTATTCATAAATAATAAATATCTAAGCTCCAGAACTACTGCCTCTCAAAACTCCAACACCTTTGTGTCACTCAGTGATGCTGAAAATTGATTTCAGTTTCCAAGATGAGTGAACGCTATACTTGGATTTAATCCCTGAGTTTATGGACCATATCGAGAAACCATAAAAACTTCACATTTTGGGATTTTATTTATGGATCTCAACTGTTGTTACCAGGGTCACAAATGTTTAATGTTTGTATGCATCAGGAGCAGCACAGTTTCATTATTGGCAGACTAAATGTTGCTGTACACAGGCAGATTTTAGTTGCCGTTTGGTCTCCTTCTGACCGAATCCGTAGATTATCTACCCTTGTAAGGGGCATTCCGGTGGCCTACCTGACCAATATCTGTCTGAAAATTGGGCAAATATTGACTGGACTTTTTAAAACCTTACAATGACCACAGCAGCTTGTAGTATCACCCCAATGGCCTGAATCCCTGTCATTGATATACACAAGTTGGGTATATCAGGGAACACCAAGCAAGCAGATTTTTCAATGAGCGACCATTTGGGGGGGAGGGGGACATTATACACATCACAATATTAAAATGTTTTTTATTTACTTGTCTCTTGACAAGAAAATATCCAGAAACCTTTTTTTTTTCCGCATTGTGCATGGTTCCCATAGATTTTAATGGTACAAACAATTCTTGAGAATTCTCAAGTATGTAGGTGAATACAAAGATTTTGATTTGAACAATGCATGCTCATTGCTTTAAATACAGTTAGATCTCCCCATTTTTGTAGCTGGCTGAGAAACACCAGGAAGAACAAAGAAGGAAGTTTTGTGGTACAAATGCAAAGATTTTGCCATGAGAATTTTAAATAGAGTATAACCATGTAAATATGTACACAACTAGGTGTGTTTGATTTCAAATATGCTGAAATAAACCACCTGCTTTACCTCTAGTCACTTGCTGTTCACAAAGTTTTCCCCCCTAGGTGAGGGCACCACTCATCTTTATTCACCCAAGGTTCCCTCAGACTCTGGCACTGACCACTTGCTGATATGAGTTTGATTTCAGAATAAGATCTTCCCCTTATTTTAGGCATTGTTTTTGCTTATTTGAATTTCTTTTAAGTCATTGGGGAAGGCCCTGGTCTAATCTGACTGCCAAAGGACAGAAACAGTTGATGTGGGAGTAGACTTCCCTTGAATGTAAGATTGCCTAAAAGCCTTAGTATCCCCATTTTTACTGCAGTTCTTAGCGGTTTTCAAGCATAAACAGAAAACATTTTATTTGGAAGATCATTTCCTTTTATCACGTCGCCTTTTTACAGAGACGTTGTTATTCAGTGTTATAATATTTAACAGATTTGAGCAACACTTTTAAGTCCTGGCATATGTATCCAAGCAGATGCCAGGTTTAGTTTTAAGATCAAGTTTGGTTATAGGCTTTAATGAAAAAATGCATTTTTAGGGAGAATTTGAGAGTTTGAAGGCAGCAGGAGTGACCGACCCTGCTTGGTAATGCATTCCTTAGAGGGAGAGCAGCCTGGGAGAAATCTTGTAAATGTGTATGTGAGGATTTCATAAGTGGACAAGAGAGACGGGTCATTTGAGGATCAAAGGAAAATACTTGGTGAGAAGATTAGCAATTGTAGGTCACACATTTTGTTATTGAGAATTTGTCGGTATGTTTAAAGTGGACCCGTGACCCCAAAAAAAATTCAAAATCATATTTTATCACATTAGTCAAGCAAAATGAACATTAATTACGCTATATAAATTATTTTAATCTTGTTTTCTTCAGTCTGAGAATTCATAATTATATCAAGCAGACAGGAGCCATTTTGTGGACACTGTTATTAAGACAAGCCTTGTATCATCTCAGAATCTTGTTTGTGCACCAGAATGAGGGACCTGATGTCTATCCCCATGTCCTGGCTACACAATTAAATGGTTAAGAGAACTGGGGGAATGTGTGGGGAGCAGTGACATCTAGGAAGTGCTGAATGGAAAGTGAAAGTAATTATCTGCCTAAGGCATAGAGGAGTGGCAGACAATATTTGATTGACAGCTGAGATTTTTAAATGAGCTTAAAACAGCTGTGAATGGTTAAAAAAAATTGAAATTGGATTTCATGACTTTCAGGACTTTTATTATACAGATTTTTGTATCTGGGTGACGGGTCCACTTTAAGGGATTTGAGGGAAACAAGAGGTAATTTTAGTGGGTGTACAAAGACTGACATGAAATCAGGTACATGTACCTAACGGTGCCTTTTATCCTATGGGGTAGAAGTCATGGTAGACTTATGGACTGTGAGGTATTTGCACAATACAGATTTTGTTTATTGACCTTAATGTCTGCTAACAATGAAGTCAAGCATTGGGACAGACAAATAAAATGCTACATTGTGATGGAATATGCATTTGTAGCACTAAAGATACAAGGATACGCTTCTGTCTTTCAGTGCCTACACTAGTATGCCACAGTCTCTTAGCAGTCCTTGAAATGGGCCAACAAGGTTAGGGTAAAAAGGTATAAATGAAGCTAAAATTGTACCACAGACTCCCAGTATCTCCTGCAGCTGTGGTGCTTGAAGTATATCCATTAGATTCCACTGCCTCCCAAAGTATTCATTAGTACACAACAACACAGCTTGCAAGTGCCCTCAACTGCTAATTGTAGCCTCTCAATGTCCCAACTGCACTTCTCAAGTCTTCAGTATCCCCAACAAAACATCACAGTCTCTAGTGTTCTCATAACAAATGTCTCGAGCCACTCACACAGTATTTTGGATGGTGTTTCCCTTCAAGATGACTAGTGATGGGCGAATCTATCCCGTTTAGCTTCGCTGAAAAATTTGCGAATTTGGGAAATTCATGTCATTTTCATCGTGTGTCGCGTCATTTTCGTCGCGCGACTCGTTTTTTCGCTGACGATTTTTTGCTGCAATTTCGCAAATTTATTCGCCAGCGCCGAATCATGGGAATCCGCCGTGAATTTGCGCCTGGCGAATAAATTCGGCCATCACTAAAGATGACTTATTCCTTTGTACCCCTCCCCTCTTGTTTCGAAGTGATTCCTCTTTATAAATTGTAATCTCTTTGAGACAGTTGCCTAATTCCAACTGTGAAATCTCACTAATTTATATTAATGGTACCCTGTTTGTGTTTATGCTTTGTTGTTACTTAAATAAGTAAACACACTACATTGAAGGATATTTCAGAAGCAGAACTTTCTTGTGGATGTCTATGGGGAGAACTTAAGTGTTCTGGGGCAGCAAGCATCACACTGATCACTTAATTCTACAAGAGTTACATTTTGCTTAAGTATCCAAAGACCTTGCCTTTTGTTGACATCCAGACTTCCCTTTTCGGCATCTACACACACTATTTAACCTAAGCTCCACTTGCTTCTCACTGAGTTATTGAGTCTGTAAAGTCATGCCTGGTGACAAGTTGGCCAGGTGAGCACAGAGAATGGATACCACCCTCAGGGAAATAAACTTATCCAAAGAAAAATATATATTTAAATGCAATTCAGTAGCTAACATTGCCACCTTACATCCCTGGGACTCTAGGTTCAATTCTCACTAGGGCACTATTGCATGGGTTTCTTCTGGGTACTCTGGTTTCCTCCAACATTATAAAACATACACACAGGTTATCTGGCTCCTGATAAAACTGAGAATAGTGTATGTTAGGATTTGTTTAGCTATGTCTGAAAAGAGGTGTATATGAGGGTAACTTGCAGCAATTTCTGTTATCAATTAAAAGGCAATGTTGCTTCAGAAATATCTCAAGGAGGCAGGGTGGTCTGCCGTATTATTTTATCAAGACATGAAGAAAACAAGTCTGCCATAGATATTTCATCTGTGCATGTGCTCTTTTCTTTAGAATTATCTGGAGTTTGAAATGATTTATATACATCGACTTTTAAAATAGTATTCAAACTATTTTTGGAGCCTAGTCGGTATCACAGATAGTTGTTAAGCTGCAGCTTTTGCAATAACAGGGAAGATTGCCAGGAGGAAAAAAAAATGTGATTGTCTAGACTGCTTGAGTTGTTCATCTGTAAGCCCTGAATGTCCAGTAAATCTTTGTTCAGGATCAAAGTAGGTTTATCCAGATGTTAATGCTCCTGTTGGACAGGGATGCTCTTGTGCATGTCAGTTATTGGTTCTCACAACCCCCATCTTACAAAGAAATAAAACTTGCAGATCAGATTAAAATGGAAAATGTACTACTTCAATCAAAACTGTACACCAGGGGTCCCCATTTTTTCCCCATTTTGAAAGAAAACACAAGCATCCAAAACATTCCTAGTAGCCCGTATGGGGATGGCAGCCTACAGAAGGCTCTGTTTGTCAGTATAGCTGTTTTAATGCAACCAAAACTTGCCTACAGGCCAGGAATTAAAAAATAAGCACTTGTTTTGAAGCCACTGGGAGCAACATCCAAGGGTTTGGTGAGCAACAGGTTGCTAGCGAGCCATTTGTTAGGGATCACCACTGTGCACCAACGAAAGGTCCTTCAAAGACCTCCATAAGTGTTGGGATGTCACATGGAACTTCCTATTGCTTTGAAAATTTTTATCACGTCCAACATGTCCGACATGGAAACATGAAAGAAGGCTATCTTTAGTTATCACCAAGGTCTCACATGCTTCTCATAGTGAACACCCAGACCTCACCCATGTCAAACAACATTAAGAGCACTGTATTTTGCAATGTCTGTAATAAAAACAACGGGTCTTGCAGACTTAAATTTTCTGGACCCTCTTATCTTTTTGAAAAGAGAAGACAACTAAATCCCCATGTAAAGAAGCAGGAGTAGCAATGACTGCCATATTTTAGGTGGAAACATCCCCACCTCAGCCTTCTCATATTTGCAGAAGAGCCTCAAAATCTGGGAAACACTGGGTTGACATGAAAGGAGGCTACCATAATTTGCATTTTGTTCCAGTCTTATTAGATAAGTGCTATTTTGTTGTATAATGAGCATTAAAAATTCCATCATGCTGTGGAATGAACAGAATTCATATTCTTTTATAAAGTAGGATTACTTGGTCCAAAATGTCACTAAATCCTTTTGTTTTGGGTAATAGTTCCAGAGATATACATTAACATTTATTTGGATAAGCCAAAGCAAGAAAGTATGCAAAAGTATGACCTGATGTCACTCATTTCTCTGCAGTAAAAATTAATGTACGTTAATTCAGAAAATGGCCCTGGTAAGGGAAATAAATGATATCACTGGGACCTCTGGGGAGAAGCTGTAAAAGGGAGAATTGAGCTTTAAATATGCCTAGTAATATTTAGATACAGGCCATTAATTACACATGGTATATGTTAAGTGCCCATGTGAGGCTCTAGAGTACAGCTGTGACTGTCAGAAAAAAAGTCAAATAATTTCCATCAAATTCAGACTTCTTTTCAGGCAAAAATAAAGTCTCTGACTCTAGGGGATTCCACCAAATTTGTGATCAAAAAATATTTTCTTCTTATAATAAATGCTATTTGGCATGGAGCCTGGATAAGTATATTAAATCTTCACCAAGGCTGTGTAACCAGTAAGTTATGATGCCAGCTCATTCAGAGGAATGCTGTATTGAGGATAACGTTCAAGTACAAGAGTGTGAACAATAAGTATGTGTGTCTGTGTGTGTGTATATAGGATAAAATATTTCCTTCTAATACAGATAGTTGATAATGTACCCCAACTGTAATTTATAAAGATATTATTAGTCACAGAGGAGTTATGTGACCATATAAAAGCATGAGGCCACAGGCTGAATGCTTTAATACAGGTCACGTAACGCCAAGGTGACTACTAATATCTATATACAGATGCAGTCACTTTGGATGGTGAGTTTAATGCGTCGCGACTTAACTCATTTATCTCATTTATCCCACTTATCACAGAATATTGTGTCACAGCATCCCATCCAATTAAAGAGTTCACCATTGAAAACAATGGTGCTTTGGTATGCTAATGAAAAGGTTAAATGCATTAAATGAGTTAAGATAACTTTAGATAACACAGTTTCTTCAATTAATGCTGAGTCACGACGCATTTAACTTACAAATCCAAGTGACTCTATCTGTAAATTTAAGTAGGGGGCGCATTATCCATTATTACTGTATGTACAGTTTTTGTGTCTGGTGTCTTAATTCCTTTGCTATATGTATATGCAGTGGTTGGGCTTTGCTCAATCTGCTACAAAATGACACTTGTTTTTACACCCCCCTGCTGATTAAATTTCTACTTTTTTGGGGCAAGTGCTTTCTCTAGCTCAGAGGTCCCCAACCTTTTTTACCCGTGAGCCACATTCAAATGTAAAAAGAGTTGGGGAGCAACACAAGCATGAACAAGTCCCTTAAGGTATCAAAAAAGTCTGTGATTGAATATTTGGTAGCCCCTATGTGGACTGGCAGCATACAGGAGGCTCTACTTGGCACTATAATTAGTTTTTATGCAATCAAAACTTGCTTCCAAGCCTGGAATTCAAAAATAAGCAGCTGCTTTGAGGACATTGGGAGCAACCTCTAAGGGGTTGGAGAGCAACATGTTACTCACGAGCTACTGGTTGGGGATCACTGCCCTAGTTTATAAACTAACTAAGGAATGTACCATTTGTAAGGTTATAATTTACAGTTTGGTCCCATAGGAACATGACCAAAATGTAGGTTATAAAAGAATAAAACTCCACTTGTTTAAGTACAACTTTGCCTTAACAGATAGTGTCAGGTACTGTATGAGTCTGCTTGTCCTCTGCTAGTTAAACCCGCTGTATGTTAAGTCACTTGGTTGGATCAAACAAGCTCTGCTCAATCATCTTGTGCCATATTTATTGACTTCCTGCATCATGAATACAGACCTTCTGACTTCTTAAAGGGGTCCTGTCATGGGAAAAAAAATCTTTTTTTCAAAATGCATCAGTTAATAGTGCTGTTCCAGAAGAATTCTGCACTGAAATCCATTTCTCACAAGAGCAAACAGATTTTTTTATATTTCATTTTGAAATCTGACATGGGGCTAGACATATTGTCAATTTCCCAGCTGCCCCAAGTCACGTGACTTGTGTTCTGATAAACTTCAATCACTCTTTACTGCTGTACTGCAAGTTGGAGTGATATCACCCCTCCCTTCCCCCCAGCAGCCTAACAACAGAACAATGGGAAGGTAACCAGATAACAGCTCCCTAATGCAAGATAACAGCTGCCTGGTAGATCTAAGAACATTACTCAATAGTAAAACCCATGTCCCACTGCGTACTATTCAGTTACATTGAGAAGGAAAAACAACAGCCTGCCAGAAAGCAGTTCCCTCCTAAAGTGCTGGCACAAGTCACATAACCAGGGGCAGCTGGGAAATTAACAAAATGTCTAGCCCCATGTCAGATTTCAAAACTGAATATTAAAAAATCTGTTTGCTCTTTTGAGAAATGGATTTAGTACAGTCTACTAGAGTAGCACTATTAAATGATGCATTTAAAAAAAACATGTTTTCCCATGACAGTTTCCCTTTGAGATTATATTAATATGACTCCAATCAGTGATACTTAAAACAAATATCTACTTAACTGTTGAAATAACAATGACAATGTCATTAAATATTCCAGGTGACACCGACATCAGCAGGACACTGGGAGAAATCCCTGCACCCTTGGGTGATGGCCCCAAACACCCCAGTCCAATCCGGTTACTGCATGTACATAGTACAGAGACTACATAGTACAGAGACTGTTTTGGATGAGATGTTCCCTTGTGAAGTAATTTGTAATAATAAACTAATAAAAATAACTTTAGATTTTAAGGGTGTTTTATTTCTTACAGACTAACTGTACTTTAACAAGTGTTTTATAAGTACTTCGAAGCACAAGATGTTTCTATGGGGTATGATAGTTTTATTGCTTTAATGGAACTCTGGGCACTGTTAGCAGTATTTGAATTACCTCCAAATAAGCCCGGAGATTTTAAAATATCTACAATACCAACTTTTGTTCAGGAACTGCAGGGATGGAATATGAACAGAGTATGGTTAGCCGTTTTGTCTGTCCTTTATCTGTCTGTCTCTGACCTTGTTTCAGCTCGCATGGGGGAAGTTGGGACTCAGCATTCACTATAATAGGAGGCTAAAAAGTGGGTGGCTCTCTCACTCCAAAAACTGGGGAGCAAAGTAAGCTTATGGCACTTGGTTCTTAAATGTTTACCACCCCAAAACCATCTGTGAGTTGATTGGTCTGCTGACAGTGATACCTAAAGCTGGCCATAGAAGTAAAGATTTTTGGTTATCGTGAAACCACGATTGCGTCCATCAACTAAAAAGACCATTTCAGGCGATATTGCAGCAAAACTTAAAGGATCGCAGCCTGCTTGCCCTGCAAACATAGGTAGATTGCCTGGGGACTGATAAAGATTTTCTAACCTGGCCGATCAATCATCAGACCAATGTCGGACGAAAAATCGTAAGATGTATGATCGTTTGTATCCCACTAACCGCATGATATTTTGACAGATTGGTCGGACTTCGCTAAGATCGGTCGTTCGGCAGAACGATTGTTGCGTCTATGGGGAGCTTTAGAGTTGAAAGGGAGTGATCATAGGTTGTATGTATTGTGGTATCAGAACCCATTGTGCCTAAAATATTCTATGTATAAATAGTAACCCTATATAACATGAAATTATGAAAAGAAAGGCACATGATTGTTTACCTCCACTCATAAAGGCTGAAAATTTAATATGGTTAGTATGCTTTTTCTCTTTTTCTTTTTTTTTTTACTCCAGATGTGCTTGGGAACTTAGGAATCTTAGAGATCCTGGAACAGAAGTAGAAGACCGACAGTACCAGGTAGACCTTCAGTCTCTAAACATTGATACTACACAGTGGGATCAGCTGAAATCAGAGAAGCAGAATAACAATGGAGGACAACTAGGGATGCACCGAATGCAAGATTCGGTTCGGTATTCGGCCAGGATTCTGGCATTTTCAGTAGGGTTTCGGATTCAGCCGAATACTTGTGCCTGGCCGAACCAACTCCGAATCCTTAAAATCATGTGACTTTTTGTCATAAAACAAGGAAGTAAAAAATTTTTAGCCCCACACTTTATGCTTTTACCCTTCCTCTCACTAATGCATATACAAATTAGGGTTCAGGGAATCTTTCACAATGGATTCGGGGGTTCGGCCGAATCCAAAATAGTGGATTTGGTGTATCCCTAAGGAGAACTGAGCTAGGGGGAGACAGAGGCACTCAGTATCCAGCTTTGGAGTATTATAGATGGTCATTTTTTTAAGCAGCATCCTGCTTGGTCTGTCTTAATTGTTTTTTAAAGGAAAAGTAAATGTTTTTCTTTTTCTTTCTGTAAATTTGCTCTAAACAGCCCCCCAGATTAATGTACCTTAGTCCCTGCTGCAAGTCTGCTCTGGTTTCTGTGTTATCAGCAGCTTGTTTCCCCTTCTTCCTGGTGCAGAGTGAAGCCCAGCCCCTTAGTTTACTGAGCAGTCCATTTGCTGCTGTTCCACAATAGAGAGGAAGAGGGAGCCAGTGTTTCATTAGTAAGCTAGTTTCCCCAAGCAAAAGCTGCTACACACACTGCTCTCTGCTATGTCATAGTATGCAAATGATCTTCTGGACTAGTCCAAGATATAAGGTCAGCTCAGAAAGCTATGGGGCGGGGCTTCACTCTGCACCAGGAAGAAGGTGAAACAAGCTGCTGATAACACAGAAACCAGAGCAGACTTGCAGCAGGGACTAAGGTAATTTGAGGGGCTGTTTAGAGCAAATTTAGAGATAGAAAAAAAAAACGTTTACTTGTTCTTTAAGTATTTTCCTTCTAATTCTGTCTTTTTCCAGTATATAAAATACCATATGCTTTTAGGGGATCTTTGACCTCAGGAACCAAAAAAATGGTTGCTGTATGAGATTATAATTTTTTTTTTATTAACTTTCTCATACTTTCATTTTATTCAGGCCCTTTTATGCCTTTTTCCATTCTATTATTCAAACCACTGCCTGGTTGCTAGGACAAGTTGGACCCTAGCAACAAGATAACTGCGAGAATTTCAAACTAAAAAAATGCTATTCAAAAAGCACAACAAATATCAATATAAGACCTCTTGCAAATGTTATTAGGGAAAGACTGTCTACATTATATTATTAGTTATGATTTATGAGTGCCACTTGGCCACACCCATAGATGCCCACTAATAGTGTTGCTACCTGACCCCTTTAATACCAACCACAAATTGAATTCATATCCTGCAAGGCTAGCGTTGCCATCTGATCGGTATTTCACCTGCCTGGCTGGTAAAAATGATGGTTGAGCCCAATGTCATTAATAGGGAAAAAATATTAATGTGTAGGTATTTGTTTTCCAGAAAATGTGGCAACCGTATGCAGACATCTAAACTAATTTCTAACTGGCCATGCAGCATGTGGATTCATTATGTGGTCAATATTGAAGGGGTGAGGTGGCAACCCTATCACTGAATTAAATCTGCCTTTAAAATGGAACTACAAATGCTTTGGTATCTTGTTTTTCATCATTTGTGCCATTGATAAAAATAATTACTGACCAGACACTGCTGTGAAGCCTGGATATGTTTGTGTCTAACTACCATGGAGTTTGGCCAAGTAGATCTGTGATATTTGTGGACTTTAGTGGCATTTTGCTTTGTCCTAAACAGAATGCAATGTGGCATAGCTTCCTTGTGATAGCGACACTCAATTTGCAGCATCTGGTATCGTTTTACTGCACAACCGCAGTTCTGTTTCTCCCTTCCTGATGTAATTAGTTTTAGCTGATTGATAGCAATTAATGACAAATTCACCCAGTGTCATTCCTATAGTAAACGAGACTTCAGCTGGAATTAAAAAATGCTTTATACAAGTAACTCTGAGTGTTCCCGCATGTCTTGTGTCAACGATAGGCCTCTGCAGAGAATATTGTGTGCCCGCGTTGGAGATCTGGAATCTCTGCTGTGTGCCCGGCAGCACAAAAGCCAAATTATACCACCTGACTAGCAAAATGCTCTCTTGGCATAATAAACATTAATAACACATCCTCGTCAGCCAATCAGAATATCGGTGCAACTGAAATTTCCATGGTGTAAGCCGAACAGAACCTTCCAAATACAATTGTTGTGTTATTCGACTCAGGTTTCAAGAGTGGAAAGTAATATCGTTTGTTTAAAATGGCGTAGATGTGACTATTAACACCCATATGTAATGGGCTGCTGATTATTTGTTTTAGCGCTAACAAATGTTCCAATCAATAGAGCGAGATTATCTGGAAGAACATTAGCACAAAGCAAAGGTTTACATTGCAGCCTTGACTCATTCCTTGTGTATACATAGCACTGGTTATGTTTATTCCAAATGCCCGCGGAAAATGATGGAATAATGTAAAACATTCCAGAATACATTATCTTCCCTACAATGAGAGGCTTTCTGTGCTGGGACCCCCTGGCAGAATCTATAACTTACACTTTCTAGCAAAACAAACCACAGGTGGGCTTCTTTACTACAACCTCAGCATTAAACAAAGGGCTTTAAAGAGACGGTGGAGCTCTTACTTATCTCCCGCCAACCGTGAGATAAATCTGGGGCGGCCGTAATACGAAGGCCTGAATGGATCAGCGACAGATTGAATATACCAGGCTTCTGCATTCAAGTGTTATCTGAGAGGGAGAAAACATTCGATAGAGAACAAAGTCATCTGGGAGAATGTTTGGCCGAGTTGCTTGATCATGTGTGCATGAATGTTTACACGGACAAGCTGGAGAGCCAGACAAATTGTTAATAGTTAGGCCTTTGTCATCTTCCTCATGAGTCCTCCATCACACTGTTATCTCCTTGAAGCCCCCTCAGTTATTTAGGCTTGTACTGGATCTGCCCATGATAGAGGCCAGCGTGCCAGACTGGCTAATGTGATCCACCGTTTCCTCCCATTACTGCAAATTGCTCTGTGCAAGAGTCATTATATAAACCTGCTGCTACCACAGCCCTGAATAGCCGGCCTGTCTCTCTCCAGATGTTGTCTGACTGCAACTCTCTACATCCCGTTGAGAAATTTACAGATTACTCATGCCTGTTGCACATGCTGGTTGCTGCATATGACTATAATCACTTACGTATTTATGGCAAGAACAATTTACGGCTGCACATAAATATCACGCATCAGGTTATGAGATCTTGCAGATCCACAAAAGATGAACTACAGCTCCCATCTGCCTTTGAAAGCTACTTCCAGCAACATTTTACAGCCTGTGAAATGATGGGATGCTTTACCATCTGATGTTGTAAAGGCAGCTTCCTTCATTCATTACTATTCTATATGTAGGTACTGTACATTGGGGCTTATTTGCTAACAGCACACAACAAAGTACAGGTATGGGATCTGTTATCCCGGAAACCCATTATCCAGAAAGTTCTGAATTATGGGAAGGCTATCTCCCTATGGGGCAAATTTATTATTGTTGCGACGCGTCTAACGCTAGTGCTAATTCGCCAGCATGACGTCAATTCGTAACTTCGGAAATTCACTAAGACCGGCTCTGGCAAATTTACGCTAGCGAAGTAGATAGACTTGCGCAACTTCGCACCCTTACGCCAGGCGACGTTGCGCACTAATGAAGGATTGTAAATTCTCAAATTTTCCTGAACGTTAGCACTTACATTAGACGTTACTTTGCCTGGTCAGACCAGGCGAAGTTCAATACAATAGATAGGAGGTTGAAAAAAAAAATTTAAATTTTTTTCTATCCCGAAAAAACGCTGGCGTGTTTTAGCATTGGAGGGTGATAGTCTGAAAAAGATCGATATTTTTTGGGGGGGTTACCCCCTCCACTACATTTCCTAACATATGGCAACACAACTATACAGGGGGCACATGTAGGGCAATAGGACAACTTTATTTCATTTATTAAAGGTTTCCTGGGCTTGTGTAGTGGAATGTAGTGGCTGTAACATATACTTCTATTAGAACTTAAAGTCCCGCCTTATGCAAATTAGGCTTCGCTAGTGTAACTGCACTCTGCCTAGCGAAGTAACACTAGCGCAACTACGCTATCGTTCGCCGACCTGAGCGTAAATTTCTACTTTAGTAATTTGCCTAGCACTGGTGAAAATTCACCTGGTGAAGTGAGGCGACCGCTAGCGAAGCTAACGCTAGTGAATTTTCGGATCTTACTGAATTTGCCCCATTGACTCCATTTTGTCCAAATATTGCAAATATTTAAAAATTTCCTTTTTTTCTGTAATAATAAAACAGAAGCTTGTACTTGATCCCAACTAAGATATAATCAATCCTTATTGGAAGAAAAACCAGCTTATTGGGTTTTTTAATGTTTACATGATTTTCTAGTAGACTTAAGGCATGAAGATCCAAATTATGGAAAGATCTGTTATCTGGAAAACCCCAGGTCCACATCATTCTGTATAACACATCCCATACCTGTACCTGTGACTTTGGATATTGCTGGCAAAAATTTTAACCCTGAGACTTAGCTGTTTTTGAGGACCATTTTTTAAAGGAAAACTATACCCCCAAAATGAATACTTAAGCAACAGATAGTCTATATCAAATTAAGTGCCATATTAAAGAATCTTTCCAAACTGGTATATATATTTAAGTAAATATTGACCTTTTACATCTCTCGCCTTGAACCATTTCATGATGGTCTGTGTGCTGCCTCAGAGATCACCTGACCAGAAGTGATGGGCGAATTTCCACTTTTAAAAAAAACTCAGCTCATCAAAAAAAAAAAAATACTTTGGAAGTGCGTCAGAATAAAAAATAAAATGGATGCGCGTCAAAATTATTGGGACACCCATTGACTTTAATGCATTTGGACAAAATAAGCATGCGTCAAATTGTTGTGGGCGTCAAAATTGTCCGGGGCATAAAAATTAGAGCTGCGGTATTTCTGGTTAGTAGTGATGGGCAAATTTGTCCCGTTTCACAGAAAAATTTAGAATTTCCTGCTAAATTTTGGAAACCCTTAAAAATACGCACATCACTACTGACCAGAAATACTACAGATCTAACTGTAACAGAAAGAAGTGTGGAAGCAAAAGACAGAACGCTGTCTGTTAATTGGCTCATGTGACCTAACATGTAAGGTTTGTTTGTGTGCACCGTGAATCCTACAATCCTAGGGGGCGGTCCTTATTTTTAAAATGGAAATTTTCTATTTATGATTACCCAATGGCCCTTACTACTAAAAAAAAGTATATTATTATGAAAATGGTTTATTTACATGAAGCAGGCTTTTACATGTGAGCTGTATTATGAAATATCTTTTTATAGAGACCTATATTGTTTGGGGGGGTATAGTTTTCCTTTAATAAACTAATGCTACTTTGTTACTTTCCATTTCTTGTTTTGTCTTTTAAACAAACTGCATTGCTCTTACTGCATTTTATATTTGCGTAGAATAAAAATGGAAAATAAATATTTTTCACTAGTGACACAGTGTTGGGCTTTTCTCTTTCTCTGCCCTCCTTTTACAGTGTTTCCAGTTATGTCCCTTGCTCTCAATACCACATTAGGAATTGTGCCACTTGCATGAGCACTTCAGCAACCTCCCGGAGGGGGACTGAGTAAGCGAAGGTTCAGACCCAAGCCAGATATATGTGCACTGAAACAGAAAGAGGAGATGGAACAGAATAGGCTGTCAGTGTCAGATGAAATAAAAAGCTTTCAGTACAGGCCAAACCCAGATTTATTGGCCTCGCTACTACTGAGTCAGCCAGTCCATTTCTTCATCTCACAGTATCGCGCTACCCCATGGAATGGAAACCCACTTTCACACTGCCCCATGTTCCATTAGGATTTTTTTTTACAATTCCATTCATTGTTTAGATGAGGGAGCCAAAGTCTTGAAGTCTCTTGTTCTTACTGAGCTACATACATGTTTATTGGCTGTATAAGAATACAGTCCAGACATGTGAATGAACATGAGCCACGCAACAGGTGCTTATTTGCTACATGTGAACCATTGACCCATTGACAATAGTTAGGCAGTGGATGAATTGGTGCAACTGATATGTCTTTGTTTTCACTGTAACAAAAAACACTGTTGGATTCTACTGGGAAGTTGGTGGGCTTTCCAGACAGCGTCAGCAGCTTTTTGGTCATTGTATGGGGGCCATATGAAATGGGCAGGTTTGATTTTCCCAACATGGTGAAGACCACATCAGGTTGTTGATACAGCCCTCTCCTGATGGTCTATATTTACCTTTATTGTGGTTCGATCATTGACCTGATGGGCCAAATGATTATGTCTGTCCAATATTTAAAGAGGACATATTGAGGAAAGATGTGTGGTCAACTTTACTGCTTGCTTCCCTTTCCCACTGGCTTGTACACACTCTTGTTTATTCCTCCAATATTTCTCTTATTCCAATTCAGTCTCAATTGCCCTTATGTCACCCCCTTACACAGGTGCACGTCCACATGCTCTGATGTTGCAGAACAGAAGTCGTTCAACTAGACCAGGGTTAGGCATCAGGAAACATATGTGCCTGGCACACCCCAAAGCTTTATTACCTAGGCACGTGCCTCTTCTGGATACCCCTAGTTTTGATCCTGCCTTATGTAGGTGCTTCAGAATATTGACAGAGTATGACTGCATGTTTCCATGGCTACATTCCCAGTTTTGCCCATGATGCTTTTGCAGAATGTTATTTTTTTATTCCTTAATGGACATGTAAACCGTCCTGACAAAAATGTATTCAGTGAACAGCCTCTTTGAAATATTTATATACCTGCCACTGGATGTTAAAAGGTTAACCGTAAGGTTGCAGCATACCCTCAATCAAATCGAAAATGAAAGCTGCTATTTGTTTTAGTAAAATGTGACAGCACTGACATATGGAGGGGGTACATGCAGTACAAATGATGTGACTTGGGTGGGGAAGATATGCAAAACTTATATACTAGGTAGGAAAATGTAACTTTACATGTCCTTTACGCCCTCTGTGGGAAATTACTGACTGGTAAACTGAAATACAATAGCATTTATTATGGGATTAACGTTTGAGAAGGCTCATAAATATATGCATTTGTGTTTCATTTGCTAAGCACTAAACCTTGATCTTTACTTGAAATTTGCCTTGTGTGTAGGGATTCAGCAATGGCCAGGCAGTAAATCATTACTGAAAGTGACCAGACAGTGATCTCTCCTCTGACATGAGGATGAGCAGTCACTTGCATGGATTTTTACTCCCTTGCCAATTGCAGTTGTTAGAAAAAAAGAAAAGCAGCTATTTGTTGGCTGGAGATTGAGACAATATACCTAACAGATGTCCTCCATCAGCTCAGAACAGCAATGCTCTCTTACAAATGACCATGTCATACTTCAGATCCCTATAAAGGAACAAGGAACGACAGCTCCCTGTTCATTTTCTTCCACACCCTCTCTAAGTTAACTCCAGTCTTTCGGCCGTTCTCCAACTTCGCCTCGGCAACAGCTGTGACTGTGGTATTCTGTGTTTTGGGTAGAAGATGTTGAATGGTTTCCAGCCTCCGCTCTTTATTCCTTTCTCCATCTAAAAACATGATGAATACAGTTGAAACAATATGCCCTGATTTCTATTGCTTTAGCTGGTGGGCAGTTTTGCTGTCTTGTGCCCAGTATATGGCAGCACAATGTGTTCCCATTGAATGCACATGTCTATCTGCTCTCTACTCACCTCCTTTCCTTTAGGAACTATTCGACCTCCTGCTGTGGAACAGCCACGGAGAAAGTGATGTGCAAACTTAATGTCACTGTAATATGCTGTGAAATACACTTCTCTGCTGAAATGAAATGGATCTGGCACCAGACATTCCAAGCCATCAGTGAGAGTGGAATTCCTAAATCCAGATGAATGATCATGGGAAGTGACTGGGAGCAGCTCTGTAGGCACAGATCTTCACTGGTAAAAGTCTGTGGTGGCTTTGAGTTGAAGCTCAAGGTGTGGAATTTCTAGCCTAGTTTCTTGAGTTTTCAGTTCTACATGAAGAGGTCAATTCCTTGTTATATTGTCAGCTTTAGTATGATGGAGTTAGTAACTTTTTCAGCCTGAGATTTAGAGCTGTCCGTCTGGCTTAGCTGTCTAGTCTAGTCTGGGGCATTTCGCTTTGCGGAATTTTTCGTGAATTTCCTGAGAAATTCGTGAAATGGCAAAAAATTTGCGAAATCGGAAACTTTAAAAAAAAATTCGAGAAATTTTACCGTTTTCACGAAAAATTTAAATTTAACTTTCACGAGAAATTTGTGAAATTTGAACTACTTCACTATACAGATGCAGCCACTGGGATTTGTGAGTTAAATGCGTCGTGACTCAGGGTTAATTGAAGAAACTGTGTTATCTAAAGTTATCTTAACTCATTTAATGCATTTAACCTTTTCATTAGCATACCAAAGCCCCATTGTTTTCAATGGTGAACTCTTTAATTGGATGGGATGCTGTGACACAATATTCTGTGCTAAGTGGGATAAATGGGATAGATGAGTTAAGTTTTTCTGTGTCAAATGCACAATCCAAAGTGGCTTCATCTGTACATTCGTGAATTTCAAGCAATTTCACTATAAATTCGTGAATTTTGAACTATTCCGCTAAATTTGTGAAATTCCAACGTTTTCACTATAAATTCGTGAATTTCGAACATTTTCACAAATCGGAAATTGATGCCCGTGAATTTTCTCTGGTGAATTTTCACAGCCATTTCGCAAATTTATTCGGCAGCGGCGAATTGCGGGAATTCGCCGCGAATTCGAGCTAGGCGAATAAATTCGCCCATCACTATTGCCAAGATCACCATCCAGATTAATACTAAACAAACGTTTGTTTTATTTTGCATTAATTACCAATCTGTTCAGGTCCTGATTTTCTAGTCTATAATCCCAGCAACTCTCTGGTTTCTAGGATAAGTGGCCGTAGCATTTAAAGGTGAAGGAAAGCTACCAATGCTGTTTGTTGCCAATAGATTATTCACAATAGTACCAGCTAGAAAGCTATATTTATTCTGTACAATTCTTTACCATACCCAAGTAAACAACTCTAGAAGTCTTCTGTTTGTTTAGGATAGCAGCTGCCATATTAGTTTGGTGTGACATCACTTCCTGCCTGAGTCTCTCCCAGCTCACTCATAGCTCTGGGTTCAGATTATAACAGTGAGGGGAGGAGGGAGAGGGGAAGGGAGGGGGAGCAGGAGAGAGGAGCAAAGTAAGCATGCTCAAGCCCAGGGTCTGGAGGTTAAAGCTGAAGAAAGGAAGTTTGATATAGAATCCCATGTATACACAGTAGAAAGGTGGTGTTTTTTTTTGACAGAGGACTCAGAGCAACATAGGGTTTACTGGTGTATTTATATAAACCTTTCTGATCAGGCTTACTTAGTTTTAACCTTTCCTTCTCCTTTAATTTCAAGGTGAACCAGAGTCGGGCCAAGAGGTGCTGGTGTCCAGGGCAAGTACCTCTTGTTCACACTTTTGTCAGGGACATGCTTACCACCACAGCACACCATTATGCAGTGGTATAACTAGATGTTACTCGGCCCCACAGCAAATTTATTTTAGGGCCCTCGACATATCCAGAGGTAGGGTTTTCACCTTTTCTGGAAAATAATACTTATGCTCACTTCCACTTGTCACCCCAATCTGCCAGCTTGCTCACCCGTGGACTACTCATGCTACTACATAGAGTATGCCAGGGTATCAATGTCTATTGCACAGACACATTACATCCTAGACAGCTGCCTCTTTCTGCCCTAAGGTAAACCCATCTTTACCCACAGGCATGGGCAACCTGCTGCAATCCAGATGTTACTGACCTACATCATCAGCGTGTGTAGGTGGAACATAAGGGAGATTCAGATATAGTCCCAACACAAAGAGAATTTGACACAGAGAAGTGATTTGTGCTTTAGGAATTGCTGAGTTAAGTGGTATGTAATACATTTAGATGTCTGTGTTTGTTGTGTGTAATGATGCTTGAAAAATAACAGTTTGTTAAGAAAAACAAATGGTACACATTACTTGGAAATGAGTCCCCTTGTGCTTGTGAGTCATTTTCCCTTCATTAAATTCATGTAAAGGAGATGATGTTCTAGGATATAGGGATAAGTGATTCATTGGTGAGGTGTACAAATGGTTTGGCCACATCTTACCATTAGACCAAGTGAAAAACGTAGGAAGTTGTCGTGCCTGGTCTCATTTCTCCCCTCTTGTGGTAGGTTAATAACCAAAAAGGAGGAGTATGGGAGGCTATGAGAAAGATTGAGTTCAGCCCACCTGAGAAACAATGGAGGCTTAGGCATGGTTAAAACTGCAAACTATACCTATTACACCTATATAGAAATATATAATTCTTTTAGACAAATGCAATGGAAAATTATTAAATATAGCGGTCCCTTCATGGGAAAACATGTTTTTTTTTCAAAACACATCAGTTAATAGTGCTGCTCGAGTAGACTTGTGCACCGAAAACCATTTCTCAAAAGTGCAAACAGATTTTTTTATATTCAGTTTTGAAATCTGACATGGGGCTAGACATTTTGTCAATTTCCCAGCTGCCCCAAGTCATGTGACTTGTGCCAGCACTTTAGGAGGGAACTGCTTTCTGGCAGGCTGTTGTTTTTCCTTCTCAATGTAACTGAATAGTACGCAGTGGGACATGGTTTTTTACTATTGAGTGCTGTTCTTAGATCTACCAGGCAGCTGTTATCTTGTGTTAGGGAGCTGTTAACTGGTTGCCTTCCATTTGTCCTGTTGTTAGGCTGCTGGGAGGGGGGAGGGAGGGGGTGAGATCACTCCAGCTTGCAGTACAGCAGTAAAAATTATTGAAGTTTATCAGAGCACAAGTCGCATGACTTGAGTCAGCTGGGAAATTGACAATATGTCTAGCCCCATGTCAGATTTCAAAACAAAATATAAAAAAATCTGTTTGCTCTTTTGAGAAATGGATTGCTGGAGCAGCACTATTAACTGATGCATTTAAATGTTTTTTCCTATGACAGTATCCCTTTCAGCAGGCTTTGTATATGTAGTTATGGTTTTTAAGCTGAGGCTTTTAGACTGCTAGAGTACTAGAGTCAACCATTTTTGTATGCATTGTGTTTGTTATTACACCAATTCAGTTGTACAATTCTTATATGCCAAGCAGTATGTTTCATATCAGGCTTCTATTTAATGTTTTACTCTTTGAGGTACCAGTGGGCCAAGGACAATGTTTTTATTGGTGGGTCAACCCTAAAAAAATCTGCGAAAGTCATACCTGAGAGCAAGAGAACTTAAATATAATAAGGCAAGCAATTAAGGAATGGTCTGTGTCAAATAAAGTAGACTTAAAGGGACATCCAAAAAATGGAAGTGTTTTAAATGAATGATAATATAATGTAGTGTTGCTTTGCACTGGTAAAACTGGAAACACTACTATAGTTTATATACTATATGTGTTAGGGAGCTGTGGGGCAGCCACACAGGATACACAGTAAATAACAGATAAGTTCAGAATTGTATACTACAGAGCTTATCTGTTATCTACTGTGTATCCTGTGCCTTTTCTCCTTTTCCAGCTTTAATGGCTGCCCCCATGGCTGCACAGCAGTTTATTTATATAAACTATAGCTGCACATGTGAAGCAAATACACAAGTTTCACCAGTGCAGTGCAATACAACATTATATTTTCATTTAATTTTTTGGCGTTACTGTTCAGCAACCATAGGATTGATGATGATTACACAATGATTCCCAAACAGTAGATCGTGAGCAACATGTTGCTCTCCAGCCCCTTGGATGTTGCTCCCAGTGGCCTCAAAGCAGGTGCTTATTTTTGAATTCCAGGCTTGGAGGCAAGTTTTGGTTGTATAAAAACCAGGTTTACTGCCAAACAGAGCCTCAATGTAGGTTCACAGTCCACATAGGGGCTACTGAATGGCCAATCACAGCTCTTATTTGGCACCCCAAGAACATTGTTTCATGCTAGTGTAGCTCCCCAACTCCTTTTACTTCTGAATGTTGCTCATGGGTTCAAAAAGTTGGGGATCCCTGCACTAGAACATCTCCCCAAAAGGTACTTTAACATCTTTTTATTATTTAGATGGCTTTGGAAAATTCGCTCCAATAGAAAGTCTCTCCTCACTTGGAATTCTGAGGAAGAAGAAACATTTTAATTCAGTTTTAAGTTTCCTCACCCTCTAAAACAGTGGATTCAAAAAGTGTGTGGCAGTCCCTCTGTGGTGGGCTTGGAGTTGTGGCATGGGAGGCTCATCCTGAATGCCCATTAAAGTGGTTGTCCATCTTTAATTTAACTATTAGTATGACACAGACATTGATATTGTAAGGCAATGTATTTGCTGTTTTTCAGTTTAGAGGGAGTGAATATAAAGACAAGGAACAAAAAGTAACAATAATAATACAATTGTAAGCTCAAAAAGCAATAGCTTTTTGGTTGCTAGGTCAGTGACCCCTATTTTAAAAAATGAAAGATGTTGAAGAGGGCAAATCATTCAAAAATTATCTAAAAAAAAAAAAACAAAATCAATTGCAACATTGCTAGGAATATGAAATTCTGAACCACCTCTTTAGGGTAAGAGTTGAAGAGAATGAATTCCTATTTAGTAAAAGCTCAGCTTGAGTGTGGCCAAGAAATATTTCTTCTCTGAGACCCAGTAGCTGTTATGCCACCTAGAGGGTGAGCAACTCTTTATGGGGTATACATATCTGTCCAAGACTTCTTGCTGGTAATGACTGAGCCATTTTGTTAATAAAAAGTTCCATAACTGGCATGCACTGCATGCTAATACAGTTATTGTTTGTTTTATTATACCTGATTTATTGGGGAGTTTCCAAATATGATTTCACAAACTCATGAGATTGTTTAGTAGAAGCTAGTGTTCAGACTGAAAGAATGAAGTCAGTCTCTTATTTAGGGAATCTTACCAAATGGATTCAATTCTTTTACCTTTTCTTTTTTCCTAGTCCAGAAACCATATGCAGTAATGTTACTGTATATCACGTTCAGTTTGGGTTTTTTTTGTAAATTTCCATAAATTTGTGTTTCTGTCCAAGACACCCTGGGCGTATGGGGAAAAGCATTACCTTCTCCTTTTCAAAATGTTATTGAACTGATATTCACTCCCATCTAATATATAATATGTGCATAGAACACATAGTAAATGTCTAATTATTAAATAGCCTCAATATGTAAGTGTGTTTGTCTTCGCTAGTTCCTCCATACTAAATGTATGAGCCACAAATGCTGTTTAGGGTTGATCCCCATGACTCCTTTGATATGGCAACCTTATTTTCTAAATGGACACTGCCTTGTTTTTGTTTATATATGTACATGCATATAGTAGGGAGAATAGACGGTAAGCTCCTTAGGGGCAGGACTGTTGAGTGACCAACAATGATTTAAAAAATGTGCAAATGAGAAGTTTGCCTCTGGTATTATGTCATGTAAATTGACTGTCTTTGGGTAGATCTGTTTTTATAAACCACACACGCACCTCTTCACCTGTTCAAGAATTGTGATTTTTATGTTGCATGGTGTAAAGCAGATTATCTTGTGTTCCTCAGCATCAAGTAACATCAAGAACAAAGAGCAATATTAAGTCCAATTATGACCGACTCTACAGTGAGAATAATGGCAGTAGCCGCCATAATCTTTACTACAATGTTTTCACCTGAAAACGTACAGATTGAGTGGGGGTATGCCAAGATCCATAACTCATGGACACAGTTTAATGCCTTTCCATGCAATGTACCAACAAGTAGTGGACGTCTGTTCCATGCCAGCCTTGCAACCATGCACCAAGTTCATATCAATTGGAAGCTTTTATTGGTTGCCAAATCAGAAGTTCTTTCTCTGATTTCCCAACCTTGAGGGCCCATGAGCATCCTGCCTCATCAGTATCTGCCAAATTTGTGTGAAGCTGAAGGGGCCAAATGGATATCTTATATTATTATTATTATTAACATGTATTTCTATAGCGCCAACTTGTTGCGTAGCGCTGTAAAGTGAATGTGATTATACAACCAAATCACATGAATTACATATATAGAACGTAAAGAGTTACATACATCACAATAAATATGGAGTTACTGTGCATGCATCACAATAAATACTGGTACAGGAGGTGAGGAAGGCCCTGTACAGAAAAAGCTAACGGGAAGGGAATCATACACAAGGTGTGGGAGTGGGCAAGATCAGAGTAAAGTGGGTGAGAGATGTAGTAATGTAAGCGGTATTGCATTGAGTGGTTAACAGTGAGGGTAGGCTTCTCTAAAAAAGTGGGTTTTTAGAGATTTCTTGAAAGCTGAAAGATTGGGAGAAAGTCGGACAGACCGTGGGAGAGAATTCCAGAGGAGAGGTGCAGCTCTTGCAAAGTCTTGAATGCGAGCATGTGAGGAGGTAATGAGAGAAGAGTTAAGTAGCAGATCAGTAGAGGAGCATAGTAGGCGGTTGGGTGAGTAAATGGAGATTAGTTCAGAGATGTAGGGAGGGGCAGAGTTCTAAAGTGCTTTGAATGTCAGGGTCAGTAATTTGAATTTAATTCTGAAGGGGAGTGGAAGCCAGTGCAGGGATTGGCAGAATGGTATGGCAGAGGAGGAGCGGTTGCTGAGGTGTATAAGCCTAGCAGCAGTGTTCATTATGGACTGGAGAGGTGAGAGTTTCTGGAGGGGAAGGCCAATTAAGAGAGAGTTACAATAGTCTAGACGCGATATGATAAGAGAGTGAATAAGAATTTTGGCAGCGTGCCCCTGTATAGCCACTGTAAGGTAGTTTATTTAAGCCCTACATAACTGTTGTCCTGCCAGGATGTCATACCTGTTGCCTTCCTTTCTTCCCACCATTCATCGGCAGCAGAATGGATGTTTAGATTAACTCTTTATTAGACTACCCATAACTGAGAGTAGCTAGATATTGTGAGATCGTCTGGAAGATGCTCTCCGTCTCTTATCTCCCAGCGTACCTCTCTTCAGCTGCAGGTGCGGTGGTAGACCCCGATTGCAGTGACATCACTAGAGGGCACCGAATTGGAATCTGTAGTGCCAAAATAGCTTTAAAAGCCCTGTCCACCATTTTTGTAGTGCCCAAGCTGGCTTCAGTTCACTGATCCTGCCTAAGAATTATATTCCTGCTTGAATTTCTGTTTTTTTTACTCTGCCTGACTTTTGGCCCTTTTTCCTGCCATCTGTCTCGATCTCTTTGCCCGACCTTCAACTACATTTTTGCCTAACCCTTGTTATCGGACTTATTGCTATTTTTGCACTACCTCCTGTTTGGTTCCGCAGCAGAAAGCCCGGGGCCCCAAAAGGGCATTGGTGAACATTGGAACACACAGGGGTGTCCTGTGCATCTCTGGGTACCCGCATTCACCAAAGGTTCCAAACACTAGTATGTGACAGATATGCAGTAAATTACATTCAAAATCTTCCTCTACATACTACTCCACATATGTAATAAAAGCCGCTAAGTTTGCCCAGGAGCAGTAACCCATAGAAACTAATAAGATGTTTTTTTATTTTAAACAGGTAAATGCTACCTGCTGATAGGTTGCTGTGGGTTACTGCTCCTGGGCAAACTTAAAGGGGATGTATAGTAAAAAAATGTAATTCCTTTAACAGGTCCACTGTCTAAAAATAAACCTATCTTCAATATACTCCCATTAAAAATTCTGTACCTTTTTCCTAAAAATCATGTTTTTCTCCAAATTTCCCTCCGGGTATGGCAGCCTCATACCACGGAAGATGGAGCACAACCTGCATTTATACCATCACAGAGATACTAGATCCCCGGAACCATACTATGCTCACACTCCAGGCGATAAAAGATAAGGCCCCGCAAACCAAACTAAATCAATATGAATATCTACAACTACGCCACTTCATACAACCATTCGCAGCATTTGCAAAAACGCACCCCCCAACAGCATTTGAAATTTTTTACAAGAAGAGGTCTTCGACAAAAAAGCCTTATCTCAATCATATGCAACATGCTTACTTCTTCTCCCCAAGGCCCTCAATGCAGACACGGATATATGGATAAATGGGATGCAGCTCTCCCAAACCCACTCTCAGAGAGAGAATGGGCTAAAATCTGGGAAAATGCCAAAAGAATGAGCATATGCGTCAAACAAAAGGAACATATCTATAAGATCTTGATGCATTGGTACCATACTCCAGACAAGCTACATAGACTATTCCCAGACTTGGCCCCGACTTGCTGGAGGGGATGTGGGGAGCAGGGAACACTGATACATATCTTTTGGGACTGCCCGATCATTCAACCTCTTTGGAAAGACATATCCAATCTTTTAAGCCGACTTCTATCCCGACAGATCCCATGGGATCCTACGACGATGTTGCTGGGGAGGCCCTTGGAAAATCTTTAAAAAAATGGCCAAAATTTGGTCAACCAGATCCTCACAGCCACACGCATAGCTATTGCAAGCAAATGGAAAACAGCAACAGCACCTGCCCTTGGAGAAATAATAAAGAGGATAAACACAAACAAAGTACTCGAACATGGCATTGCTGTACTACATAACAATTTAGATCAATATAGAGCCACATGGGACCTGTGGGAATTGCATAACACGACCACGAGTACGTGAAAGAGACTGGGCACACCTGGACACACCTGGACACCATATGTCATGTAAACAAAAAAAAAAGAAAAACGGAGAAATAGGGTAGTCTAGGCAAGAACATACAAGATGTTAAACTGAGCATTTACCTAGTAGAAAGATTGGCATCAGATATATTCACATGTATACTGGTATGTATAAATATACATGCATACATATAACGAATAAGTTAAATTTCTCTTTTTCCCTTTTGTTAATTTCTCACTTTGAGTATTATCATATGCTAACTGTTCATACCTGTACGCATAAACTGACACCTAAGCTACACTAACAATAGAACACCAGCATAAGAATTTCTAAATAACTGAACACAATGTAACATGCTGGAAACACAACAAGCTTAATACGCAACAATATGTAACAGGTTTGAAATGCAATATTGTTTTTATCTTCATACCATTTTAATTTCTAATAAAACATAAGTGAACAAAAAAAAAAAAATCATGTTTTTCTGAGCTCCAGCTCCCCTTCTCTCTATGCGCAGGGACTTCAGCCTGCATTAATTCCTCAACATGGCCGGCCTGTGGCTGCTTTACTTCAAGATAACAGATACTTTCAGGTTAATTTATCTTCTTGTTCCTAAAGCTGAACTCCATGACAACTCCACACAGTTTCCCTGACACTACAGAACTTGGAGGAGGAGAGATTGTTTTGAAGTAAAGCAGCCACGGGCCAGCCGGCCATGTTGAGGGATTCATACAGGCTGAAGTCCGTGCACATAGAGAGAAGGGGGAGCTGGAGCTCAGAAAATCATGATTTTTAGAAAAAAGGTACAGAATTTTTAATGGTATACATCCCCTTTAATGCTTTTTATTTCATAACCCCCATCCATCACTTTTCCTACTGAATTGAGCTGAGTACAGGGGAATCCTATTCATTATATTCTAGGGTTTCAAATTCCAGAAACAGAGCCTTTGGATTGATATTAAAATTAATTTAAATTGTGAAATTGCTTAAAAGAGTGCTTTTTTTTTAGTACATTTTTAAGTGATGTTGACTGTGATTTTGGAATTAGATCCATTTTAAATATATCTGACCCATAACTCTGGGGGCCAAGTGGATTCATACTATGTGAAGTGGCCGCGCGTAGAGATGACCATATTCTATTGTTCCAGTTTGATCAGCTTAGATGCAACATACATGATTGGGCAGTATAATCAAAATATAATTAAATGACAAACAAATGTGGACATGTATGGCTAGCTATAAATATAATTTGCCAGAGAGAGGGTTATTTGTTTATCATTGCCTATTAGACACAAAATTTGAGAATTCTGATCAACTTACATAAAAGCTGCATGATCACAAGCCATGCCTTACAGCCAGGATTGGACTGGGGATTCCAGGGCTTACCGGGCTCCCGCCCCAGCGGCAAAGACACTTCACCCCCTGCGTCTACCTTTTTTCCTGCCTGCAGGGGCCATAAAGGAGTTCAGGGAGCAGTGTTAATAGCGGGTTAGGCCCCCCTTACGAGCACCGCCGAACCGGTCCTGCTCCTTACTGTGATGATGTGGAAGTGCCGAAGACAGTCGAAGTCCTGAAGCGGCGGAAAGACCTGAAGTCACGAAGGAGCCGACACTGAATTCCTGAAGCGGTGAAAATACCAGATTTCATGAAAAGAGCCTACACTGAAGTCCTGAAGCGACAAAAATACCTGATATCACAAAAAACGCTATAATGGAGGTCCTGAAGCCATGAGTTCAATTCTACTGACACCAATGTGGATTTTTTTTGTTTTTTTTTAATCCCCTGGCCACCAGTGTTTTATTTTAATACTCTATAGATCCCTGCCACCAATGATATTTTTAGAAAATTTTCTGGGGCCAAATTTTTTTTTAGCATGTAAGGGGGGCCCAGGCGCCAAGTTTTTTTAAAAAAAATATTCTCTGGGGCCCCAATTTTTTTTAACTTGTAAGGGGAGGCCCTGGCGCAAAGGATTCCCCAATTTTTTTCAACTTGTAAGAGGGGCCCTAGCACCAATGCTTTTTTTAAAATAAACTTTTATGGGTGGACCTGGTGCCAATGTTTTTTTTTTTAACTTATAAGGGAGCCCTGACCATCAATATGTGTGGGGGGGTTACTTTTTTTAGCGCTGATGTCTGTGTGGTCTTTTAACTTTGATGTGGAGTGGGCGGGATCAGGGGTGGGGCTTGGGTGCCAGGGCGGGCTAGACCCAGGGGGGCCCAAAAATTTTGTTGTGCGGGGCCCTGTGATTTCTAATGGCGGCCCTGGGGCCAGCCCACTGGGTTTTTTCCTGGTGTCCCGCCAACCCAGTCCAACTATGCTTACAGCAAGAGTACAAGGCAACTCTTTTTATTTTTAACTGCATTATATTGTTTTTAGTACACTGCCATTAATAGTATCCCCTACAGCTAAAAACCTCCATTCACCTTCTCCACTGGCTCCCCTTCCTGCTTCGTCCTGGCAAAAACAATGCACTCACCTAAATTTGTAGAGTAGTGCAGCAGACCTCAGGCTATGTTCAGTTGCTTCTGTATCTTAGTGAAGATAGTACTGACACTTCAGCACATGTACAGTTGGAGTCAGAAAGCTCCAAAAAAATACCAAAATGAAAGATGAGGATCCAAAAGATACAGAAGCAACTGAACATGGAGCCCCCTGAGCTCCACTGCAAATTTAGGTGAGTGTTCCAGGATGGGACGTGTATTCTAGTTGGACACTATGTGGTTACGATGCATGGAAGGGGGGCCAGTGGAGAAGGCAAATGAGGGCTTTTAGCTGTAGGAAATACTATTAAGGGCAGTGTACTAAAAGCAATCTGACCTCAATGTATTGCAGTTAAAAATAAAAAGAGTTGCCTTGTACTCTTGCTGTAAGCTGGGCCAGTGTTTTAGTTCTCCTTTAATTCTAATTTTTAATCTTTGTGTCCTACAGGCCCCTTGGTAACACTGCACTTTGTATTTAACTGCTGGAACGGCATGAGTTTAGTTAGTGGATGCATTTATCCCAGCCAGCCTTATTCTAGAATGGTACATAAGTATTGATTACAAATAAAAGCAACCTCTGTTTGACAGCTTTGGCACCCTTGGACAGACATTTCAGGTGTTCTTGATTTAAAGTATGTTAGCATGGATGCTTCATGAGGTTTTTTTCGTCCCAAAAGCTAGAGTAAACCAAAATGACACAAGATCTATATTTTCACTCCAGGACATTCTAGTGTGTGGCCATTCCATAGAAGTGAATGTGACCACAAGCTTGGATTTCTTCCTGAGTGTGGCCCAAGTACAAATTCTGCAGCAGCTGGTGCAAGAGAACTTGCTTGGATTCAAACAAACAGGCCTGGCAGTCGAGATAAGCCTCATTTCTATAATACAAGATCTATAAAACCCCATGTGTGCCTTCAAGTGGCCAAAGCATATTGGCCCTTATGTATCTAAGATTATTTTTCTCCCCAACGTCCTTAAAGTGGAAACTATATCCTATTTATTAGTATAATTCATTTTGTATAAATGTTCAGTGGAACACTCTGTACTGGGTTATGCAGCCTTATTAAAAAGTAGTACATTTAGTATTAAGAGCAAGTTTCTGCCATTGTATCATACAGAAGAACGTGCATACAGATTTTATATCTTGTGCAGCCTGCTAGCACCTACAATTCCAGGAACAATTTTTCTCGGCACTTTGGCAAAACCCAAACGTTTGATGGACCTGGCACGGAACTGCAGTGTAAAGGCAAAGCTATGGTTTGCTACCTATATCCTACTGTACTTCTGAGGAAAAAAAAACTGTTATAAAGTAATTGGTTTAATCACTACACCTCTGAGACATGGAATTATACTAGTTTTATTTGTAGCCATCCTGCTAACATCGCTATTATTTAAATTGTGCAAAGTATATGCTATGTAAAA
>CM044442.1:117814208-117824843 GCA_024363595.1 Xenopus borealis | reverse complement strand
ACCAGAGGTGGGCGAGAGCAGGACCCATCTAACACAGCTACACCTACGGGTGCGCTACATATTCAACAAGCTAAATAATGTTTTTTTGAAGATAATATGGAAAATGTAAGAAGAATTCATTTTCCCTGCAGAGGCTTAGCAAAGTATAAGCTGCATGTCTCAACCAATGCCAAATGGGTTGGTGAAAACAGATGCAATTAACTTTCAATAAGCCATGTTTGGTGTGTATATATATATACATATATATATATATATGTCATGCCAGGGCCATCTTGCACTTGGTCTCTTGAAATACTTGTTCTCGGGATCACACAGAGACCCTTAATTGCATATGTCACCAGGGGGGCTGTGGAAAGGTGACATCCATATCTGTCATCTGAGACGGTTTGGAGCCACACCATTTGGGCAAGGAAGCTGGGCCAGTTTGTTCTTTGATCGGCTGATCAAAGAACAGAGCTGTGGACCTAGCGCAGCAGAAGGGGGATAGTTAGGAGAAAATTATGGATTATAGGAAAGGATCCATATCTCCTGTGTTATAGGATTCACATTTTCATAACTTAAATATTGGTTATGAACAGGTCACATGCTTCCTAACAATACCAAACAGGGCAAGCCTGTACCCACCCATTAGGAGGGCTGGTTCCTGCGGTACTGGAAAATGGGAACCTATTAGTGTTTGGTATTTTTCTGCTTGCCCACTTATGGATCACAGCCTGCCCATGTTTTTATTATAGTATTGGGTACTGGCAAGTACCCATATTATATTAAGTAATATTTCCTGAAAGTAGCAAACCCACTGTAAGGCGGACCAGTCCTGCCATCATCGTGTGCGCGTCTCTGCGCATGCGCGGTGATGTTCGCGTCACGATTTTGGTGCCAAATTCAAAAATAAAAGTCCATGGTTCCCTGCATGCTGCACCCAAGCTGGTCCTCAGTTTATCTGACCCTGCCTAAGTGTTTAATCTGTTTGCCTCCCTGTGTACTGAACTTTGCCTGACCTTGACCACTGCTTCCTTGCTGCCTGCCACCGATCCTCTGCCTGACTTGACCAAGGAATCTGCCACCTGCTCACAACCTCTGCCAGAACTGACCACTCTCCTGTCTTCGGTACCGCGTTTGAACAACCAGCCCATGAGTAAGACCTCTACCTTTCCCCGCAGCAGAAAGTCTGGGGCCCCAAAAGGGTGTCAGTGAACACAGGGAGGAGGTAGGGCACTCTTACTTCACTTTAACTGGTAGCCCAAGCAGTTTTAGGGCTTCTAAACACCTTATGTTCAGTGACACCCACTGCAGGGGGTCATAATAAGTTCCTGGGCACTCCTACCTTATGCATAAGGTAATGAGGCGAGTGTCCCAGCAGGAAATAAAAAGGTGACCCAATATCCCACTGTCACACAAGGAGGCTTCATATTTCGGTGGATTGTATGTCCTGTTTTCCTAACTCGAAACCTGGTATAGTAGCTTTCTTTGTGTTTTTACTCCCTTATTTTATTTACTGTACTTGCAATATGTCATCTTTGTAATATCATATATATATATATATATATATATATATATATATATATATAGATGCTCTGTTTCTTTTAATATTAAATAGCATTTTAATACATTAGTCCTTGTACTTTTCTAACAAACACATTGCCCATATGAATGCTTGTGTGTGGAAAGTTGTCTATTTGTATGTTGAATAACTATTATGGCTAGCAGGAAAGTGTGTTTGAATGTGAATTAACCCTATGGCTGCTGGAGTGCTTGTTGGACTGGTAGGATCTTACCCTGACTAACTACCATAGGAGAGAGTGTTTGATAAATTGTTGTAGTGTGAGTTATTACCTGTTGTAGAGGGCAGGGGAAAAGTCACATTAGGTTTCTATCGCCTGTTAATGATAGATGGTGGCAGCGAATGAACTTTGTGGGTGTTGGCGTGTTCTAGGGTGTCTGATGTTAGTCTAACTTGCATGTAAGGTGATTGAGAGACTGAGTGTAACCCCTTATAGCCAAATGTGGTTGAGTGTCAATAATAAATATATATATATATATATATATATATATATATATGATAGGTAGATAGATGATACCTTGCAGTTCCAAGTGTTGGTTAAAGCCCTGCTTAGCTCATGGCACGGTAGCATATATAAGAATACAGTGGTGTATCAGCCATTCATCCATACTTACTAGACCATGCAGAACATCAAATACATTTTTTGCCCCAATCTCACACCCTTCTCAACATTCAAAATGTGTTTTAGTTATTTCTAGGCGGTCATATTGCTCTTCTTCCCAACCTCACTATATGTAGCCATCAAGCCCACCTGTGACTGCTCCCAACTCCCAAGGTGGTCTAGCCCCACAGTTAGGAACCAATGTCTTAGAGGTTCATTGCTATTCAGTAGATATTGATTTGATGCTATAGTCATCTTGTAGCCCTGGGCATGTCATTTAATCTACTGGTGTCCTGATACATAAAATACATCCAGAGTTGGTTCCTTGGTTTTGATGAAGTACTTTGTGTTAAACAATTACCGTATAACAACATCTTTTGTCATTTATAAGCCTCTTCTTCAGACTCAACTTACCAAAGTTAGTGCAGTTGGGGCTGCACTAAAACACTTTTTCTTTTATGTACAATTTAACTGTATCTGTACCCACATGACCTTGGTCATCTCCTGATATGGGTACAGATAGTAACAGATACCTGTCTCCCAGTTACATGGCCCTTTCATTTTGTTACAAAATCTGTGGAACCAAAATAAAATCTGTTTTTCGACTCTCCAACCTCCAAGGGAAACTTTTGCATGTCTTTATAGCTGTGTCCTTAAAGAACTCTTAGGAATCCTTGTGGTTTGCAGGAAGTCTCCATTTTATGCTTTTTATGTCAGTGTGTCAGCTTGTGTCTGTTCATGGAGCCCATAAATTACATGTTCTCTTCCCATAATAGAAAGCCCCATTGTTCAAATATAGGAATGTTCTCCTTGCATCCTTTGTTTCCCAAATTTCACCGGCTAAAATAAATCATATGTGAAAAAAAAATAAGATGTCATTGTGTAAGCAAGGCCTTAAAGATGCAGACATTATATTCTACGCTCAACTTCATTCCTTGCAGCATGTCATTACTGTCATTAATCACGGAACGGTTTACACTCCTGTATGAAAAGTGTGGCACTATTTAACATACTGCAATCTAAATTCTAGTCTGTTTTTATAAACATTTCATATAAACACGTATATGAATCTACCTAACATATTGCTTAGTAGGAAAGGGCTTATTGCAATTATTTCATGAAATAATGGTTAAACTCGACTTAACTTTAACAATAGTACCATTATCTTCCAGTGCAGTTTGTTTGCTTTCCACTGAATTAAATTTACAGAATAGTTTCATTTACTATTTACAATAAAGAGTCGGGAACTGCACAAGCAAATTACTTGGCCTGTAATATTGTGTTTTAATTTTGCACATACACTATGGGGCAGATTTACTATTGGTCGAATTCGAGGGGTTAAAAAAACCGTTTAATTCGACCATGTGCATAGCTGGGGAATAAAAATCCTTTGAATTCGAGTATCGAATTTGAAGGATTTTACCGCAATTCGATTTGTCGAACGATCAAATAGGAAATATTCGATTGATCAATAAAATCGTTCCAATCGAACAATTTGAACGATTTTAACCATTTGATCGAATATTTTTATGCGATCAAAAATAACTAAACCCAATTCGGTAGCTTTGTTCTGGCGAACTAGGCAGTCGAATAAAAATTTAAAGGGGAAGTACTTCGACTGTGGAATATTCTAATAGAATTTTATTCGAATCATTCGCATCATTCAATTCAATCGAATTTTCAAAATTCACTGGTCGAAGTGTTCTTCAAAAACATTCGACAATTCTAATTCAAATCTTTTTGAAAATTCGATCGAACTTTGAATCCTTCATGTGAATTTAGTAAATCTGCCCCTTTGAGTGTTTTTCCTGTTAAAGAGCCAACAAAGTCCAGTCCAGTCACTGGCATAAAGTTTATCACATGAAACTACACTAACAGTTTCCTTTGAAAGTGATTGGTGTTGAATTGGGTCACCTAAGGCCTACGAGCAGGCCCGGACTGGCAATTTGTGGATTCTGGCATATGGCAGAGGGGCTACTATAAGATGCCATAGGCCGTCATGTTTTATTAGGCCTGTTGGAGGCTGTTTGGGTATTTGTGTATCTGAAATTCCAGGGCCCACCATGGACCTCATAGGTGGTGTCTCGTACTTCCAAAACGGTCTATGAACTACATTAGTGCTACAAAATGTTCAGTTGCCCTAAAGGTTACTGTTGCTCTGAGCAGAACCTTGTAAGTCTTTGTTCTCCATTGTATCACTCTTTGCTTATTTATTTCCATATTGACATCCATATTTTCTCTCTCCTCATCATAAAGGCCATTGTAGTCCTTATTTTGGGGCATTGCAGCCTGATTGTTCTCTCAAATGAACCCAAATGGGGTTCCAAATCTTCATAGGTGCTAGCATTTAACTATTGGGGGAAAGGTTGACTTTCCAGGTGGGGCAGCAGTAATACATAAGTACCAAATATACCTAACATGTAACATACATATTTTCAATCTGCATTGCACACCACTAAGGGACTCATGCTGTTAAGTGAGGCTAAAGCCAATGCCCTTTTTGCCTACCATTTAAACAACCTTGTACAAGTAATATCATTGTAATGGTATTTGCTTCAGTCTGAGCTTTTATCTTTTGTACCATATGAACAAAGCCGCATAGTGTAGATTTCTGTTAACCTGATTTCTTTAGTCTAGAAGCATGTTAAATTGTAACATTAAAGCTGTAGTTGAAGTGTTTTAAATTAAACATTTTTGTTGATCCTTCACTGATAAAAGAAACTCCTTGACAATGTGAGTATTTATATGTATGATATTATATTTATAATTAGTGATGGTCAAATTCGCGATGCGGCAAATTCCTGCGATTCGCCGCAGGCTAATAAATTCACAAACATTGGCGAAATTTCGCCTGACGAAAATTCGCTGGCATCTTGTTTTGGATGCACATGAGCGTTTTTGGATGCTGGTGTCTATTGCCGGTGTTGAAAGAAAGGACGCCGGTGTAAAAAAAAGAAGGCAGACGTCCATTTTTTCAACGCCGGCATCTAAAAATGGGCGTGTGCATGCAAAACAAGACGCAGTGGCGTTTCACAAATTTTTTGCCGTTTCCCTAATTTCTCTGAAAATCCGCAAAAAATTTGCTGAAATGCCGCAGATTTGCACATCACTATTTATAATACAAGATGATCTTGTAAAATCCATACAGGTGTGGGATCCATTATCTGGAAACATATTATCCAGAAATTCCCCCTTTATTTACTTGCTCTGACTGCTGCGGATATGAATCTCTACTTGGGAAATAAACAAAGCTGCTCAAGTTCATGGAAGTTATTTGGGAGGGGGCTCCAGGTGCTGTTTGAAAGTGTGATTGTTTCCCTGCAGAGCAGTGACCATCTGATGTTTCCTATCCAAAGCAGTCAGCGCAAGTAAATGAAGGGTGGACTTCACTGCAAACAGTCAGGTTTCTTATAAAAACTGCAGACTTTTTTAATTAAAGTATATTCGAGATTTATTTTTCATTAAAGAAAGTGAAAAGTTTTTCTTCATCTTTTTGACTTTACATTCCCTTTAAGGTATGAATATCCAAATTACGGAAAGATCCATTATCCAGAAACCCCCTAGGTCCCGAGCATTCTGGATAACAGGTCCCACACCTATATTATTATAAACACTGCTTAGTGATATAATTTGTGTCACAACCTGTAGAGACTTGAGTACCGTATTTGCCGGCGTATAAGACGACTGGGCGTATAAGACGACCCCCAACATTTCCACTTAAAATGTACAATTTGTTATATACTCACTGTATAAGACTACCCCCTCTTCCGCACACCTTCTGCACACCGTCTGTGCCCCTGCTTGCTGCTGTTGGCCCTCCTTCTGTGTCACTGTTGCTGTCAGCCCCCCTTCTGTGTCCCTGCTTGCTGCTTTTCGACCGCCTTCTGTGTCACTGTGTCCATGTTTCCCTGTGTCCCAGTTAGGTGCTTAGCCCTACCTTGTACGTCTTGCTGCTCAAACTCCCCTTCTACGTCCTGTTTGCTCCCCGCGCTCTTTTCCCCGAACTCACTGCTGCCTGGTTGCGCGTCTCGCGAGACTTCTGACGTCACAACCAGGAAGTGTGCGGCTGGAGCAGCGGGGCAGATCGCGATCGGCATCGGATGAGGTAAGTAAGTAGTACCTGGCGTATAAGACGACCCCCCACTTCAGGGCATATTTTTCTGGGGCAAAAAGTCGTCTTATACGCCAGCAAATACGGTATTAATAAAAAAAAAAAAAAACCACTGTTGTAAAATATGAGGATTTTAGGGGTCACCTTTGAATCCCTTGGCCTCTTTGTGCCTTTATATGGTCATGGATTTTTCATGGATTGCATATCCTTATATTTTCAATTCTGGGTATAGAATTCACATGAGGATATTGGCAAACTTTTGCTTTAAATGGATACTGGCAGTTAAAGATAAAAAAAAATCCAGCTATGCCATCCCAAGGACTCGATATCCAGGAGATGGCCTCTTGGCTTGATCCAAGTGCTGACAACTAGAGAACCTATGTATTGTACTGCCTCTGGTGTGCTGTAAATATCTAAACACAAGTATTTATAAGTCACCAACTTAAAATGTCTTACTTTAACAGCTTGGAGTTGTCGCTAGCTGCACCAGTAGGGATGCTCTTCTGGGTTTGGCTTATGGTGCAATATTCTTGTAGGTGGATATTCCATACAAGAACAGCTGTATCCTTCTGTTATTCCCGTCCTGGCTTTGGTTGATATTACCAGGATAAGTAGAGAGTCTTGGTGGTCTCTGTCAAGTTCACAGCAGACAAACTTTGAGAGGTCACCAAGTGACTGAGAACAGACTCAAAACTTGTAACCCAGAGGTCACCTGAAGCCTTTATTGAACTGTTGCTTTTTTCTTCCAGCCTCTTTCAAGTTTCAGAAATTAAATTGTCAGTCAGCATGTTAGCCCTCTGAGCATGAGGTGACTTTCAGTGTTTTTCAAAGCAATCTAGAGGGGGAGCTATTCACCAACTCAGTATTTGAATGACCTGGATAAGGATTTGGCTACTTTCATGATGTATACACCAAACGCATTGCTGGATTTTGAAACAAGAGTGGGAAAGCCTTATCTTCTGTACATGAGTGTTTTTATATAAAATCACTGAAAGTTTTTTTTTTTTTTAAATAATTTTGTCAAAATGACAAGTGTGCAGGGCTTTGAACAAACAGCACTCACCTGTCTATTATTAGACACCTCTTGTGTTAACTTCTCTAATAGGCACACAAACCTACCTGTTGCAATGTTCACAGCGGGAAGCCGCTGTAACGGGAGTAATACTCACACTGGGTAGTGATGGTGAAAGCCCAGGGGTGAAGCCATAAACCATGGAAGCAGACATGGTGAATAAGCAAGTTTTAATGGAACTGAAGGAAAACAGGAATAGGAAAAAATAAAGTCTTTACCAGGCAGGCAAAGAAAAACTGGAACAAAAACACAAGAACTCTGGAACTAGGAACCACAGGAACAAGGTTATCCAGGACAAACAAAATACATACAATGACTCAGCTCAGGGCAAATAATTAGGGAATACAAAACACATGAGGGTAACAAGGAGGGAGGAGACAAACTGGGAATGAAACAGAATACAGAACAATTATAACATAGATCAAGACAACCCCAAAAGCCTCTAGTGGCTCACTTGGTAAGTGCCCCACCTGTGCACTTATCCCGCTACCCCAGTCCCAAGTGTTCAAATCCTGAATGGTCCTTACACCTGTCCTGTGACCTACAATATGCAAATGTATGTGTCATTCTGCAAATACTGGTAAAAATTTAATAAATGGGAAAAAGCGATAGAAAGAAAAGTGTGCAAAACTAAAAAAAGTTTTTTTCTGCTTATTTTCCTGTTGGGGAAAAGTTATCAAGCACAAATTCTTCCCCCTACTCAGTTTTAAGGACAATTGGTGTTTTTTCCAAGAGCTCGATTTTTTTTCCATGTTCATGAAAAGTTTTTTTCAGCATTTTTTTCTCAAGTGGCAATGTAAAAAAAAATCAAATATGTATGTTTGCCTATCTCCAGGTTTAAGATGGTTAAGATGCAATTTCAACACATGGCAAATTTGGGGGGAGTATGGGAAAAAAAAAAAACAGGGAAGGCAGGGCAAAAACATAAAGAAAAACTCCCTCATTAGGCACATTGGGAAATTTGTGCTGGGTATTTTAACAAAAAAAAATTTAATTTTCATCATTTTCATTACAATATTGCTTAATTTTCTAATCATAAGACTGTCTAATTATCTTCCTCTCTCTCTCTTAGTAAAACCGCTTCCTTGTTTCTAGAGTCAGTGAAACTAGGAGATAGGAGTTTAAACCTTCAACCTGGAAATAATTTAAAAAGCACAAAAAGTAAAAATGCAGACTAGTAGTGATGGGCGAATCTCCCGCGATTCACTTCGCCTAGAGATTCGTGAATTTCTAGAGAAATTCGTGAATCGGCGAAAAATTAGCGAAACGAGTCGCGGGACGATTTTGTCGCGCATCGCGTCAACTTTGTTGCGCGTCGCGTCAACTTTAACGCGTCGCATCGTTTTCGGTGCGCGTCGCGTTGTTTTCGTCGCGTCAAAAACGACGCGCGACTGACGCGCGACTCGTTTTTCGGCAAAATTTCGCTGGTGATTCGCGAATTTATTCGCCAGCGGCGAATCGCGGCAATTCGCCGCGAATTCCACCTAGGCGAATAAATTCGCCCATCACTACAGACTAGCAGAGAACTGGTTTATCATTCTACAAATCAATTTTGAAGCAAACTACCCCCTTAGTTCTGGAAGATGCTCGTGAGACAATCTGTACATTGTTGGCAATATCCAGCGTTGTTTTAGAAAATCCTCAATTTCAGAATTTGAGGCATCTCCTACACCATCTCTATTTCATGCCGAGGTTCCTAAAGTTTGATCTTTTGGTTCAGGGATCTTGACCAAAAGAAGTTAAATATTTTTGTTGGTTTTACAGAAAACGTGCATTTGGTCAGATAATCTTTTTTTTTTACAATTCAGTTTTGCATGAAATAAAAAATATTTAATAAAAGGCTTTATGATTTTCCTCTAACAGAATGAAATGTGTTATTTTTATTTTTAAACATTTACCAATCTGAAACACCTAAAACTCAGTTCTATAACTTGGTTTAACCATTGATGTGACAGGAGGAGCAAAGAAAGTGCTGAATCTTTACCTCTTATCAAATTGTTAAATCTTTGGGAAGACATAATAATATTACTGTATTACTAATATTGCACTATATCGAGGATTATCTGAAACCCTCTAGCCTAACAGCAAACTCTTGTTTTTTATGTCAGTTAATGTGATTTTTTTTTTTAAGACAAAGGGGTGCCCTAATCATAGACAAAAAGTATAAAAACCCAGAATATTTCCGAATGAATATAGGGGTGCTCATATGTGATCAGCTCAGTATAATAGAGATATACAATATACTAAACTATTTGATAGAAATCCACATTCATAGTGGGACATTCACTAAGATCCGAAGAAACGCCAGCGCAAGCTTCGCTAGCATTCGCCGCACTTCGCCAGGTGAATTTTTGCCAGCGCTACGCAAATTCACTAAAGGGTGAAGTTACGCTCAGGTCGACGAACGGTAGCGTATTTGCGCTAGTGTTACTTCGCTAGGCGAAGCGCAGTTACGCTAGCGAAGCCTAATTTGCATACGGCGCGAATTACAAAATATAATTGAAGTGTATATTACAGCCACTACACAGGCCCAGGAAACCTTTAATCAAAAAAATAAAGTTGTCCTATTGCCCTACATGTGCCCCCTGTATAGTAGTGTTGCCAAATGTAGGGGGGAAGGAGGGTAACCCCCCCCAAAAAATCGATCTTTTTCAGACTATCACCCACAATGGTAAAACACGCCACAGCGTTTTTTGGGACTTAGAAAAAATTTGACATTTTTTTTCAACCTCCTATCTATTGTATTGCACTTCGCCTGGTCTGACCTGGCGAAGTTACGTCTAGTGTAAGTGCTAACGAACAGCAAAAAGTTGATCTTAGAGAATTTGCGTAGTTACGATCCTTCGCCAGTGCGCAACTACGCCTGGCGAAAGGGTGCGAAGTTGCGCAAGTCTATCTACTTTGCTAGCGTAAATTCGCCAGAGACGGTGTTAGTGACTTTGCGAAGTTACGATTTGACGTCACGCTAGCGATTTTGCGCTAGCGTTAGCCGCTTCGCGCTTTAGTGAATCTGCCCCATAATGTCTAGGTCACCTGTGAATCAAATAGAATTTGTCCAATTTTATTATTTTTATAAAGAGATGAACTCAAATGTAACCATATGTTTTATTTCTTTGAAAGCAATTTCATTTTTGTGAACTTTATTTAACTTCTCAGATCTGAGTTTGTTAATAAGCTTTTAAATTAAGCTTTTTTATTAGGCCCCACTCCCTGCAAAGTGCCCGGTTAGATACCAGTAGGGATGGCGCGAACGTCGGAAAAAAAGTTCGCGAACAGGTTCGCGAACTTCG
>CM044442.1:117776650-117812307 GCA_024363595.1 Xenopus borealis | reverse complement strand
ACATATTGTCAATTTCCCAGCTGCCCCAAGTCATGTGACTTGTGCCAGCACTTTAGGAGAAATGGATTTCAGTGCAGAAGTCTACTGGAGAAGCACTATGACAGTTTCCCTTTAAGTAAGCAAAGATGTACTCAATGGCCACAGAAGCCAAGGTCAGAGGCATAAAGAATATTTGTGAGATAAGGCAATTTAAGGAAGCTACCAAGCAGTATAGGGAATACAGGGATTGGTGAAACCATGCCTCAGATTTCCCCAATTCTTCTTAGGGCAAATGAGAAGATTCGGGGAGATTTAGTTGCCCGGTGACAAATTGTCTCTTCTTCGGGCGACTAATCTCCCCAAACTCGAAACTTCCGGCTACTTCAGAAAATGGCGATTCAGATTCTAGCTGATGGAGAGGCAGTTCGAGGAGATTAGTCACCCGAAGAAGAGTCAATTTGTCACCGGGCAACTAAATCTCCCCAAATCTTTGTGTGTGTCTCTGCCCTTAAACAGTCTTCCATTCCCATGCCACAAATTTACCTTGACCTGCCAAGACAGGTCCGGATGGGAGGAATGCCATACACTGTCCAGTGAACCCGAACCTTCCACCACTACACATTTTATTTCCATTCATTTGTACAATGTTTACATTTTTTCCTTCTGTCAAAACCACTTTGGAAATGTCAGCCTGTCAGCACGTTGCTCGGTGGTTATGATAACTAACAAAATAAATCTATTTATAAATAACAAAAAAATTCTCAGACGGGAGGAGATAAAAATAGCAGTGGAAATTTTATCCAAACTGTAACTAGTAAGAGACTTTTGTTTTGAAAATCCTGCAATGTTCATTTCACATTTTGTGCTTAGTAAGGAAATGGAAACCTAAGATTTATTTGGTTTGCTGTCAGTTACTGCTGCGATTGATCTATTTAAGGATGAAGATGTCTGAGGTTGCAGTTCCCAGTCCCCAGTACAGGAGTTCACCACTTTCACTGCAGGAGCGTGTGGTATTTTTCAGGACATAATATAAATTTTTTGATTACAAGTTAGCAAATCTAAAGGCAGCCAGTCTTTACAGGTTTCTTCTATTGCAAATCAAAAAACAAATAAACATGAAGCAATGGGAGGGACACAATCAAAATGTTTAAGACTAAAGGCAATTATCCCAAGGCTCACATTGTATCAGAAATATAGCCAGCATTTATAGTAATTCTATTGAGCTGACTTTCACCATAATTGAAGACCGGACCGGGCATTAAAATGAAACAGTTCGGGTTGTCAGAACTTCAGGTAGGCCAACCAAGTCCTGTATGAGTATCCTAACTAGCTGAATGTATCCCAGATCTGTGCTTTTTTTTATTGGAGTGTATTTTTGATCATTTCCCTTAAAGGGATAGTGTCATGGGAAAACATATTTTTTTTCAAAACACGTTTGTTAATAGTGCTGCTCCAGTAGACTTCTGCACTGAAATCCATTTCTCAAAAAGAGCAAACAGATTTTTTTATATTCATTTTTCAAATTTGACATGGGGCTAGACATTTTGTCAATTTCCCAGCTGCCCCTAGTCATGTGACTTGTGCCAGCACTTTAGGAGGGAACTGCTTTCTAGGAGGCTGCTGTTTCTCCTACTTAATGTAACTGAATGTGTCTCAGCGGGACTTGGCTTTTACTACTGAGTGCTGTTCTTAGATCTACCAGGCTGCTTTTATCTTGTTTTAGGGAGCTGCAGCCTGCTATCTGGTTACCTTCCCATTGTTCTGGTGTTAGGCTGCTGGGGGGGGGGGGGGGGGGGGGGGAGGGGGTGATATCACTCCAACTTGCAATACAGAAGTAAAGAGTGATTGAAGTTTATCAGAGAACAAGTCACATGACTCGGGGCAGCTGGGAAATTGACAAAATGTCTAGCCCCATGTCAGATTTCAAAATGAAATATAAAAAAACTGTTTGCTCTTTTGAGAAATGGATTTCAATGCAGAATTCTGCTGGAGCAGCACTATTAACTGATGCATTTTGAAAACAATTTCCCATGACAGTATCCCTTTAAGTCCATCAAGGGACTTGAACTGGGAAAGTCCACACACCACTGCCTTAGACTTCAAAACCCTGATGTTCCTTAAGTTTCTGCTATATATTCTTACTACAATATTGAATCATTAACTCACAGTAATGTCCCTTTCGGGCCTTCTCTTGCCCTACTACACAATATTACATTGCTTTTTCTCTTATGGCCCAGGGGTCTGTGGGAATAGTGTCAAAACACTTAAATTGAACACTTCCACTGCCTTGCAGTATTATTGTACATTGGTAGTACCCCAAATAAATCCTGCCTCATGATATTTAGGGTTGTCCAGCCTGGGAATTTTGTTGGATGCTAGGAACACTCATTGTTGGTAGCTTGTCCGTGTAAACCCACCTGTCTACTTCACTCAGAATCAAGTGAGACTTTGTTTCCTTATTTGTAGTTTGCTTAAAGAGTTTAAGTGAAAAGTTGTGAAGGTCCCTGCTAGTAATCACATTTCCGGAAATAAATTAATGAATCCACAATCTGTAAGTGTGTCTTACCGCTGTATGTAGAACTTACTGCCCTAAAGAATGTGCCCGGGAGAACGAGTAAGTCCCTGAATGTCTCCTACAGCTTATATAAACCATTGTTGTATTCTCTTTCAGGAAAGGTGTATTCTCAGGGGAGGCAAAGCATGACTAAGATTTTGTTTGATCTCAGAAATTCATAAATGTGCAGTAATTTGCCCCTTGGCTTAAGTCCATTTGGCAGATATCATGTGGTACAGTGTTTAACTCAACTCTTTTTCACAGCAAACATAAAAGCGCCTCTTTGATGGTGATTCTGAAATACTCAGAAGTGCATTAATTTGCCAGCGGGACATGTGATTAATGAATATCTATGTAATAAAGGTCTTAGGGTTAAGTACCCAGATAATGGAATGAACAGCTAGTTCTATTCAGGTTTATAAATGTTTGTGTTTAGCAGACATGATATTTAAGTTAGCCTTGTGCGTATTGAACTAATTGGCTTTCAGACATATAGAGAAATGATGTTTAAAGTTCTGACTTATGTAATGTGTAAAAGAAATATAGCGCAAGTTCTGCCGATAAATTTCATTTGTAAATTGATTACTTGCTATCATTGTTTGCTTTTATTTTCTGGTGTTACTCGGTTGTTTTAATCGCGCCAAATTGTCATTGTCACTCACGCTGTCCACTCACAATCTTCCTTATTAGCTTTTGTTGCCCTCTTATTGTTTATAAACCCCTAACAAGATGTCAGAATGGATTGGGACTTGCCAGCAGTGCCGGTCTTAAGCACATTGGACCAATTTGACCCAATTGGGCCCCGCACTTATGGGGGCCTCGCTCCCAGTGCGAGCTCTGATTCCTATTCCCTTAATTCCCCAGTAGCCCAAACTACCCCTAATCTAGATTGGCCCAGCCCTCTCAAGACCCGATTGGCCCAGGCCACATCTGAACCTGATTGGCCCAGCCCGCCCCCAAACCCAATTCAACCAGCCTGCCCCAAACCCAATTGGCCTCGATTGAACTCGATAGAAGTAAAACGGAGTAACAAATGAAATACATTAATGTTGTATATATAATCCATGGTGCTGCACACACACAGTTTACAGTAGTAACCAAAATTTGCACTTTTTTTGCGCACATAGATTGAGGGAACATATTCTCCTCCCAGTTGCCCAGCCTGCCCCCATCCCCAACTGGCAGCCGTCACTTGGACAGAGGGGAAAGCAGCCTCTATTTTCCCATCCAGCTCTGTGACCCTGTGACAGACAGCAAAGTTCCTTCTAGGTGGCCCCGCCAAAATGGTTCCAATTGGGCCCCGCACTTGGTACAACCGGCCCTGCTTGCCAGTGCAGATGCACAATAGTTTCCATGTCTTAGCATTTTTTTTTTTTTTAAATGAATGTTTTTTGTTTAATAAAGGCAAACTTTATGCAAACAAGATGTGAAGACATTTGGACGTTTTAAAGCGCTAGATCCTTTGTGGGAAGAACCACAATTGATTCTGCATATTTTGCTTTATGAAATATATTACTAGTAGGAAAAATTCAAACTTACCCACTGTAAGATGATTACTTGCTATCATCATTGTTTTCTTTGAACTTCTGGTGTTACTAACGTAACTCGGTGTTTTAATTGCGCCAAATTGTCACTCACGCTGTCCAGTCCCACAAGTTGAGAAGACACTTAGGGGCAAATTTACTATTATTCCCCAAATTAAATTCAACCAAATTCGCAATTCGATAAGTATTTCACTTTACGATTGTTGATCATTATTCGATCGAACTTCGATCATTTCACTTGAATTTTGTAAATCAGCCCCTTAGGCATTTTAAAGTGCTAGATCCTTTGTGGGAAGAAATGCAATTGATTCAGCATAATTTGCTATGTGAAATATATAAGTAGTAGGAAAAATTCAAACTTACCCACTGTCAGGCTAAACAGAACAGTCCCATCCTTACCATTGGAAGGCAGGTACAAAGCACAAATTATGGATCAGTTTTTTGCACTTTCATTACATAAATAACCCTTATTTTATATCTGCTCTTTTGCTAGCTTTGTGCACAATACATTTACTGGTCAAGCATTCTTTAAAGTTATAACTTTTCAGGGCTTTAAGAAATGCTCTGACCCATGAGACATGTGACTTGATATAAAATGAAACATTCAGGGGCTCCATTAGTTGGTACAGCTGTACTGGGCCTAGGCCTAAAAGGGGCCTGGCTCAGCTGCACTTTTCAAATTAGCCGGGCCCTCTACATGACGAAGTGCTGAAGACCCAAAGCCGTGAACAGACCCAAAGTTGAAGTCCCAAAGCTGCATAAAGACCCAAAGCCATCGAAAAGAGCAGAAGGAAACAACCTATGTGTGGTGTGTATACAAATGGCCTGCAGGTGGCACTGTGCATACATAGGACTTTCTGTACAACTTGAAAGTGAAAGTAAGACTTACTGCTGTTATGTAATGGCTGCATGAGCCTGCTAATAAAGCATTGTTATACCCTCCTCATCCTTGGATACCAAACACAACACTATGGTAAGTTCCACTGTAGCCCTCGAATTCGACCATGGGAATTGTTAGGAATTGTTGGGGAATGAAAATCCTTCAAATTCGAATTAGAAGGATTTTACCACTGTTCGATCGAATTTTTTTATTCGATCTAAATTAATGAAAGCCAATTCGGTAGCTTTAATCTGGCGAACTAGGCAGTCGAATAAAAATTTAAAGGGGAAGTTATTCGACTGCCAAATAGCCGAATACTCTAATATATTTTTATTCGAATCATTTGATACAATCGAATTTTTTGGTCTTCAAAAAAATTAGAAAATTCGAATTCGAATCTTTTTTAAAATTCTATCGAATTTTGAATCCTTCATGTGAATTTGATAAATCTGCCCCTAAGTGTATAAACCTAGGGATAGGGTTTCCACTTAGGGAAAAGGCTGAAACTTGGTTCGTACCTTTCTGCATTCAAAGCTCAGCTACTGCTGACATGACCCCTTGCCTGAAGGGATCCAGCCCATGTGTGGTGCTGTGAGTATATGCTCTACAACTGTATAAGTATGCTCTTTACTCCAATGTGGTGATTGTTCTAGTGCTCTATTGTTCAATAAGCATAAAGAATCACTGGCGCCCAACTTATTGTGCACTTGCACCTGGTTATAGTTCTACTATATCCTTCCTCCACCCCGCTGCGAGTTCTCATCCCTGAGAAAGGAGAGTTTCATTTGTTGTGTAATACCATTTGAAAGTAGCTAAAACTGACTCCTCTCACAGCAGTTTATTATAGTGCTACATCTGGAAAAAGGAAATCAATTGTAAGCCCCACTATGGCAGGGACTGATGTATAGACTCTATAAAGCACCATGGAATATAATAATAATAATATTAACCTAAAAGTTCAGCATCATTTTTTCACATCTCCTTAAACATATCACATTACATTTTAGATTTTCTAGATTATTTTATCTTTATAATCAGCAGGACGTTGGGATTCACAAAGCACAAGACTCATATGATATAATTGAACTGATACTGAACTTTTTGTATGCACTTTGTAAATAAGTCCCCCCCCCCAGAACTCTAATTGAATGGATAAAAATCCTGGACTATTCTGTTATCTTTTGCTTTGTCTGATGCAGGGTCTATTTATGTTTTATAGTTTCCTGTAGTCTGACTTATCTGTCTGTTGAAACAGTATTAGATCTGCTTCCAGTGCAGCTCAAATGCACTAACCAACTCTGCAGAATGGGGACACTTCATTTTAAGGATTACAAAATATTTGTAGAACTGTTTTTCCTCTGTGGGGCTTTGGGCTTCCTGCCAGGTCTATAAACAAACATGCTTTTTAATGTGTGTTATAGCTACTGTTACAGTAAAAGGATAGTTTGCTCTGATTGCGCTGGTGGTTTGTGCCTCTCTGTATTAGAAACGCCCGTGTTTACTCAGTTAATTCTGATCCTTGTAAGATATAACCTTACATGGAAAACACTGACTAAAGCCACTTCTGCTATCTGAACTTCAATCCATTTGTGATCGACCAAATTAGCCCTCCGTGATTCATTTTGGGCTTTACCGCTTGAAATGAATCTGTCTCGACAGCACAACTTGCTACTTCGGAACTTTCGGAGTGGGTAGTGAGAACACAAATTTCCAATTTTTAGGGAATCATAAGCAAACCGTGTTTGACAGCTGCACCAATATCCTTGCCAAAATGTTGCAACAGCACACCCAATATCAGCTATAGATATGTACAAGCACATCTTGGCCCACAATACCATCACTGTATATTCAGTTCAGCTTTAAAGGAGAAGAAAAGTCGTATCACTTTTGAGGGTGCCAAATGTTAGGCACCGACAAATGAATGTATTTACTTACCTGAAACCCAGGGCTCCTATCAGCAGAAAACTGCACTGGCCCGGGATTATTCCAGTGAGCACCACAGAGCAATTCTCTTCCAGCTTCTTCTTGCTTCTCACAGCTGAAAAAAAAAAAAAGCTGGCTATTTCATTCTACTGCACATGCGTCTGCCCTGGGAAATTTGAAGAAAGAAGAATCCGGAAGAGGGCCGCTCTGTGGTGCTCATTGGAATAACCCCAGGCCGGTGCAGTTTTCTGCTGATAGGAGCACCAGCCCGGGATTTCAGGTAAACACATTCACTTGGGGGTGCCTAGCATTTGGCATCCCCAAGTGTGAAACAACTTTCCTTCTCCTTTAAGGGAAGGCCTATCACTGTCTTGTTCATTTAGATGGTACAGTACATTTTGCAGGTTGGGTTGAGCTCTTCTTCCACTCTCACATACAGAAAGTTCAGTACCAGTTCAATTATATCATATGAGTCTTGTGCTTTGTGAATCCCAACGTCCTGCTGATTATAAAGATAAAATAATCTAGAAAATCTAATGTAATGTGATATGTTTAAGGAGATGTGAAAAAATGATGTTGAACTTTTAGGTTAATATTATTATATTCCATGGTGCTTTATAGAGTCTATACATCAGTCCCTGCCATAGTGGGGCTTCCAATTGATGTCTTTTTTCCAGATGTAGCACTATAGTAAACTGCTGTGACAAGTCAGTTTTAGCTATCTAAGATCTGAAAATTTGCCAGTGTAGGCTTCGCTAGCGTTCACCACACTTCGCCAGGTGAATTTTCGCCAGCGCTATGCAAATCCACTAATTGACATGGTCTGACCAGGCGAAGTAACGTCTAACGTAAGTGCTACCGTTGAGGAAAATGTTCATCTTAGTGAATTTGCGAAGTTACGATCCTTCGTCAGTGCGCAACTTCGCCTGACGTAAGGGTGCGAAGTTGCGCAAGTCTATCTACTTCGCTAGCGAAAATTCGCCAGAGCCGGTGTTTGTGAATTTGCGAAATTCCAATTTGACGTCACGCTGGCGAATTAGCGCTAGCTATTCTGAAGCGTATATTAAATGTTCAATTTGGCAATAGTTCCCCTTTAAACATAACATTTTTTGTAAAGGCACGGTCACACTGACAGCTGAGAATACTAAAGAGCCCAGGTCCTAATAAGCTAATGTTAGTAAGTGAATCTCCCCAGCAGATAAAGAGATATTTCTTCCTTTCCTGGAAACAGAATGTGGCTGCTTTCTCAGTATGTTAAAGGAGGAGATCAGTTCAGAATCAAAGCATTTCCCCCTCCTGTTCGCTGAGTTTAGACTGGGGGAGTTGGAACTGATGGTGTGTTCCTTTCATTCTCCTTATCTATGAATACTGCTTCTGGCGGCATCTGGAATTTCATTAAAAAACTCTTTGTAATTGATGACTAAATCCATTTTCCACTGGGCAAGAACATTTAACAAATATGTACAAATGTGATAATATCCCTCAGTCGGTGAGTGTGTCTGCCTCTCTCTATATTTGCTGCTACATTGCTTTGAAATGGACATTTTGGGCCCTCATCTTTATACAGTACAGCAGGTATGGGATCCAGGGCCACTCCTGCCATGAGTCCTCAGGCGGCAGCTAATGATCAGTTGCAAGGGGCGGCAAACAGCAAAAATTTGGCTCTGCTAGTATCCCACTCTGACAATGATTTTTAAGTGTGGAGCGGTGGGGTGGGGGAAACATATTGGGCTGCTGCCTCAGGTGGGATCCATTATCCAGCAAGCTTTGAATTAGGGAAAGCCTTCTCCCATATATACTAATCACAAGTGAGTTGGATATGCTCAAACTCCTTGCCTTCTTTTTAAAACAAGGTGAAGCAATTTAAACTAACTTATTAATATAAACGCTAACCCTATTACTGGATGGGTCCAGGTGCAAATGCAGTGGACCTTCCTTCTTAAACTATTGCTTTCGCAGGCATTCCTATCCAGGTTACTTGCCGCCCCCAGGGGCCCTGGGCTGGGTGCAACGCCCCGAACACGCAGTTTAGGGAGGCCCCAGCAGACAATGTTGTGTGCACTTTCAAAGACCAGCAGAGGATGGTGGTTAAGAAGAAAGAAACTTTATTTCCCCAACCCTCCTCCTAACACATTTCGTGTGGTGTCAAAGGTACTCTTCTCCCGTAGGGGCAAGTTCACTAAAATGTGAAGCGTCTAACACTAGCACAACGTCATTTTGCAACTACGCCAATTTACTAACCGTGTCCCTGGTGAAAATTCACTAGCAAAGTAGATAGACTAGAGCAACTTCGCACCCTTACACCAGGCGAAGTTGCGCACTGACGAAGGGACGTAACTACGCTAATTCATTAAGATGACCATTTTGCTGAACGTTAACTCTTGCGCTAAACTTTACTTCGTCAGGTCCGACCTGGCTATGTTCAATACAATAGATAGGAGTTTGAAAAAAAAAAAACTTGATATTCTTTTTAAGTCCCAAAAAAACGCTGGCGTATTTTACTTTTTTTAGGGTGATAGTCTGAAAAATAGTGTAATTTTTTGGGGGTTACCCTCCTTCCCCCCCACATTTCCTACCATATGGCAACTCAACTATACAGGGGGCACATGTAGGGCAATAGGACAACTTTATTTTATTTATTAAAGGTTTCCTGGGCTTGTGTAGTGGAATGTAGTGGCTGTAACATATACCTCTATTATACGTTTAACTTCACTCCGTATGCAAATTAGGCATCGCTAGCTTAAATGTGCCTTGCCTGACGAAGTAACGGTAGTGCAACTTCGCTACCGTTCACCTCCCTGAGCGCAATTTCGCATTTTAGAGAATTTGAGTAGCGCTAGCGAAATTACACCTGACGAAGTGCGGCGAAAGTCAGCGAAGCCAACGCTAGTGCGTTTTCATCGCTTAGTGAATTTGCCCTATTGACTCTATTTTATCCAAATAATACAAATTTTTAAAAAATGATTTCCTATACTCGGTCATAAAAAGTCCTGGGTACTTGATACAAACTGATGAATCCTTAATGAAAGCAAAACCATCCGATTGGGTTTATTTACTGTTTAAATCTTTTTCTAGTAGACTTAAGGTATGAAGAGCAAAATGAAGGAAAGATCTGTTATCTGGAAAACCTCAGGTCCAGAGCACTCTGGATAACAAGTCCCATATCTGCTGCAGTTGTCAGAGGTGTAACTATACAGGAAGCAGACCCAGGAGGTATATGGGCCACATGAAACCCTAATTAATGAGTAATTTCAACCTATACTGCTAAAACAGGATAACCTCTGGATAGGTTCGGTTCCCTAAAATTAATTTGCTGTGGGGCCCAATAACATCTAATTAAGCTACTGGTAGTTTTTTACCTGTTTATTCTGCAAAAAAAAAAGCATTGAAGGCCTGAAATTGGCCTCCAGCCTTGTCCATAGAAACTGTTTAATCAGATCCCCTAGAATTCAATGGCAAGTGGTTGGGGTCAACTAATAAATAAAAGGCTGTAGGAACTCCTGAAAGTGCCCTCCGTACTATTGCCCTTAGGGTAGAACTACATGGACTGCTTCCATGTGTTTTCAGGAGATCCAATGCGCTGCGCCAAAACGCAGGCGTCAAGTCGGATGCGACAGAAAATAAGGCAAGAAATACAAATGTTGGATATTTTTGCAGTGTTCATCCGACACAACATGACTGCATCCGACATTACTATTGCTTACCTTATTTTCCCTTGTATGTGTTTTGGTGCAGGGTGACGGATCCGCCTACAATGCATGGAAGTCATCCGTGTAGTTCTACCCATGGAGGTTAGACATGCAAAAAAAAATGAAGATTTGGTTTTATAAACCTGTCTGAATTTATCAGATCTGATTTTCAGTCCTATGAAATCGGATCAAGAAAATGGCTTGTGTTAATGAGCCCATACACTTACCCTCTGTCATCTTCTGTTCTAGAACGACGGGTGGGATTCCATTCTTGGTGCTAACTTGGTCTGTTATCAAGAATGCGTTGTTATTTTGCACAGAATTTAAGCAACACTGACACAGATTCAATTTTCTTACTGATGCAGAAGTGCCAGATCCCAGCTCTTATATCCAAAAGTTCCCTAGTTTTGGATCTACTGCAGCCAAAAAAGAAAGACCCAATTACCAGTAGAGTTTGGTTGCTACTTGTTGTTCCATATGGGAGGAAACAGTAGTGCTTTAAAGTGCCAGTATTGCTTATACATAAGTAGGGTTGGTGATCATTTTTAATCACTGCTTAGTTACTTTCAGCAGAAATTGGGATCTTTACCCAATTTAGCCACCAAAACAGTGGGCCTAATCAAGATGATGGCCTTGTTTATCCCCATGGCCAATAATCGGAGTAGAGACCTTTTTTGGAAAGGACCGAATCACTATGAAAATGTGATTCTCCCCCAACAGCTTTTTCAAAGCTACCTGTTTGATATCATGCAGGGTCCTCCCAAGGGCCCCATAATATGGGCAATAACCTGCTAACTTGGTCTGGAGGGACCACGGATGCAGCTTTTTTGGTGATTGTGTTGGCAGCATTTGTTCATGGCATGTTCAGTTCCAGCCAGGCCACTATCTGCATGAAGTTCTTACAGGTATGGGACCTGTTATCCAGAATGCTCAGGACCTGGCCTTTTCAGAATAAGAGATCTTTACATAATTTGGATCTTCATACCATAAGTCTACTAGAAAATCATGGAAACATTAAATAAACCCAAAAGTCTGCTTTTGCTTCCAATAAGGATTAATGATATGTTAGTTACTGCTTTATTATTACAGAGAGAATTTTTTATTTATTTTTTAAATTTGGATTATTTGGATAAAATGGAGTCTATGGAAGATGGCCTTTAATAATTTGGAGCTTATGGATAATGGGTTTCTGGATAACAGATCCCATGCCTGTACTCGGTTTCCTCCCACACTCCAAAAACATAAAGATAGGTTAATTGTCTCCTGATAAAACTGATCATGATGTGTTCATGGAAATAAAGGATAATATTAATGTTATCAATATTGTCAATTCTACCTTTATATAAAACTTACGGTTTAGTCCCTTCTGGTTGGCAAGGCTTATTCCCTGGCACTGCTCATCCTGCAACCAATAGTGATGGGTGAATCTATCCCATTTTGCTTCGCTGAAAAATTCGCGAATTTCGCTGGAAATTTTTCGGCAAAGCAAAATGGGATAGATTGGTGAAAAATTCACGAAACGAGTCGAGTTTACATTTTTTTGATGCGTCTCATTTTTTTTGACGCCAGAGAATTTTTGGCAGGTGAATCGGGAATTCGACGCAAATTCACGCCTGGCGAATAGATTCGCCCATCGTTACAGGGAAAAAATGGCTTTGGAATGTAGTAGTGTTGTATTCTTTATAATCCTACTTCCCTAACTGGACAGAACCACAGCCCAACTGCATGGACATATTTATATGTAGTACGGGTGTATATGAATCATAACTTTGTAACAGAAGAATAAACGATTTCTCTTGCAAGTCCTGAGCGGCACACTTGATTTAGTGTTGTTTTTCTATCCCCTCTCATAATTAATATTTGTAGTTGTAACAGCTTTGTTTATATTGGCATTGGTGCAAAAGGAGTGTCTCTGTAAGAAGATAGTCTTTTTTATAAATGAAAGTAGCTAGAGATTCCAGGGTAAGTGTTGAGTCTCAGAAAAACATATTTCTGCCATATATAATCAGTTGCATTATGTATTTTCTCAAATTGGCCTTTTTATTATTTTGTGTCTTCTGTTGAAGCGCTTAAAATAAAGATCAAGAATGTCAAGTTTGAAGTCCTCCAGTTGCTGTGGATGAATACTTCTAGCATTTTTTATGCCGGCCAACACATTTGGGAACACTTTGGTACATGTTTTAGAATCTCATTTCAGCGCTACACCTACAATATATTTGGGGTTTTCACTTTCCTGGCTTTCCCCTGTAGGTTCTGTAGATGAAGTTGGCTTCTTTAGGTAAACCAGCGAGCTATTACATAATAAAGCAGCTGACAGTAGCTCACCAACCCCTTGGATGTTGTTCTCAGTGGTCTCAAAACAGATAGTTATTTTTGAATTCCTGGCTTGGAGGCAACCTTTATTGCATAAAAACCAAACAGAACCTCCTGTAGGCTGTCATTCCACATAGAGGCTACCACACAGGCAATCACAACACTTATTTGGCACCCTAGGAGCATTGTTCATGCTTGTGTTGCTCCTCAACTCTTTTTACAACTGAATGTTGCTCACTGTAAAAAAAGTTGGGGACCCCTGCTCTACATCATGTGACTAAGCCACCTTACATTTTTAGACTGGGGGTCATGACTACTGTATGTATTGGCTAGCTCCAGTTACTAGATATCTGCATCAATAGCAGTCTTCCATGTGACTGAAAATCACATCCTTAAATGGATGGAACTCCCAGATATTGTGGTCCAAACAAATTGTGATTTCTATACTACACTGGCCATAGGCTGATACAGATTCAGAAGGACTAGTAAGGGCCAATAGGGACGTTCTACCTCCCACTGGTGGCAGCCATTGGGAAATGCCACGGGTCATTTAAAAGGACAATGTGCACCTTTGTTCAACATCAGCAAAATAAATAGAACACGTGTTGAAGATTTGTTTGCCTATTCTTTTAATTACTTTTTTAAACTTTTTTTTATCACAAAAGACAAATGGATTGTTATTATGTTTTTATACTTCCTACCCCTGTAATCATTATAGTTTGTTTAAATAAAGATAATGAATTCTGGATAAAGAAGCCTCATCCTCCCCAGCTGCAGTGTGTGTATCATGGCTGCAAATGAGGAGGAGATAACAATACAGATAATTTTACTGTTAATGGGTGTTTTACTTTAGGGGTTAGACACTTAGACGGGAAGATTCGGGGAGATTTGCCGCCTGGTGACTAATCGCCCCTTCTTTGGGGCGACTTATCTCCCTGTACTGCTTCCCCCTGCCTTCCAGCTGATTAATGAATAATCCTCTGCGACTATTCACATGTGGCGCTGCTTTTTCTGAAGTCGCTCGAAGTTGCCTCCTTAGGAGATTCATTAAGCAGCTGGAAGGCAGGGGGAAGCGGTTCAGGGAGATTAGTCGCCAGGCGATTAGTCGCCAGCCAACGAATATTCCAGAATCTTCCCATCTGGCCTTACCCTAAAGGTGGCCATACACAGGCCAATAAAAGCTGCTGACAGACCAAGTCGGCAGCTTATTGGCCTGTGTATGGGGCCCTCCGACGGGCCTTACCAATCGTTATCTGGCCAAAAGTCGTCCAGATGTCGATTGGGTGGAATTAAAAATCCAGTCGGATAGCGGCTGCCTCTGTTCTTTGATACGGCCGCAATCCGACTGCCCATATGGCCTCCATTATGATCTGATCGTTGGGCCCTAGGCCCAATATCGCCAATCGCCAATTTTGAGGAGAGATACGCTAATTTTGCGACATCGCCAAACGAGGGTATCTCTCTATGTATGGCCACCTTTAAGCTAGGACCACACACGGGGGCTGGCTGATTTCTAACCTACCGTGGGCAGTAGCCTACTCTCTCTTCAGAGTGGATTTCAGCTCAAAAAGCAGAGACTTGCGGTTCTTTGCCGAAATCCGCAGAGTCTGTTTGTTCCAAGCTAGGGCAGGAATCAGCCAGCTGTTTTCTGCCCCTGTGTGGCCCTAGTTTCAACTTTGCAGTTGTTCATTATTTAATTTATAGTTTTTGAACTATTTGCCTTTTTCTCTGCATCTTTTCAGTTTCAAATTGGGGTAACTGAACCTGGCATCCAAAAAAAAAATGATTGCTATTACAATTTTATTATTATTGTTACTTTTTATACCTTACCTTGCTACGCAGTCCCTCTCCTGTTCCTTCCAGGCTCGTATTCAAGCCCCTGCCTGGTTCCTAAGGTAAACACAACCCTAGCAACCAGACAGCTGCTGATTGCTGCTGAACTAAATGCTAAATAACCAAAAAAACTCAAATAAGAAAAAATGAAAGCCAATTGCACATTGTTTCAGAATATCATAATGAAAGTTAATCTAAAGGTGTATTTATCATAATTAAAGTTAATATAAAGGTGAAAACCCCATTTAATTTAACTATTGTCTTTTTCACCTACTACTGGTCAGAAGAACCAAAAAGTTGGAAAATGAAAGTTCTTTCAGTATTACTGTTTGTACTGTTTTGGCAAAAAAAAAAAAAAAATCTGGTTACATCAACAGTTTCTTCCCCTAAGCCATAAGGCTCCTGAATACTCTGGACTGGACAGATCACACACAGACTCCATCTGACCTTATTATATACCACAACTTTACACTTCCACTGCATGCCATTGAATAAATATAGCCAACTGTTATCTATGAGCACATCTGCACTGTATCATGTTCTTACTACTGTCATATCACAATGATACACTCATCATGTCTGACACTCTTGAGTTAAAAAATAGTAGTTTTCTGTGCAAAATGTGATTTAGAGCCCTGCTTGATTCTCTATAACTCTATTTATCTACAGAGAAATTAAATTCATGGTAATGCCTGATAATATAACACCCAACAAAGCATTATATACTGTATATTAAATATACAGGTATGGGACCTATGAAACACAATGTGGCTTTCCAGATAAAGGATCTTTCCGCAGTTTGGATCTCCATACCTTGAGAATTGTGTAAATATTAGATTAACCCAATAGGCTTTCCACTTGTTGATTTCCTTTCTCTTTATATTCATGATTTAAAGGGCAAGGAAAGTGTAAGTATGAACTTACTGCACCACAAGCCTAATCAAACAAATTATTTATGCTTTCAAAGTTGGCCACAGGGGGCTGTCATCTTGTAACTTTATTATACATCTTTTCAAGACCAAGACTGTGCACATGCTCAGTGTGATCTGGGCTTCTTAGGGATCGTCATAAATGATCAAAAAACAAAGCTGCTGGAGTTCTGCATGGCTGGTAAGTAAGACAGGCCCCCCTGCTGTTCATAAGTATGATTGTTTCCCTGCCAGAAGTTAGGGACCGTCTGACAATTCCTATCCACAGAAATAAATGAAGGGAGAATTTCACTGCATACAGTCAGGTTTCTTATAAAAACGGTACACATTTTTTAATTAGAGTATATTGGAGATAGGTTTATTTTTCATTACAGAAAGTAAAAATGGGATTTTATTTCTTTGCCTTTCCTTTCCCTTTAAAGGCTCACTGTTCTCATTTCTAATTGTTGAACATCTTTAAAGCTAGTAGATGAGTCATTTACTATATCATTCTCCTGCATCCATTGCTTAATATCTGTCTAATAAATAACATGACATATCTGTACTTAAATACAAGCAAAAACACACAAGTACGGGGGTACATTAACTATAGAGTATACAGTAAAAATCTTAGATAGTCTGCTGTGGAATTTCAACACCTATGTTGTTGCTGGGGTCCAATTTACCCTATCAACCAGAGAGACTGGAAAATAAATATGAGAGGACCTGATTATTATGATAAGAAATACAAAACTGTGATGCAATTTGAGATAAATACAAATGAGACGCAGTAGCAGGCTCATTTATCAGCTGTGTGGTTTATGAAACAAATGGAAAATCTATATTTAAATGCCCATGATCTTTTCAGGGCCCCCTAAATTTGGGAATCAGACATGCTTTACAAACATACATTAAAACTGTTAATCGATAGCCGCACTGAGCCCCTGATACCCCCAGGCAGTCACAGCGCCTACTTCCTATATCATTACTCTCATGAGTTACATCAAGTATTATTTCCGGCCAGGTGGCAACCCTAGATATCATATGGCCACCCTGTTTATAAATACATTGCAATGGGTTTGCATGTTAACCATTTCCATTCCTAAGGTGCAAGCAAAATAAGATGTCTTTTAAATCTACTCTCATTGGGGACCATCTTGTTACCATGGCAGGTTGCAGATATTTTGGGATACAGATACCACAAGAGCAATCTTTCCCCAGCAAGTTTTGTTACAATATTTTTCCTCAGTCCATAATAAAGCTTCTTTGTTGTCCAGTTTATAGAATGAAATGACTCCGGGTTTCTATTCTGCTGGCAGAGCCCTCGTTACCTATTGCAAATTTCCATGAAACATAAATAAAATACTTGCAATCATCAAAACCAATCATATCAAAATAACCAATCACTTGTCTAATTATAGAAGACTTCATCAGCTGTTAGTGGGAATGGATGGGAGTTGCAATGCAGGTTTGGCAATGTATACAAATTGTATAGTAATTTCTACACAATAATCCTTTGTACTTCTGTACTCCTGTATTCCATCCCCAAGAGGTGCCATAGAGTCTGGGGTCCTAGGCTATTGCCTTCCCTCCACTAAATCTGGCCCTGACTGTATAATAAGATATATTGTGGCATATTGTATTAGCTCTGTCTGTTAATACAGGTATGGAACCTTTTATCCAGAATGCACAGGACTTGGCTTTTTCTGGGTAAGGAATTCCACAGTTTGGATACCCATGCCGTCTATTAAGGAATCTTTAAAGTTTAATTAAATGCAATAGGGTTGTTTTTTTTATCCAGTAAAGACTAATTATATCTTAGTTGGGATCAAATACACCTTACTGTTTTATTATTACAGAGAAAAATTAAATCATTTGTGCAAATTATGAATTATTTAATTAAAATCTAGTCTATGGGAGATGTCCTTCCTATAACACCGAGCTTTCTGGAGAAAGGGTCTCCAGATAACATATCCCATACCTATAATTGCAACCTTGCTATTCCGTTTGCTATGGATGAACCCATTTCAGCATTTTTGGATTTGACAGAATTGGAGTTCTCTACCAAGACTTTGGCCAGATGCTGAACTACACATGAACTAGATTTTACATTTTCAGATTTTAGATAATTGTAACATATGAGTATCATCTGTTCCCATAAAAGTGCTGTTCTAAGTTTTCCAGACCACAATGCCTTTAAGGGTAGGGACAGACAGGGAGATTCGGGGTGATTTTGTCGCCTGGCGTTTTTAGCAGGCGACAATCTCCCCGAATTTCCTTCTCCCTGTCTGCCGCTAGTATACTGACAAAGCGCCAGCGCCTGTGCAGACGCGGCGCGGCGATTTCCGGAATCGCCCGAAAATACTTCGTCAGGAAACTTCGGGCGATTCCGGAAATCGCCGCGCCGCGTCTGCACAGGCGCTGGCGCTTTGTCAGTAAACTAGCGGCAGACAGGGAGAAGGAAATTAGGGGAGAGTGTCGCCTGCTAAAAAACGCCAGGCGACAGAATCTCCCCGAATCTCCCTGTCTGTCCCCAGCCTAAGGGATTCTATCTAGTCCAACCAGGCACTTGCGTATTAGCTCAATCCAAATTGTGAAATAAGTGCAAAGATCAGAAGTCCCTAACCTTTTTCACCCATGAGCCACATTCTAATGTAAATAGAGCAAGGGAACAACACAAGCAAGTCCCTGGGGGTGCCAAATAAGGTTTGCGATTGGCTATTTGGTAGCCGCTGTGTTGATTGGCTGCAATTAGGAGTATCTGTTTGGGAGTAGCCCTGGTTTTCATTTAACCAAAATTTGCTTCCAAGCCTGGATCCAAGGGGTTGGGGAGCAACATGTTGCTTGCAAGCCATTGATTGGAGATCAGTGGCTCAGATAAAGCCAAAGGCTGGATTCTGTGCAGTACTGATAACATACCTTTCAACATTAACATAAAACTGTACCCACATCTTTCCAGCATTGCCCACTTAAGTTTAATCCCAACCTACTGTCTAATAAATTTGCAACTTTTTAATTTCAGGACTGCCCTGCCTAAATAGAAATAGCTTGGAGTTGATCTTGTCTCTCTTGATCCCATGTAGCTTACAATTTTTACAGTTCCCACTGAACGTCTTCATAAGTAAGTACTGATTAATGATAGTGATCATGGCAGCTATTTTCAACTGACTGGGCAGCAGGTGGTCCATGAGTAAGTGCCCCCAACAGGTACGAAATACGTTAGGCCTTCACATGAAATGTCCTAAACAACATTTTTAACCACTTTTTGGTTTTTTTTTGTAGAAAACTCACAATTTCAGTTGTTGTCAGCAGGTAGTCCAACACAAGGTGTAGGTATCACCATCTTACTCTATTACTACAGCTCTTCGTGGCTTTAGTACATACAGGACCCAGGACGGTCAACCTTCTTTGCATCTACCCCAACAAAATCTCTGCCAATACAGTTTAATTTAACATAATCCATATGGAACCAATAGGCTTGTTTCCTAAAGTGAATGCTTGGAAAAAAGCTTCCATTCGTGTGTTAAGAGTACACATCCTTTCCTCATTAGCTGGAAAGTGGAGAGATTTTGGCACAGGTTCTGTGTGGAAGCATTGCACAGCTTTTATATGGATTTTGTTTTTAGCCTTTGATGACACTGTTTAGAATAGGAAGTATCTAATAAGTAAAGCATTTTGTCTAATGTGCTGCCAGTGTGTTTAATATATGCCTGGAGGTCTGAAACCCTATCTTCTTCACTACAGTAATATGCATTTAATTCCCTGATAGGAGAAGGTCGAACTTTTAAAGGGGCTCAAAGTACATTTTCAAATGGGGTAATTGAAACCATCTGGCTAAGGGTACAGGAATAATGTACAGTTGGTTTTTATGGTTTAATCATGATCACGTTAATGCCCACCAGTAGCTAATTAAAGAAAACTTTGATTGTTCTCTTTAAATGGGTTGTAGAGGGAATATGAATAGTGATCTTACTTATGCTACTCAGTGATAAACAGTACCTTTATTATTTAATGTAACAACCAGGCAGTGGTTTGAACAAAAATAGCACAGGTATGGGATGCGTCATCAGGAAACCCATTATTCAGAAAGCTCAGACTTACGGAAAGGTTGTCTCCCGTTTACTTCATTATGATAAAATAATCAAAATTTAAAAAAATTATTTCCTTTTTCTCTGTAATAATAAAACAGTACCTTTTACTTGATCCAAAAAGATGTAATCAATTCTTATTGGAAGCAAAACCAGCCTATTGGGTTTATTCAATGTTTACATGATTTTCTAGTAGACTTAAGGTATGGAGATCCAAATTAAAGAAAGATCTGTTATCTGGAAAACCTCTGGTCCCAAGCATTCTGGATAGCAGGTCCCATACCTGTAATATGATTAGGGAAGGGCCAGCATAAAAAAAAATATTATCAAAGTCTTAGTTGGTGCAATTTGTAAATCAGTTCAAGGAAATGTTGTGGCTAAACATTTGTAAACTTCACCCCACTGATTTCTCTAAAAATATAGAATTCACCTTATAGAAAAAATATAGAATTCCCCTTGTTGTGTGTTGTCCAGCCTTTTGGATCACTTGATGAGAAATGTTCTCAGCAGGGCGTGACATTAGAAAACATTTTCCAAGGCCCGTTGAAACGAGATATTAAAATAGCTGAACTGTAAGCAAAGCCATAAATTAATTTGTTGTAGTTTTCGGAATTTGAAATCGTTTAGCAGGACTATCTGTTTATGAAATCGCTTCCACATGCCCATTATACGCTAAAACACTGCACTGGGGGGAGTGTTCTTTTTTATTGCTGAATTTGAGTCATTAAAGAATCAAATGTTAATCATTGTTGGAGCCCAGCGCCCCTTTCTGCAGAATAATATGAATCATAAAAAGCACAAGCTTCAAGAAAACTTAGATTGGCCCATCACCAGTATTTTTTTTAAGAGGTCCAGTAAAATGAGATATTGTAAATGCCCATATGCATTTATATACAGTGCACACATCTGAAACATTTCCCAGTGCCCAGTTTCTATAAAACATTATCATAGTTTAGTAATTATATCAGTAAAATTGTCCTTAGTCCAGTAAGCCCTGGTAACCAATCAGCTGTAAAGTATTTTATTTGGCTATACTTTTTTATCTGTATTAGGACCATAGATATAAGTCATAAATTGCAACAAATTCTTTGCAAATGAGAGATTTAGAGTAAGTCTGTACATACACAAGTATCATTTTTATCAACCTGAGATACAGAATAGTTGGGGGATGGCGTTGAATATTTAGAACTTTAGCTCCAAATAACGTTATTTATAGTACAGGAATGGGACCTATTACCGAGATTGCTTGTGATCTGGGGTTTTCCAGAAAACTGATCTTTCTGTAATTTGGCTATTCATACCTTAATTCTACTAAATAATCATGTAAACATGAAATAAACACAATAGGCTGGTTTTGCTTCTAATAAGGATTAATTATATCTTAGTTGGGATCAAGTAAAAGGTACTGTTTTATTATTACAGAGAAAAAGGAAATCATTGTAAAAAACTTAGATGGGAGACGGCCTTTTCATAATTCTGAGCTTTCTGGATAACAGTTTTCCTGATAAAAGATACCATACCTGTACTGGATTCAAATACCTGATCAGTCAGTGGAAACCCCTGCTAATTAACAGACCTTTGAGGAGTATTTCACCTTTAATTTAACTTTTAATTTGATGTAAATATTTATCTGAGACGATTTGCAATTGGTCCTAATTTTTTATGGTTTTTCCGCTGATTAGTATTTTTGTTCAGGAGCTCTGGTAATTCGTGAGCTATGTGGTTGCTGTGGTCTTATGCGGTTGTGTGAATAGAAAGATACATCAGTAAAAGCTACAATAGTAATACAATTGTAGCCTCACAAAACAATAGTTTTTGGATGAGAGACCCTCATTTAAGAACTGGAAAGAGGCAGAAAATGAAGGCAAATAATTCAAAAACTATTTCAAAAAGAAAATCAATAGGGCATTCTTTGACATAGTAACAGTTAGGAAACCCTAAAAATGAATAGGACTAAAAATACCATGTTTTATATACTGAATTTATTGCTCCAGCCTAAAGTTTCCACTTGTCAATAGCAGCAACGATCCAGGACTAGTGATGGGCGAATTTATTCGCCAGGGCCGAATTTTCGGCGAATTCGCGAATCACCTGCGAAATTTCGCCTGGCGAAAATACTAGTCGCGCGGCGTTTTTGACGCGACGCGCGCCGAAAACGACACGACGTGCGTCAAAGTTGACGCGACGCGCGTCAAACGCGTCCCGCGACTCGTTTCACGAATTTTTCATCGAAGCGAATCGCGGGAGATTCGCCCATCACTATCCAGGACTTCAAACTTGTCACAGGGGGTCACCATCTTGGAAAGTGTCTGTGACACTCACATGCTCAGTGGGCTCTGAGCAGCTGTTGAGAAGTTGAGCTTAGGGGTTGTCGCAAACTATCAAGCAGAAAATGAGGTTTGTCTTTAATATAAACTCATGCTAAAGGGCTGATTATTAAATTCTGATGGTAGTTCCACTGGTTTCTGTGCTGCCATGTAGTAATTATCTGTATTAATGACTAATCAGCCTTATATTGTGACTATATTTCTATTCTATGTGTAGTGTATATTGTGAGTGGGTCCCTAAGCTCAGTAAGTGACAGCAGCACAGAGCATGTGAATCAGTGAATCAGAAAAGAAGATGGGGAGCTACTGGGGCATCTACTGGGGAGACACAGATCTTTACTGCTAAAGGGCTGTGGTTGCCTTGGGCTGGTACACAAGCACAAAACATCATGTACAACATTTCTAGCTACTTCTTTAGTTAAGCATTAGTTCTTCTTTAAGGCTAAGGCCAGACGGGGAGATTCGGGGGCATTTTGTCGCCTGGCGACTTGTAGCCGCGACTTGTAGCCCCCGAACCTCCCCGAATAGCCAAGTCCTGAGGCGAGGCAATTTGGAGCGATTTCAAAAATCGCGCCGCTGCGTGTGAATAGGCGCCGGCGTTTTCAAGTAACGCCGGTGCGCCTCAGGACTTGGCTATTCGGGGAGGTTCGGGGGCTACAAGTTGCGGCTACAAGTCGCCAGGCGACAAAATGCCCCCGAATCTCCCCGTCTGCCCTAGCCCTAAAGGTGGAATGCCTTTTAATTAATTACATTATGACAGTGTGACAATATAAGCCTTTCATGACATAACAAATCACTTTTATGAAAGGTCTCAAAGCAAGAGCAGCAGAAACTGGATTCCTTGGATGGTCGCACGATTGACACTTCATCATGTTACAGCGGTATCTCTAGTGACAGTGTGAAAATAAGAATCGTTCAGGTTGAGCAGCAAAGTAGGTCAATTCATCACAGGATCGTCAGACCATCCAAGTAGTAATCTATTGTAGAGAATCTGAACTTCATTCCCTCTGATAATTATAACAGGCAGTAATAATATAATTTCCTTAATGAGCTACTCATGTACTGCCTTGCCCAAACAGAAAAGCAAAGCAAACGATGGCGGGAAAGTAGGAAAAAGCTCATTAAAACAAACAAAATTAAAGACAGATAGAGTTGAGGAGAAACCTGGGGACACTTGTATTTCCACGCTCACTGCAGAGGACCTGTTAGTTATCAACACTTCCTCGGTCTACACGAAATCTGGTCTTATTACTCTAGCGCAGCTACATACTACTACTACTAAGTCTTCTGCCCGGCAGGCCTTGGGGATCACAAAAGTGTGTCAGCCAGGGCGAAGAGGATCAGGAGACAGGTAGAATCCATTCTTGCGTCTGGTCCTATCCCAGTCATCTTTGCTCATAAGTTGACATTACCGCAAACAGAAATTGGAAATTCCTATGTTTGATGCAAGGAGTAGTTCCAGAACACAAATGTTCATGTAAGAATGGGCCAAACATAATGATCAGTGAATAAGTGTAGAGCACCATTATTGTCAGAAGCTGACTCGTTCCCTTCGAGACCTCCATCATCATGAATCTTATGTCTGCATTTAAATGAAACATAATAGAGTACAGTACCCAGTGACATGCATCATATACGGTATATCATCAACACCAACTCAAAAGAAAATGCCGTCATGGTTTTGTCCCCAGTAAAGATTTACAGGTTGACCAGAACAAAAGCAAGAAAGGTTCACAGCACTTCAGGATACCACGAATAGTTCAGACCAATACTCAGTTAAAAAGTAGAAAATGTCTTTATTCAAACAATATTCAAACAATCATCTCGAGCGTTACTCGTTTCATGTCGCTGTGCCATAGCCTATGATTGTGTAACAAATGTAGGAGTATGGATGAGAAAACCTTGATTTGGCTTACCATTCCTTTCTCTAGGGTTAAGCAGTGTATCAAATGTAATGCTCTCAACCCAGTCTTATTCACACTCAGCTGCATGTTCAACATGGTTACGCAGCTATGGAATGTAAACACTGCTCCCACCCACAGCGGCACATTGAGTCCATCTTTAATGATTTGTATCTGCCGTAGTGCTTGTATGAAGATACCATTACAATTTAAAGATTGTGGTATTTTGTTCGTCACACTGCAAAGAAAAAGTAACCTTTGCCCTATAATTTAACTATGTAGCTAAATTCCCAGGACAGTGAAGGAAACACAGCTTATTCTTGCCTGTGTCATAATTCTGTGTGTAGGACCTGACCGTAGGTCTAAATGTTTCTTAACATGCTCCCTCTAAACTCTGTAATTATATATATACAGCAAGTAAAAGTTGGGTTTACCATGTACACAGTACATATTAGGGATGCACTGAATACAATATTTTTGATTCGGCCAAATCCCCAGAATCCATTACAAAAGGTTCAGCTAAATACCGTACCAAATCCGAACCCTAACTTGCATATGCAAATTAGTGATGAAAAGTCCCATGATTTTTAGGATTCAGTTCGGCCCGGCACAAGGATTCAGCCAAATCTGAATCCTGCTGAAAATGGCTGAATCCTGGGCAAATACCTGTCGATCTGTAGAACACATTTTCTTAAAGTTTAATAACAAAGTGTTTTTAATACAATGCACGCTCGAAGGGTATGGGATTCTCTAACAAAGAAAATGCTTGGCATAGCAGCAGCACTTAGTTCAAAGGATAACAGGTTTGTGATTCACCCCCTCATAGTATTAAATATACTGTAGGTGTGTACCTCTGTCTCTCTCTCTCCTTGGTACATTTGAGTACTGGACAAAGCAGCATTCAGTTGTATGAAATTGAATCAAATGTGAAAAACTGGCTGTGCAAAAATGTGGGTACGCTTGTAATTTTGCTAATTTGAATGCATGTAACTGTTCAATACTGATTACTGGCAACACCAAATTGGTTGGATTAGCTCATTCAGTCTTGAACTTCATAGGCAGATGTGTCCAATCATGAGAAAAGTTAATTAAGGTGGCCAATTGCAAGTTTTGCTTCTGTTTGACTCTCCTCTGAAGAATGACAGCATGGGATCCTCAAAGCAACTCTTAAAAGATCTGAAAGCAAAGATTTTTCAGTATCATTGTTTAGGGGAAGGCTACAAAAAGCAATCTCAAAGTTTTAAACTGGCAGTTTCAACTGTAAGGAATGTAATCAGGAAATGGAAGGCCACAGGCACAGTTGCTGTGGGGCATAAGATTGTGAGAATGGTTACAGACATCCAAATTATCACCTCCAAAGACCTGCAAGAACATTTTGCTGTGTATTTGTATATCGTTCTACAATTCAGCACAATTAGCACAAAGAACATCTGTATGGCAGGGTGCTGAGCAGTAACGTAACTAGAGGGAGTAGGATGTGCAGCCGGGACCCCCTCCGTACATGATTTTCTTGCCAGTTACAGAGGTGCGAAAGCTGCCAGAGGACCCTGAGGGGGTACGGACCCTTGGCCAATCGCACCCCCTGCTTCCCCGGTAGTTCCACCACTGGTGAGGAGAAAGAAGCTCTTTCTACACTTGTTGTATGCAAAAACTCATTTAGACAAGTGACAGTCATTTTGGAACAAAGTGCTTTGGACTGATGAGACAAAATTGTAATTATTTGGTCATAATATGGTGGATAATACGGTGGAAGAAGAACACGGCATTCCAAGAAAAATACCTGCTACCTACTGTCAAATTTGGTGGAGGTTCCATCATGGTTTGGGGTTGTGTGGCTAGTTCAGGGATTGGGCCCCTTGTTAAAGTCAATGGTCGGATGACTTCAACCCAATATCAACTCAAATTCTTCAGGATAATGTTCAAGCAATGTTGAAGTTACACAGGGGTTGTATATTCCAGACAATGACCCTAAACACACTTCGAAATCTACAAAGCCATTCATGCAGAGGGAGAAGTACAATATTCTGGAATGGCTGTGACAGTCCCCTGACTTGAATATCATTGAAAATATTTGGGATGATTTGAAGCAGGCTGTCGATGGTTGGCAGCCAACAAATTTAGAACAGCAAAAAGTTGTGAGTTTTCTCCAAAAGTAAAGACCAAAAATATAGGACAGACAAGTTACCCCTTAATGCGTTTCGTGTCTACTGGGGCACTTACTCATAGGCTGTGAGTAAGTGCCCCAGTAGGCATGACATGCGTCAGGTGGTAACTAGTATGTCCTAAATAATTTCTTTTTACTGTATTTTTGGTCTTTACTTTTGGAGAAAACTCACTTTGCTGCTCTGGATTAGCCATAAAATTTAACTGAACGGGAGAGATTTTGTATGCACGAATGGACAAAAATACCACCATGCAGAATCCAGACACTCATCAAAGGCTATAGGAGGCATCTAGAGGCTGTTACATTTGTAAAACGAAGCTCAACTAAGTATTGATGTAATCTATTTGTTGAGGTGCCCAAATTTTTGCACCTGTCTATTTTTGTCATGATGCATATTAAAGGTTTTGTGTTAATCCAATAAACTTTATGTTACTGCTGAAATACTACTGTATCCATAAGGCATGTTATATATTAAAAGGAAGTTGCTACTTTGAAAGCTCAGCCAATGATAAACAAAACTGCAAAGAATTAAAGGGTTAAGGGGTTCCCAAACTTTTTCTTATGACTGTATATACCATGTGGGCTGTTTGTGCGATTGTTTTATGTCAGGCATATATCTGTTCAGAATTTGATATTGTGACCTTGTATTCCTTCTGGGTGATCCCTAGACCTCCATGACTACAGGAGGAAATGCATAGGGTGTAAATAGAGAAAACCACAAGATGGCAGTGAAGTGGGAGGTAATATTTCTGAGAGACATAAGTGTACCATCTGCAGATGGGCAGTTCCCAGCTCTCACCATAGTCCTGAGTAGAGGAATCCTCTGTTCCATCCAGGAACTTGATCCAAGCAATTGCTACTGGATCCTGCAAGCAAGAAAACTGCATAAGATGTATTTCAAATTGGCACTAAATGCCAGATGTAAACATGTGTGAGCTCCAGTTATTGTGTCTCCCATTCTGTTAATGACGATTTGTAGTAGAGAACAACTGATTTGTATTTATTAGGGCTTGCTTTATAAAATAGTAAATGTTTAGTGAAGACTCTGTGAATGCAGTGGCATTTTACTGCAATAAAGGACCAACTGCAAGGCACACAACATGCCAAGCTTTTTACCTTGCCTCTGGCATGCTCCAAACGGGTTGCCCAAGAGGGAAGGTGGTCCGGCTCAAAAGAAAGATGCTCGATGTTGCACAGTTCTGTTGTTCGTACAGTGAATCCAGATTTGTAGGTCAGATTTTTCTGCAGAAAGTGGTCAAGAAGATTATGTCAGAGCAAGGCAGAAAATAACATCAGGTTATGGAAATGTTCCTGATCTTGTAGCGTAGCCTCAAAAGGACCTATTTCAAACACAAATGTGTCTTTGATAATTTGATTATAGTGGAACTTTATTTGATAACTGCTTGGTTTTTTTTTTACTAAATGTTTACTAAAAACAGCCCCCCCCCTATTTTCCAGTAGTGAGACAGATTAGTAGTTTCTATTCATGAGACAGATGTTGAACTTACCTACAGCAACTAAACGATGATGGAGAAGAATACAGATTGCAGGACATCTGTACAGCTGTTCTTTAAGCATATTATACTGTATGTACGTATATGTACTGTATCTTAAGCTGGCCATAGACGTAAAGATTTTTTAAAGATCCAATCATTATCGTAAGACCACGATTGTCTCAAAACAATCGTTTAAATGTCCAATGTGTCCATCAACTAAAAAGACCATTTCAGGTGATATTGCAGCAAAACTGAAGGATCGCAGCCTGCTTGTCCTGCAAACATAGATAGATTGCATGGGGACCGATAAAGATTTTCTAACCTGGCCGATCAATCTTCAGACCAATGTTGGACAAAAAATCGTAAGATGTACGATCTTTGGTATACCCTAACCGCACGATAATTTGGCAGATTGGTTGGACTTCCGAAAGAAATTCGTGAATTGGCGAAAAAATTCGCGAAACGAGTCACGACACTCATTTTTTTTTTGTGAATTTTTGCCAGCATTTCGCGAATTTAATCACCAGTGGCGAATCGCGAGAATTCGCCCCTGGCGAATAAATTCGCCCCTTACTACTCAGCAGAAATCTGCACCATCCGAGGTGCAGCCAGACAAAGACTGAAGATGACGGCAGTAGATCTCTCTGTGGTGCTCACTCGTATAACCCCGGGCCAGTGCAGTTTTCTGCTGATAGGAGCAACAGCCTGGGGGTTCAGGTAAGTTAATACAATCACTTGGGGGTGTCTAAGGTTTGGCATCCCCAAGTGCCTCCAGCCTTTCCTTCTCCTTTAAACAGTAATTAAGCCCAGTAGGATTGTTTTGCCACCAAAATGGAATCATGCAACTTAGTTGGATCAAGTACAATGTAATGTTCATTATTACAGTGAAAAATGAAATTAAAAGGAAAAGGAAATAAAAAAAATAATTTTATTAAAATGTCCAAGGGACACGGCCTTCATGTTATTTGCAGCTTTCTGGTTAAAGGGTTACCCCGATAACGGACCCCATACCTGTATTAGGATTTAGAATAACATCAGCCTTAATGCAGGCTCCCTGCTTCTTATATAAGAAAGTTACGAGATTCCCTTGTGAGCAGTTTGTCTCAGCAGTTTAGGTTTCACTTCACAGCTATTATCAGCCATTTTACAAAGTTACAATTCTCATGTGATGCCTTGATAGAAGTCTCATCCCAGTATTTCCATTATGAAATGAAAGGAGGAATAAAATCCGAGCAAGGTATGGCCCAGCCATTGATCCCAGCAGGCTTCAGCATTATAACCATGCTTGTTATTGTCCACCAGTGGGGGAAAAAGGGCAGGCTTTGATGTGTGTGTGTGTCTTGTTGCAATCGTGGACATTTTCTTGATGTTTTACTTTCTAATCACAGAGCCTGGCAGCTTGTTTTGGCAGAGCATCTTGGCTGTGGGTAAGAGCTTGTGAGTTATGCCGCATTCTGCACACAGAACTTCATGTGAACTCATAATAAAGTGACTCCTACAGCGCTGAGTTCTGTTCCTAAACTCCACTTGTTGTTTTTGCTTCTATGGAGGTCAGGAGTGAGCCTCAGAAGTGGTTTACAATTGCGCATCCACTTTTGTGACTGACGTTTTCTGGTTCACATGCGCTGAAGGTAACATTCTTGTGTTCTTCAATACATCCATTGTGGCAGATGAGACCGATGGACATGATCTGTGCTTTTAAGGGTTCTTTTTGTATTGCTGATGTCATTTAAAATAGAGGTTACATTAATTTTATTAGAGTTTATCGATACATGTATGGGACCTGTTATCCAGAATTTGTGGGACCTGGGGATCTTTCCATAATTTAGATCTTTGCAACTTAAAGGGATACTGTCATAGGAAAATGCACCATTTTATAGTGCTGATCCAGCAGACTTCTCCACTGAAATCCATTTCTCAAAAGAGTAAACAGAATTTTTTATATTCAATTTTGAAATCTGACATGGGGCTAGACATTTTGTTAAATTCCCAGCGGCCCTTTGTCATGTGACTTGTGCCAGCACTTTAGGAGCGAACTGCTTTCTGGCAGGCTGTTGTTTTTCCTTCTCAATGTAACTGAATGGAACGCAGTGGGACATAATTTTTACTATTGAGTGCTGTTCTTAGATCTACCAGGCAGCTGTTATCTTGTGTCATGGAGATGTTATCTGGTTGCCTTCCCATTGTTCTGTTGTTAGGCTGCTGGGTGGGGGAAAGGGAGGGGGTGATGTCACTCCAACTTGCAGTACAGCAGTGAAGAGTGACTAAAGTTTATCAGAGCACAAGTCACATGACTTGAGGCAGCTGGGAAATTGACAATATGTCTAGCCCCATGTCAGATTTAAAACTGAAATATAAAAAAAAAATCTGTTTGCTCTTTTGAAAAATGGATTTCAGTGCAGAATTCCACTGGAGCGGCACTATTAAATGATACATTTTGAAAAAAACTTTTTATCCCATGACAGTATCATGTAAAAATCAAATAAACCCAATAGGCTGGTTCTGCTTCCAACAAGGATTATTTATATCTTAGTTTGGATCAAGTACAAGCTACTGTTTTATTATTACAGATGACAAGGAAATACATTTTTCAAATTTTGGATTATTCGATTATAATGAGGTCTATGGGAGAAGGCCTTTCCGTAATTCGGAGCTTTCGGGGTATAAGTAATGGGTTTTTTAATGTATAGAGAACGTCTTTATTATTATTATTATTATTAATAATAATAACATGTATTTATATAGCGCCAAAATATTTTGCAGCGCTGATCTTTATGGTAGTGTTTATTAATAAACATTAGAGGGGACATGTTGTTCCTCATCAGAACAGTCACTAGCACCTACATCTGAATTGTGTGCATTTAAATATAATGTACAGATTCTTTAGAATTTGAGGCAACTTTGCACAATATTGTCAAAGCTACTCTGCTTTTTATATAAGTATGTGTTCCGTTATCCGGAAACCTGTTAACCACAAAGCTGTAAATTATGGATAAGCTGTCTCCCATAGACTACATTCTATGTGAATAAAGTACCCCCTCTTGTAAATTATAAGGATATTATAGGTTACCGAGGCATTTCATGACCATATAAAAACATGAGGCCTTCGGCCTCATGGAACTCACAGTTCAGAACTCACCATTTATAAGGATACAATTTACAAGATATTCACAGCTTTTGTGTATTATAAAGAAAGAATCCACATTTTTAAAAACGTATTACCTTTTTCTCTACAATAATAAGACAGTGGCTTGTACTTGATCCAAATTAAGATAAAATAAATCTGAACTGGAAGAAAAACCAGCCTATTGGGTTTATTTAATGATTACATGGCATTCTAGTAGACGAAGATACTAGAATAGATTAAGGTATGAAGATCCAAATTGCAGAATGATCCCAGGTCTCGAGCCTTCTGGATAACAGGTCTCCTACCTGTATATATATATATATATATATATATATACATCAGACAGATTTGCACCAGGTCAGTAACCCATGGAAACCAACCAAATGTTTGATTTCAATGTTCTCTATTCAGCTTACTTAAACAAAACTAATCATTAATATGTTGGGTTGAGTTAATGCTCCAGTGCAAATTTGCCCAGTGTTTATTGCCAAGTGTATCGCAGATAAAATATAAATTATTTAGTATACACAAATACATAGTAGTAGAGGATGGAAAACAACAGTATGAACTTTTCTCCAGTAAATTCTTCCCAATGTTGTACCTGGCATCTTTGAGCCCACCAGTGAACCTGACATTCAGGGTCCTCTCACAGGAAGCATATTAATATAGTTGTTAAATAGGTCTGTGCTAGGAATAAGAATGATTTGATAAGGATTTTGCTGGGCAATAAAGGGTTACCTCCCAGGCAGTATTTCACCAATCTGCCAGTAAATCATCAGCTACCTGCTAGGTAGGATTAGATATTTTAACTTACTCATCTGCAAATTTGTAATGACCGTTGCTCCAGTTCCGCTACCTTACCCTGTCTTTTAAACCCTCTATCCATGCTCCCACCACGTAAAGCTCCCACCCCTGATCAGCCCATTCTCTTCCCCAATGCACCCTCTACTGGCCCTGTGATTTTACTGCCTGCCCCACCTCTGTGATGTTACTGCCTGCCCCACCTCTGTGATGTTACTGCCTGCCCCACCTCTGTGATTTTACTGTTTGCCCCACCTCTGTGATGTTACCGACTTTAGAAGACCCTGTGATACCCTGATATTTCAGGATCATTTACATAGTTACATAGTTAAATTGGGTTGAAAACAGACCGAGTCCATCAAGTTCAACCCCTCCAAATTAAAAACCCAGCATACATACACACACACACACACAAACATCTCCACTCTTTCAAACACAAACCATATACCTGTATGCCCATAGCTATACTAACTGTAGATTTTAGTATCAAAATAGCCTTTGATATTATGTCTGTCCAAAAAAACATCCAAACCCCTCTTAAAAGCATCAACAGAATCAGCATCACAACATCACCCGGCAGTGCATTCCACAACCTCACTGTCCTGACTGTGAAGAACCACCTACGCTGCTTCAAATGAAAGTCCTTTTCTTCTAGTCTGAAGGGGTGGCCTCTGGTGCGGTGATCCTCTTTATGGGTAAAAAGGTCCCCTGATATTGGTCTATAATGTCCTCGAATATATTTGTAAAGTGTAATCATGTCCCCTCGCAAGCGCCTTTTTTCCAGAGAAAACAACCGCAACCTGGACAGTCTCCCCTCATAATTTAAGTCTTCCATCCCCCTAACCAGTTTAGTTGCACGTCTCTGCACTCTCTCCAGCTCATTTACATCCAAAACTGCACTGCATACTCCAGATGAGGCCTTACTAGGGATCTATAAAGAGGTATAATTATGTTTTCATCCCTTGAGTTTATGCCCTTTTTTATGCAAGACAGAACTTTATTTGCTTTAGTAGCTACAGAATGACACTGCCCAGAATTAGACAACTTGTTATCTATAAAAACCCCAAGATCGTTCTCACTTAAGGAAACTCCCAACACACTGCCATTTAGTGTATAACTTGCATTTATATTATTTTTGCCAAAGTGCATAACCTTGCATTTATCAACATTAAACCTCATCTTCCAGTTTGCTGCCCAGTTTCCCAACTTAGACAAATCACTCTGCAAAGTGGCAGCATCCTGCAAGGAACCTATAGCTCTGCACAATTTAGTATCATCTGCAAAAATAGAAACCGTACTTTCAATGCCCACATCCAGGTCATTAATAAACAAGGTGAAAAGCAAGGGACCCAGTATAGAGCCCTGCGGTACCCCACTAACAACACTGGTCCAATTAGAAAATGTTCCATTTACTACCACTCTTTGTAGTCTGTCTTTTAGCCAGTTCTCTATCCAGGTGCAAATGCTATGTTCAAGGCCAACATTCCTTAATTTAACCAGTAACCTTCTGTGTGGCACTGTATCGAATGCTTTTGCAAAGTCTAAGTAAATCACATCCACTGCCATCCCAGAATCGAGGTCCCGGCCATTTGCAGTTGCTTTACAGATGAATGTGACCTATCATTTCATATCAAGTCTTTGGTGTTACTTGCCCTTTGATCAGGTTTTTCATTAAAACATAGTTGCCCCATCCTACCACTGCCTATTTTTTGGCCACAATGTTCCTTTCACACTAATCATATCAGACATCTCTGACTTAATGAAGCCACAGGACATCACAGCAGATGTATGGGGAACCTCACTGGAAATGAAAAGTGTCACTCCATTCTGTAGCCCAATTGGCCATGACACCTTGTGCCCTCGGTGCTTCAATCAAACACACAGGCTGGCTGCTGGGACTCAGCCATACCCACATCTTGTACAGACTTATTGCACTTCCTAAGAGTTACGTTAGAAGCCTTCACATGTCTCATAGTTTGAAATATACCAGAGTCTGTGTGTTATCTTAATTATTTCTGGTTTCTTTTACCCTTTAATTTGGAAAACCTTGTCTGCTGTGTCTGCACGGAAAGCAGCTTGGAGGTCAAACAGAATCCCAGAGCAGAGACGGTGCTTAGAAATCTCAGGGTACGAGGAGGCCTAGCGACCCTTCCCACACTGTCAGTAATAGCAAATTCGCCAGCATGACGTCAAATCACTAAATTCACTAACACCGGTTCTGGCGAATTTACGCTAGAGAAGTAGATAAACTTGCGCAACTTCACACCTTTATGCCAGGCGAAGTTGCGCACTGGCGAAGGATCGTAATTACGCAAATTCACTAAGATCAACTTTTTGCTGAACGTTAGCACTTACGCTAGACTTCACTTCGCCTGCTCAGACCAGGCGAAGTTCAATACAATAGATGGGAGGTTGAAAAACAAAATGGAAAATTTTTCGAAGTCTCAAAAAAACGCTGTGGCGTGTTTTACCATTGTGGGTGATAGTCTGAAAAAGATCGATTTTTTTGGGGGGGTTACCCTCCTTCCCCCCCTACATTTCCTAACAGATGGCAACACAACTATACAGGGGGCACATCAATGGCAATAGGACAACTTTATTTTTTTTTATTAAAGGTTTCCTGGGCTTGTGTAGTGGCTGTAACATACACTTCTATTATATTTTATAATTCGCGCCGTATGCAAATTAGGCTTCGCTAGCGTAATTGCGCTATTTCTAGCGAAGTAACACTAGAGTAAATACGCTACTGTTCGCCGACCTGAGCGTAAATTCGCACTTTAGTGAATTTGCGTAACGCTGGCAAAAATTCGCCTGGTGAAGTGCGGCGAACGCTAGCGAAGTCTGCGCTGGCGACTTTTCGTATCTTAGTGAATGCCCCACATGGACTTCTGTATCAGGTTTCCTTTTTTCAGCTTAAACCTCCACCGCTTGGGTTAGAACATGCTCAGTTTGCTCCCCTTTCCTACCTCCAACCTCCCCTACCTGCTGAGCTCAGAGCTATGATTGAGCAGGGAGAGAATCAGGCAGGAAGTGATGTCACACCAAGCAAATGTGGCAGCTGCTATTCTAAACAAACAAATAAACAAAACTTCTAGAGCTGTGTACTCAGGTATGGTAAAGCATTCTGCAGAATAAATATAGTGTTCTAGCTTGCACTATTATGACTATTCTATTGGCAATAAACTGCTTCAGTAGCTTTTCTTCTTCTTTAATCTGTCACTAAATATTGTGCTCCAAGCAAAGGTAGGGCATTTACCATAGAGCTCCCTAGCTGCATTATTTAAGAATTCTTCCCACCTCCCCACCTTAAAACAGCTGAGTGCCTTTGGGAATCTATATATATATAACTAAATGCACATGGATCAAATCATTTCCCTTATTTCAAACCCCATACCTTAAATCTGCAAATTATTTTAACAACATGTTTTGCCTCTAATAAATATTATTTTGTGTGTAAAAAGGGTTATTAGTTGGGATCAGGTACAAGGTAGTAGTTTATCATTAGGGCCCTTACAGAGGAAAATCAAATAGTTCTTAAAAAGTCGAATTAGCATAAATTAGGGACTGTGGGAGATGGCCTTCCCGTGATTCTGAACTTTCTGGATAACAGATCCCATACATGTATTAAAAACAATGCAATGGCTCCTTTATCTACAAGTATATTAAAACAGGCTATACCATTTTGCAGTCTTTTTTTTTTCAAAATTCTCAGCATCCGTGTGCCTATTTTAATCATGGAGTTTGCACCTGTTTGAGAGCTTCTTCACTGAATCATTGAAATTCATACTGACTTTTCATTGCTCTCACTGGAATCACTTCCATTAGACTCAGCATGGGGCATAATTCCTTAGGCAAAATGACTGTACAACTGGGACACCTCTGCTGCTGTGTAACTTTTATCTCACATTAATTCAGGCCTGGCATACATCATAATAATTGTATTATTCTTCTCTAGTTTAGCATCTCTCAAACTGTAGGTCAGGACCCCCCAGAAACCTGAGAGGGTTATTTCAAATTCTCTCCATGTCAATGGTCGACCTATTCTGTTGTATTTAGACATTTGTTGCCCTTTCCAATAAAATATTCAGCATTCAGTAGGAATCTTGAAACAAAAAAATGATATACATATA
>CM044442.1:117737860-117776640 GCA_024363595.1 Xenopus borealis | reverse complement strand
ATGAGGAGATTATATTAGCATGATATCATGTTGCTTATTATAGAGAATAATGGCATCACACCCTGCACTAATTTATCAGGTTCAGGACACTTTCTGACCTAATGTTTGCAAATCTAAAAAGTCATATATAAATAAAATATAAATGTTTCTTTATCTATAAGAGAAGCTGCTTTGGGAACCACCCTTCTGGAATTTGAAAATAATTTACTAATGTGCCTGGGAAGAGATTACTTTAAGTGAATCTGTTTATCCCTATCCATATATTTTATAGAAATGCATGTGAGGTGTGTTGACGTGTGAATTTGTACACACCCATGGAGTATATATGGATTATGCTACACATGGATGTGGTTACGCAAAGAAAATAACCTGGTTTCCTATATATATATATATATACACACATATACTATATACACACACATATACTATATATACATAAATATGAAGGTAGGTAGGTACTGTAGATAGATAGAGCTACTCGTAAAGCCACAGTAAATTAGTTTAACTTTTTTGCCTGGAAGAATTCCCAAGTGGCTTCTATTCTCTCATGATAAGGTTAAAGATACTAAAATTCCAGATCAGGTTTCCTTGCCCAGTTCATATATGATAATGATACCGCCCTGCCATATGTTCACTGTAAAACAGGGTGTAACATAGTTACGGGCTGCAAAAGGAATCCAACAATTAATATCTAGTATAAATACGTCCTTCTCAAGGTCCATAAATAACCAAGAGGGAAATAAAATGTACACCTTCTAAAATATAAAAGCCAAATCCTTTTCTAAGTGGTTTAAGCCACACTAGCCTTTACATACTACCATCATAGCAAATAAAGTAGCGCTCTGAAATACAGATATGGATCAGTTATTTGGAAATGAGTTATCCAGAAAGCTCTGAAGGAGCGCCTGTCACGAACGCCGCCCGGAGCAGTTCCAGGAGCTCCGGGCGGCGCGTCCCTCTCCTGCGGCGGCGAATCCAAGATGGCGGCGCCCATAGCCGCCACGTGTCTTCAGCGCCGGCCGTGACGTCATCGCGCCGCGCCAGATGCGCAATGGCGCCAAATTCAAACATAAAAGGACGCCAGAGACCCAGGTTCAATGCCCGAGAATAGCTCAACAAAGCTATTTGTGTTCCTGGGTCTCTTAGCCTTGTACCTTGCTCCTGAACTCTTGATATTGACCCTTGCCTGTTCCTGATCCTGATTTTGTGCTGCCTGCCTTCTGAACCTTTTGCCTGGACCTGACTTCGTTATTTGGATTCTCCCTGAACTGTACCTTGCCTGCACCCGCTGAGTGGGACTTCCTCCTTGATCCTAACTTCACCCCCTCGTGGGAGCCGGAGGCCCCCGCTGACAGCGCCCTTTCCCATTAATTCTATTTTAATCAAATAAGCACATTTTAAAAAAGAAATAACATTCAGTTTTTCTCTGTAATTATAAAACTTGTACTTGGTCCCAACTATGATGAAATTAACCGTTACTGGAGGCAAAACAATCCTATTGGTTTAAATTAATGTCTACATTATTTTTTAGTTGACATAAGGTATGGAGATCCAAATTACAGATTTATCAAGAAAACACCAGGTCCTGAGCATTCTGGATAACAGATCCCAGACAGGCCTAGGACAGCATCTCACCCAGCCACAATTCAATATTATGGGATGAACTGGGGACTTGCTGCAGCAGTTAAAGGGCAAGGAAAGTGTAAAATAGAATAAGGCTAGAAATGGTGTATTTTGTATACTAAACATAAACATGAACTTACTGCACCACAAGCCTAATCAAACAAATGATTTATGCTTTCAAAGTTGGCCACAGGGGGCTGTCATCTTGTAACTTTGTTATACATCTTTGCAAGACCAAGACTGTGCACATGCTCAGTGTGATCTGGGCTTCTTAGGGATTGTCATAAATGATCATAAAACAAAGCTGCTTGAGTTCTGCATGCTGGTAAGCAAGGCAGGGGCTCCCCCTGCTGTTCATAAGGATGATTGTTTCCCTGCCAGAAGTTAGGGACCATCTGACAATTCCTATCCACAGCACTAAATGAAGGGAGAAATTCACTGCATACAGTCAGGTTTCTTATAAAAACGGTACACATTTTTTAATTTAAGTATATTGGAGATGGATTTCTTTTTCATTAAAGAAAGTAAAAATGGGATTTTATTTCTTTGCATTTCCTTGCCCTTTAACCTAATCCCTGATGTGACGTATAGTGGCTGCTCATGTGCTTGAGACCTGCTGGCCTAGGGACAGCCCAAATAAAAATCCAAATAAAATCCTGGCCTGATCCCATACCTGTATTAGCTTTACTTTTACATCTTTACAACTGAAAGTCACTCCTTGTGCACAAGCAGGTCCCTCTCAGGATCCCCAATAATGTTGTGCTAGTTCTGCCCTCAAGCAGGTGAACATAATAAAGAGTGCAATAATGAAATGGTTAACGTAGAATTGGGGTCCAGGTGCACCAGCTATAGGAGTGGATAAACATAATCACAAAATAGGGAAACAATATCAAGAACAAATATTTTATTGTGTAGCTCTTCGAGTGGATTAAAATAAGGGTTTTGACATTTCTGGGGGAGGCTTTATGCATATCTCCCAACATTTTGGAAACAAAACAATAAAAGTTCAGATGATGGATTCTTTGCCTTGATGGGCCCTGGGCAAAAAAACTGCCATTGGTGGCCATTGATTTTCAGCCAACTTCCAACTAGGTTGATTTATGTCTAACAATTTTACAATGAAGAACAAAAATATTACCCTTTCATTTACTACTAGGCTAGTAAAGCTTTCTGTGGGCAAATTCGCTAAAGGGTGAAGTGGCTAGCGAAAATTCGCCAGCGTGACGTTACTTTGCAAATGTACTAATTTACTAAGTCTGACTGGCGAATTTTCGCTAGCGATGTAGCTAGAGTAGCGCAACATCGCACCCTAACGCCATTGAAGTTGCACTCTGGTGAAGAGGGTGAAACTACGCAAATTTACTAAGTTTTTTCCTTTTTCTGAACGTTGCCCCCTTCACAAGAGTTAACTTCGCCAGGGTCAGAGCAGGCAAAGTGCAATAGTGTAGATAGGACTTAGTGAAAAAAGAGTTTAAAAAATGCGAATGTCTTTTCATTTTAACAGGGTGATAGGCTGAAAAAGATCGTTAAATTTTTTTAGGGTACCCTCATTCCCCCCTGCATTTCCTAACATATGGCAACTAACCCATACAGGGGGCACATGTGTAAGGCGATATAATAAATTTATTTGATTTGTTAAAGGTGTCCTGGGCTTGTGTAGTGTAATGTAGTGGCTGCAGCATATACCTTTGTTATACTTTAGAATTTGCGCTGTATGCAAATTAGGCATCACTAGTATTGCTTCGCTTTGCCTAACGAAGTAACGGTAGCGCAACTTCGCTAACGTTCACCGCCCTGAGCGCAAATTAGCATTTTTGTGAATTTGTGTAGCACTGGTGAAAATACTCCTTGCGAAGTGTGCCGAAAGCTAGTGAACCCCTCGCTAGCACAACTAGACAGGTAAGTGAATTTGCCCCATGACATCATCATTATGATCTAACAGGACTTCATGCTGGACATGAATGAAGCTGAAACGAAGGTTCTCCTGTTCCTCATCACTGTTCCCCACTTGTGTGTTGAGTGACAGAACAGGATACGGTTCTGTATATTAGTTATAATGTGCAGAGATTTTGGCTCGGGACATGGGGTAAAGTTGTTCGTAATAGGCATGCCCTAGCAAATCTGATCCGTTTCACTTCGCCAAAATTCATGAAACGGCAATGCAGCGCTTCAATTTTGTCAACCCATTGACCATCATTTTTGAAGCTAAACACAGCAAAAAATCTCAATCATCAATAAATTGCCATTTAACTGCTCCAGCTATTTATGTAACAGTCGTCACAAATTCACATCTTAAAAGGGTTGTTCAGCTTTGAGTCAACCTTTAGTATGATAGAGAGCGATGTTCTGAGACATGATGCAGTTGGTTTTCATTATTTTATTATTTGTTTTTGAGTTATTTAGCTTTTTTTTTTTTATTCAGCTGATTCTCCAGTTTGTAATTTCAGCAATCTGGTCCAAATTCCCCTAGTACCCATGCATTGATTAGAATAAGAGAATATGAATAGGAGAGAGTCTGAATAGAAAGATGAGTAATGAAAAGTAGCAGCAACAACATATTTGTAGACTTAAAGAGTAGAGATGTGCACCCGCCCAATATCCACCCTCCCTCTACCCGCCCGAGCAAGACTTCCGGGTTCCTTTCATAGACTTTTGCCGACACACCCCGCCTGGAGTGCAGTAAGAAGAGTTCGACCCGGACCCACCACCCAAAAACGGGGGTGTAAGGTCAGCCCGAACCCGACCGACCTGCGGGTAAACCCCCTGGGTCACGTGGGTATCACTATTACAGAGAATTTGCTATTTAGATTGGGTCAGTGACTCCCATTTAAAATCTGGAGTCAGAAGAAGAAGGCAAATCAGGCAAACACTATAAAAAAGAAAAAGTGAAGACCAAAAAGTCAGAAAAAGAAGTCAAAATAATTAAAAACTATGAAAGTTGAATTTAATATGGGCTTAATTTATCAGAATTCAGATTTGAGTATTGTTAGAGGTTTTTCAACCTCAACTAAACTTACATTTTAAAAATGCATGAATGTTTGCTTACTTATTAAAAAATCTAAATTGCAAACAGATAAAACCAGTGAGCAAAATTCTCATTTACGTAAGATTTTTATGTGCTTTTACAAGAGCAATAATTCCAGAAAATCTCTAAAACCTCTTCATTTGTTAAAAACAGCTCCCACTGACTTCTACAGGAACTCAACAGCTTTTAGATGTTTTTTAATTGAGTTTTTTATGCTTATTGGATGCTTTATTGAATAAAATGCGACTTTTTCTCACTATAATAAAAACTAAATTTATTCAAACTCCCCAAAAAAGGGGGGAAAAGTGTGTCAAAACAAATTGTGACTGTATCGATATGATGATTGCATCGTGAGTTGTCACCTGAAAAACATTTCAAATTATCAAACCGAAACCAGTCTGAAACCCTTGAAGATCATGAAGGCAAGAAACATCTTCAGATTATTTAAGGGACATCTGCCATTGACTTTTACATGAATTCTACAGGTTTTAGCTGGAATATTTTCAGATTTTGATTTGGAGCATAATAGATCTTGAAAAATTAGGGTTGGAGTTTTTTTTTCCCTTTAAAAATTTGACCAGAAAAATTTGATGTTTAATAAGTAAGTCTCTTAATGAATATCAAAATTCTAGTGGTTTAGTGTATTTATTCCTATATACGATTTTTGCAATAAAACTTGTGATTTGGGGAAATGAAAAAAATACTAATGTATTGGCCCCTAAATGTATCAATGCATGAGTTTCATTTTAAATCCAACCAGCTAAAAAAATTATCATAGTTTATAAGTTAAACACATGGGAACTATTTCAAGGCAACAATAAGGCTGAGATAAAGGTTATTTATATATTCATGTGAATTCTCTCTCTAGCTTAAAGCGTTAGTGATTTATAGGACTTTAGTTTCCAGATTTAGAGAAATATAAATATTTGCCACATTGTTTACAACTGTATGTTTCCAAATCAGGATTCTCAGCACAGCTTTTCATGAAAATTAAGGGATTTAAAGGACATAATTAATTGTCTCCAGCAGGAAGACATTGCTTTTGAGTGAAGCAGTTTGAAATAGACGTTATAAATAATTAATTTAATGATACTCCTGTACAAATAAATGTAGTAAGAAAGAGCCATTGGCAGATTTATCCACATATTTTAAGTATTTATTTGCAGGGCTGGTAATTTGGTTTCTGCTTTCAGTTCAATGACTTTATACGTCATGGTTCCCTTCAAATCATTTTCTAATGCAAGGTGCTTCCAGATTTTGGACTGGATTCAGCGGTATTCAATTTACCCTTGCAAACACTGCTGTTCCTTTGAAGTTTCTTCCCACTTAGACTAAGAGGGAAGTTGGCATGTGTTTGGTTGGTGGGACAAACTGGGTTGAGTGATGGCGAGACAACAGCAACCACAAAAATCCAAGAGGCTTTCTCATAAAGTCATTGGATATCATCAACCGTAACATAGTTTTACTGCATAACAAAGAAGAGTTACACATTTCCTGGCACAAATTGGCGACACCATCAGAAACTCCCCCACATTCAAAGGGGGAAATTGCATGAGAGCAAGGGCAAATGTGACAATATTGAAAATATTCGATCTGCCCAACATGACCCTAGCCATTTTTCAAGGGTCTATCCTGGCAGTGGGGGAAAGGGGGGTTAAAAATCATTTAAACATTCAATGAACCCAATAGGATTTGGTTTCACCACCATTATGGGTTTATGTAGCTTAGTTACCATCACGTAAAAGGAACTGTTTTAGTACTACAGAGAAAAAGGCAGTACTTCAATGGGAGGATGGTTGATTCAATGGGAGGATGGCCTTCCATGTAACTGAGTTTTCTGGATAATGGGTTGACAGATAACAGACGCCATACCTGTAAAGCAAATATAAGTCAAGTGGTTGTGCTGATTGCATTGGACCACTTTAAATCAAATTGGACTTTTCGAGGTATTCGTATTTGAGGTATGCATAGTTCAGTGTTTTTTTCATACTTTTTTATATTTGGCTCATTTAATAAATTCAATGACATCAAGGATCTATAAAACCACCTTTAAAGGGAAACTGTCATGGGAAAACATGTTTTTTTAAAAACGCATCAGTTAATAGTGCTGCTCCAGTAGACTTCTACACTGAAATCCATTTCTCAAAAGAGCAAACAGATTTTTTTATATTCAGTTTTGAAATCTGACATGGGGCTAGCCATTTTGTCAATTTCCCAGCTGCCCCAGGTCATGTGACTTGTGCCAGCACATTAGGAGGGAACTGCTTTCTGGCAGGCTGTTGTTTTTCATTCTCAATGTAACTGAATAGTACGCAGTGGGACATGGGTTTTACTATTGAGTGCTGTTCTTAGATCTACCAGGCAGCTGTTATCTTGTGTTAAGGAGCTGTTATCTGGTTACCTTCCCATTGTTCTGTTGTTAGGCTGATGGGTGGGAGAAAGGGAGGGTGTGATATCACTCCAACTTGCAGTACAGCAGTAAAGAATGATTGAAGTTTATCAGAGCACAAGTCACATGACTTGGGGCAGCTGGGAAATTGACAAAATGTCTAGCCCCATGTCAGATTTCAAAATGAAATATAAGAAAATCTGTTTGCTCTTTTGAGAAATGAATTTCAGTGCAGAATTCTTCTGAAGCAGCACTATTAACTGATGTGTTTTGAAAAAAAAAAAATTCCCATGACACGTTCCCTTTAATAAATCTATAAGGGGATTATTTGCTAAAACTCAACTTTTTCACACTCTATTTAAAAAGAAATCCGTCCAAACTCCCAAACCGAATCCCCTTTATTTGACAATAAAATTTTTTCGAAAAAATTGTTTCCAATTGACACTCTGCAAACTCACCTTTTTTTGAGTTGTTGTCCAAAAAACTTGAATAACCTGGATTATCGAACGAAAACCAACGCAAACAGCCGGAAACTACTGAGAAAACCTGAAGGTAAAAAAACATGTTCCAGTTGGTAAAGGAACCCTCTGTCGTTGGCTTCTTCATGACTTCAATAGATTTTAGCAGCTTTTAGCACCTCCACCAGTGCTTCCAAAATGAGACAACTGAGACAACATTAGCATCGAAATTATATCATTGTCTCCTACTCGATATTTATTACAGGATCCATTATCTGGAAACCCATTATCCAGAAAGCTCTGAATTACAGGAAGGCCATCTCCCATTGACTCCATTTTATCCAAATAATCCAAGTTTTAAAAAGTATTTCCCTTTTTTCTGTAATAATAAAACAGTAGCTTGAACAGTATTCAGTCAAGTGTGGTAAACATTTACCCTCATAAAGTCATGTGTTCCTGACCTTCTCTTCGGTCTTACCATTGCCCTAAAGTGCTGCTTCAGAATAAAAATTAACATTTTAATACTCTGATATTTTGCAAATCGATATACATTAATTCTAAAAGTGTTCCATGAAATTCTACATAGGTACAGGGTATATAATAAAATCAGAGTAAATATTGCTCAATCTATCTACTGAATGCAGTTTTGTGTTCTGAGAAACTGCTTCAATTAATTTGCTTTTAGGTTCTTTTATGTTGCTTTTATATAGTAGATGAGCGTTCTAAGCTGCACCCCTATTCTAGATGTGGGATGATTGAGTCTTTAACTAATTATGATTATATATTTGCCTTGCTTGAATTTCCTGGGCTCATTTATTACTACACTGGTGTGGGAAAGTAGAACATGTTTGTGGTATTCTACTTGTGGAAGTGAATGTATGGTATTGCTTTCAATCTATCCATTTATGCAGTGATCTTACTGGCATGCCAGGGCTTAAAGGGATCCTGTCATGGGAAAAAAAAAATTCAAAATGCATCAGTTAATAGTGCTGTTCCAGAAGAATTCTGCACTGAAATCCATTTTTCAAAAGAGCAAACATGGGCTAGACATATTGTCAATTTCCCAGCTGCCCCAAGTCATGTGACTTGTGCTCTGATAAACTTCAATCACTCCTTACTGCTGTACTGCAAGTTGGAGTGATATCATCCCCTCTCTTCCCCCCCCCCCCCCCCCCCAGCAGCCTAACAAAAGAACAATGAGAAGGTAACCAGATAACAGCTCCCTAACACAAGATAACAGCTGCCTGGTAGATCTAAGAACAGCACTCAATAGTAAAACCTATATCCCACTGCGTACTATTCAGTTACATTGAGAAGGAAAAACAACAGCCTGGCAGAAAGCAGTTCCCTCCTAAAGTGCTGGCACAAGTCACATGACCAGGGGCAGCTGGGAAATTGACAAAATGGCTAGCCCCATGTCAGATTTCAAAACTGAATATAAAAAAATCTATTTTCTCTTTTGAGAAATGGATTTCAGTGCAGATGTCTACTGGAGCAGCACTATTAACTGGTGCACTTTAAAAAAACAAAAAAAAAAACATGTTTTCCCATGACAGTTTCCCTTTAATGGAGTGCTCATTAGCTATTTCTGCAGTGATTTTACTGACATGTCTGGATTTCATTTATCGTTTTTATTTTTTAGGTTTTTTTAAAGTCCTAGTATTCGGGTGGGCATGAATTAAAATGTTATGCTTGATGTTTAACTTTATCCCTCTGTCTAGTTTTCAAATATTGGGAGATATGATGGAAGATATGTATCTGTTTATTTGCCTTCACATGCTGTACATCTGTACAAGACCTGCATCGGCTCTGCAGTATGACTGAAAGAGAAAAAAGATGTTTCTTCCCCAAGCGTCATTGGGGGTAAATTCAAGCACTTGGGCACCTTCTCCTTAGCTTCTAACATTGCACCCTAAATTGCCATGATGTGTATCATATTGTCCTAACTCCCAGAGTCAGAAGCTCATGTAGCAATTTTCTTAGTATTTAATGGGGTGGGTGGGGCTAGGAGAAGAGTGTGAAGTATTGTTTGGTTAGGTATTTGGCTTAAATCTCAGGATTTTGATTTAAGCCAACCTATAGAAAAGTCAAGCTGGCCACACACATGTTTATTGGTTGTGTATGGTGGCTTCCATTCCTGACCAGTATACATGACTATGGCTATTGGTTGGTTTGTGCAAATTTACTGTGCAAAAAATGTAATCTTCTGATGCACCATGTAATTTGGTGAAGAGGTGCTGCAGCTCTTTTGCAATTCCCATTGTTCCAAATGTTTGTGCTCTTTGCACAAATGAAAGGAGACCATAACAACTAGCCATCTGTAGGACAGAAGTGATTAGGAGGTGGAATGCATGGCAGGCTGAAGTCATTTAATGGTGCTAACACGTATACACTGTTTAACTGTATGTCAAAAAGCTGCACAAAGAAAGAAAACAAACTAGGAGCAATGTCTGCACATTAAAATACAATTGCCACATCCATAATAGAGGAAGAAAAGATTTAAATATACGCAGGGTGTGAGTATGTGGTGGTGTTTGCAAGCGATCATGTAAATTCTGGAAGTCTGCATTAGTGAGCGCAGCTCAGCCAGTCTTAATATTTGTAAAAAGGATTTGAGGCACCTTAAAGGAGAACTTAACCCTAAAGTAAAAAAAAAAACCCTATCCCCCTACCATACATAGACCCCTCCCCCCCAGCCTAGCTGATAGCTCGGCAAATGCCCCTAATTCTTTTGGCGCTTCAGCAATATCCGTCAATTTCGGGGCATGTGAAGTTGTTGTGAACTGGGATATTGCTCCAAATGCGCATTCACAGATCACATTCTCAGATTACCGAAGACCCATAAGATGGCTGCTGTCAACTCCGATCCCTGAATCTGCACCGAATGGTAAAGACTTAGGGGCATTTGCCTGGAGTAGCAGCTAGGAAGGGGGTCTATGTAGGGTAGGGGTTTTTTACTTTAGGGTTGAATTCACCTTTAAAGGGCCAAAACAACCTTTATATTCAGCCTAAGGGGCAGATTCACTAAATGGCGAATTGTCACCAGCAACTGCTTCGAACACTTTGCACCACTTCGCCAGGTGAAAATTTATTACGCAAATTCATTAAAATGCGAAGCTTTGGCAGTGCAAGTGTTTCAAAGCGAAATTACGCTAGCGATCACTTATGCTGAGCTAAACTTTGTTAGTCCTCTTATGCTTTTGTCAATTTGAATAGGGTGGGTACGTTAAACTTGTACGGACGTCTTTATGTTGGTGCAAATGCTTGATGTGGCCACTTGTTATTACAAATGTCTAAGGAATACAAAAGAGATCCTCTAATGCCCTAGACAGGCGTCCACCCTAAAATGAAAGTTCCATGGCCCTCAAATGTCTGGGGGAAAATATTAACCCATGCAATCCATCTTAAAAAAAGAAAAGATGCCAGCGTTTTTACAACTTTAATGCATTTCCGACAGACAGGATATGATGTCACTGTCCTAAGATGGAGGAAGATCTAGCATCATTTTAGCGGTTTGCCTGGTTTAAGCTGCTGAAGTCAACTCTGGCAAAAGAGGTAACGTTCTGTAACGACCATTCGCCAGAGAGAAAGTCGCCTGGCAATAAAGTGCGATCGTCCCATTCACTAGCTAATTGTCATCTGTGCCTGTTAGTGAATTGGCGATGTCCCTGCGGATGGGATTTCTGGAGAAATGTTGCTTGCATTAGCCACTTCGCACTTCCCCCTTTAGCATATTAGCTAGGGATGCACCAAATACACTATTTAGGATTCTGCCGAATCCATTACGAACCGAATTCGAACCCTCACTTGCATATGCAAAATAGTGAGAGGAAGGGTCAGAGGACAATATCCCTCTTTATATTAACCCTGCTCAGAAGGATCAAAATGAAATCATAATCTTAAAAGTAAATTCATATTCAATATTTTATATTGGAAATATATTCTACATGACTTGTATTTGAATGAGTATCTGCCTTTTTTTGTTTTATTTGGGAATTGGAAAAGTTTTTACTTTTTTGGTTCTAAAGGGCTTAGGAGGTATTTATAGATCCACCCCTCAAATCAAAGTCATGGAAGCTGTTTGTAGCACCAACTTCTCTCTGTAAAGCACTAGAGGAGTTATTCAATAAAAGGTATGAAGTGTGCTACAGGCCTAATTACCTATAGTAACCAATCAGCATGTAGCATTTACTGCCCATAGATGTTTTTAAAATCATTATCGTGAGGCCAAGCTTCTCTCAAAACAATAGTTTTGTTGGTCAACTAAAAAAAATATTTCAAGTGATTGTCTTGTTGAAGTCAGACTCAGGAAAATTATGAGTAGCTGCTTTCTTGCTCTTACAAACAGTAGGGCAATGGATAGATTTCACTGTGACCAATGAAAAATTTCTAACCTGTCGATTGATTTTCTGACCAATATCGGGCGAAAAATCACTAGATTGTTCGGAGCCCACTAACCTCACAATAATTTGTTGGCTATGTTAGATCACACTAAAACCAGTCTTTAAGGAAAAAAAAGCTTAATGTCTATGGCCACCTTAACTGTTTAGCAAGAAATATCTTTGGGGGTGCATCACAGCCTTTTATTGCATTTGGAGGAATATCAAGTACAGTAAACATGAACATTTAGGAGAAATGCATCTGCAGACTCCTGCTTTGCCTCTGGTAGCACCTCAGTTTAGCTGTTAAGGTGGCCATGCACACACCGATATTGTTGTAGGAAACAAATTTTCAGTTTGTTTGTGGTGGGAGATGAGCCGACCGATATCGGCAGAAGATAATTTGGTGGAACAGACCAGGTTCAAGCAGTGCTTTGCTGCAAAAATGATTTTATTATCACGACATCTTTCATTTGAGAAAGAGCAACTTGGCTCGAAACATATTGTGATAATAAAATAATTTTTGCAGCAAAGCACTGCTTAAACCTGGTCTGTTCCACCACATTATCTTTCAAATTGATGTCTATTGTACCTTGGACGGGGTACAGGAACAGTCCCTTATGTTAAAGAATTGCAGGAGTGATAACACATCTTGTGGAATCCAATACTTTTACAAGGATATTAGCAGAAGACTTGGATATCGGTCAGCTTGTTGATCAGCACAGGCAGAAATTTTTAATAAGACCCCCTAAAAACAGCCATTGTTAGTGCTGAATGAGATACAGGTAGAATTCTGTTGTTTCTACAGTCATATGAAAAAGTTTGGGAACGCCTCTCAGCCCACATAATAATTTATTTCACTATAACATAAAAGATAACAGTGGTATGTCTTTCATTTCCCAGGAACATCTGAGTACTGGGGTGTTTTCTGAACAAATATTTTTAGTGAAGTAGTATTCATTTGTATGAACATTAATCAAATCTGAAAAACTGGCTGTGCAGAAATGTGGGTACCCTTGTAATTTAGCAAATTTGAATGTATTTAACTGTTCAATATTGGTTACAGACAACCCAAAGATCACCTCCAAAGACCTGCAGATGGTGTATCTGTGCATCGTTCTACAATTCAGTACAATTTGCACAGAACATCTGTATGGCAGGATGATGAGAAAGAAGCCCTTTCTGCACTCATGCAAACACAGAGTTGTTTGTTGTATGCAAAAGCTCATTTAGACAAGCCACAGTCATTTTGGAACAAAATGCTTTGGACTGATGATGTAAAAACTGAGTTATTTAATAATAACAAAAACGCTTTGCATAGTGGAAGAAGAACAGCGCATTCCAAGAAAAACACCTGCTACTTACTGTCAAACGTGGTGGAGGTTCCATCATGCTGAAAGGCTGTGTGGATAGCTCAGGGACTGGGGCCCTTGTTAAAGTCGAGGGTCGGATGAATTCAACCCAATATCAATAAATTCTTCAGGATAATGTTCAAGCATCAGTCACAATATTGAAGTTACACAGGGGTTGGATATTCCAACCAGACAATGACCCTAAACACGCTTGGAAATCTACAAAGGCATTTATGCAGAGGGAGAACTACAATATTCTGGAATGGCCGTCACAGTCCCCCGACCTGAATGTCATTGAAAATCTTTGGGATTATTTGAAGCAGGCTGTCCATGATCGGCAGCCATCAAATTTAACTGAACCTGATCCAGAATCCAGACCCTCATCAAAGGCTATAGAAGACATTTGCAAAAGGAGGCTACACTAAGGGGCAGATTTACTAAATTCACGTGAATAATTCAAAGTTAGATTGAATTTAAAATAAAATAAATTTGAATATTTGACTATTCAATGGTCGAATAACCTCTCCTTTAAATTTTTATTCGACCACCTACTGTTTCCATAAGGCATTTTATATACACGTATTAAGAGGAAGTTGCTACTTTGAAAGCTCAGCCTAGAGTCCTGCAGAGGGTCGGGTACCCGCGGGTTACCCGCAAAAACCTGCTGTACCCTGCGGGTTGTGGGCAGAAGTTCTGGGTGCGTGTATATATGCGGGTCAGCGGTTCTGCGGGTTTGCCGGTTGCGGGTCTTCTCAGTAGTGATTTTTACAATTTTTTTCTGATCACTATTACTTTTGATAACTTCCTGATGATGTCACTTCTGGGTTTACGGCAGCATTTCCTCCTTTTTTTTTTGAGCATGCCTACTTCCGCTCACTGTCACTTGTGATGTCAATGATGCCACTTCCAGGTTATAACTACAGCACTTCCTGATTCTTGATGGTTAGCGGGTCGGGTCGCGGATAAGGTACTTGCTGGTCGGGTAGCAGGTCCAAGTGGATCAGAATGCAGGTTGTGAGTCTGGGTTGCGGTTTGCAGATTGCGGGTACAGGTTGGGTACAGGCCCTGAAAAATGGACCCGTGCAGGACTCTAGAAAGCGGGTCGCAAGTCCGGGTTACTGATTGCAGTTTGCGGGTACGGGTTGCAAAATGGACCCAGGCAGGACTCTAACTCCAATGATAAACAAAACTCCAAAGAATTAAGAGGGGTCCTCTAACTTTTTCATATCACTGTATCTGTATATCTGGAAACATCTTTTCCAGTAAAGATCATAATTGTTACATCTATGGCCACCTTTAGTCTTTTCTTCTCTTTGTTTTAGGGAGCTATTGAACAGAGAGGGACAGATCTTTCCAGCAGTAAATAAAACTATTGCCAGAAATCCATTCAGTACCAAGAGCAATGAATAACATTGTCAGAAATCTTCCTTCAATTGTTAACGAACAAGAAGTGAGAAGTTGTGTATTTTCTTTCAGTTTAGGGATCCTTCCTACAATAATGTATTTGAGGGACGCCAGAGCAAACAATGTCTAATTTGTGATTTATTCCTATTATGTCCACATATTGTGTGATACAGTACATTGTTATGCTTCTTTTTTTCATTACAGATGCTAGGAAGACACTGCCAGAAGTTCTTGATTACACCACAATCTGGCTACAGGCAGTAGCAGGAGAACGGAACTGCAAAACTGGAATCCCTCCACCATTCGTAACCTTGATAATTAGAGACTTTCTTAATGGAACAGGTATGAGCTCACTGGACATGGGAGACATTGTTTGGCCTTTAAAGCTCAAGGGGGATTTATGTGCAACAAGTCCAACTTTTTACAATAGAATGTTATCTGTAATGCGTGGGTCCTGGGGTTTTCTGTATTAGAGATCTTTCTGTAAATTGGATCTCTAAATCTGCTAAAACTCGTTACAGTGGTTGATTGCCCCAGAATCGCCTGGTGTGGACTAACCCTAAAGGGGATATCCATCCAAAATCTGTTTGTGCAAACAGAAAGGAAATGTAATTGTAAGCAGCTTTCCAGCGTACATTCAATTACACATTTTTATTAGTTTCAACTGTATTTGTATTGAAAAACGTCCTCGTGTTCTTTGGGTCTAACTCATGAAACGACGTCGCAGAAATCTCTCCTCCAAGTCTGTTAATCAGTTGGCTTCTGCTACGTTGTTTCAGGAGTCGGAGCCAGGAGTGCAGGGAATACAAATGGCCAAGCTTTCCGTAACAAATACATTTACAAATAATGTTTAAAAACCAATGAAAATGTTAAATGATAAAAAATAAAATAATTAATGTTTATTGGATTACATTTTCTATCACCATGAGTTGTTTCCTTTTAACTTGTTGTTTGCCAGCCCACAGCTCTAGAATCTCATATTTCGTCATTATCAAATGATTTTAAATTCAAATATGAGATCAGTTATACACCAAGCTGCTGAAATAGATTTTCATTTAGTAAGATTATGGTACTGTAAGCATAACTATGGATTTTTATTTATTTATTTAACACCGTTAAATCAAGTCAGTGAAAACAACAGTGAAGAACTGTTTGCTTAAATAGGACATTATTATATAAGTTTCAGAGGTTTATGGATAATGGATTTCCAGGTAAAGCTATGTTATCCATTATCTGTTATCCGGAATGCTTGGGACTTGGGTTTTTCTAGACAAAGGGTCCTTCTGTAATTTGGATTTCCATACATATATATATATATATATATTTAAAGAACCAGTAACATCAATTTTAAAAAAAAAAAAATTGTGTGTACCACGAAAAAAAACCCACCATCTTAAACTTTAAAATCACAAAGTCTTTATTAAGAAATAACTTAACTCCACTTGCGCTCCTCTTCAGAAAAGGCGACAGGGCGACGATCCATCGCGTATCGCTTGATTTCTCCTCCCTGGCTATCTCCTTTAAGGCCTTTTCTATTAACTCCTTTAATGCCTTTTCTGAAGAGGAGCTCAAGTGGAGTTTGAGTAAGTTATTCTTAATAAAGACCTTGCAATTTCAAATGTTAAAATGTGTTGGGGATTTTTTTTCGTGGTATACTAACGAATTAAAAAAAAAAAAAAAATTTATGTTACTGGTCCTTTAAGTGTGCCACCAATATGGGTTCATGAAGCTTAGTTACCATCAAATACAAGGTACAGGTATGGGATTCATTATCCAGAAACTCGTTTTCCAGAAAGCTCCAAATTACAGAAAGGATGCCTCCCACGGATTCAATTTTATCCAAATAATCCAATTTCTTTTTATCCAAATATTTAAAAGTGATTTCCTTTTTCTCTGTAATAATAAAACAGTATCTTGTACTTGATCCCAACTAAGATATAATGAATTCTTATTGGAGGCAAAACCAGCCTATTGGGTTTATTTAATCTTTATATGATTAGTAGACTTGAGGTTTGAAGTTCCAAATGAGAGAAAGATCCATTATCTGGAAAACCCCATGTGCCGAGCATTCTGGTCCCATACTTGTACTGTTTTATTATTACAGGTATTTGAACCCTTATTCGGAAACCTGTGATCCAGAAAGCTCCGAATTACTGAATGGCCATCTCCCATAGACTCCATTATAATGAAATAATCCAAATTTTCCTTTTTCCAAATTATGGAAAGGATGCCTCCCACAGACTCAATTTTATCCGTTAACCGGCAAACCCCAGGTCCTGAGAATTCTGGATGATAGGTCCCATACTGTACAGAGAGAAACAGTTTAAATATTTTTTTTTTAAGTTATTTAAAGTAGATATTTATTTTCTTATTATTAGATTAAACTAACCTCTGTTGCGTATGGCCTTGCCCTAATCTAGTGCTTTCTGGATATTGGATTTCCGAATAAGAGATCCCATACTTATGCCATAGCTGCATAATGCTATAAAGGGATAGGACATTCTATTTATGTTTAATTCTATTATTGCTGCAGATATGGGATCCCTTCTCCATAAACCCATTATCCTGAAAGCTCCGAATTACGGAAAGGCCGTCTCCCATAGACTCCATTTTATCCAAATAATCCACAAAAAAAAACAATTTTTTTTTTATCACTGTTATAATGAAACAGTAGCTTGTACTTGAGACAAACTAAGCTATAATTAATCCTTATTGGAAGCAAAACTAGCCTATTGGGTTTATTTAATGTTTACATGATTTTCTAGTAGATCTAAGGGATAATCCAAATTACGGATATCTGGAAAACCCCAGGTCCTGAGCATTCTGGATAACAGGTCCCACATCTGTATATTCTTTTGTTCCTTCGGCATTACAGTAAGAGATTTCAGTGCATAATAAATAAATAGATTTTATTCTGTGAAAACCCTGAAAAACCTGGTGACAGAGGAAACCCATTATCCCTCCCTTCCATAAATACAGCAGCACTTGTATTACAAGAGCCTCTAAGCACTGAGGATTCGTTTGAACAACGGGCAAATATGAGAATAGCAGGAATACGTTTCATCTTTAGTCAAACTATAATGTTCTTTGTTTTATTTAATTCCACCTTTTAGGAATTTGTTTCAGAGTATTCTTTTCTATTGAAATGGGAGAAAGAGAGAGAGAGAGAGAGAGACCGTTGGCATAAAAATAAACTGTGATCTCATGACGGGAGCAGCTTTGTATTCCTTTTCATTTCAGTTCGGCATTAGGGAAACTGTTGCCCTTCAGCCCATGAAATTGTGTCACAAGCGAGAGAAAGACACTTTATTCTTTGGGAGTATTAGGGGAGCTTTTTATTTTTTTTATTTCTCAGATCAGAATTAATTACAATATATTGGGCATTATTTATGTTTTATCAGCTCATTTATCAGCTATGGGATCTATTGTATGGAAACAAGTTATCCTGAAAGCTTTGCCATGCCAAAATACCTCTTTCCATAAATCGGGAAACAATAGTTTTGGACTCCCTTTTCCTCTTTAAAGGGAAACTGTCATGGGAAAACGTTTTTTGTTTTTAACGCATCAGTTAATAGTGCTGCTCCAGTAGACTTCTGCACTGAAATCCATTTCTAAAAAGAGCAAACAGATTTTTTTTTATATTCAGTTTTGAAATCTGACATGGGGCAAGACATATTGTCAATTTCCCAGCTGTCCCAGTCATGTTACCTGTGCCAGGACTTTAGGAGGGAACTGCTTTCTGGCAGGCTGTTGTTTTTCCTTCTCAATGTAACTGAATAGTACGTAGTGGGACATGGGTTTTTACTATTGAGTGCTGTTCTTAGATCTACCAGGCAGCTGTTATCTTGTGTTAGGGAGCTGTTATCTGGTTACCTTCCCATTGTTCTGTTGTTAGGCTGCTGGGGGGGAAGATATAACTCCAACTTGCAGCACAGCAGTAAAGAGTGATTGACGTTTATTTCTTTGCCTTTCCTTGCCCTTTAAAGTATGAAGATCCAAATTACGATCCATTATTCAGAAAACCTCAGGTCCCGAGCATTCTGGATAACAGGTCCCATACAGTAACTGTACTTTATTATGAATTAGTCCCCCAGGGTTCTCCAAAATAACTATTGTGTGTCATGCCACTTGCAGAGAAGTATTCACAGTTTCAGCAGCCCAAGTCATTAAAATGATTTGCTTCCAAATAACTGCAGTTGTTAAAGGACTGATGGCTGCTACAGACTGGAGTACAGTAGACGTGGCAGATTCTGAGAGTTCTGGTTGAACCGGATCCTTCCCGACGGAGTCCATTGCCAGTATTTACATAGAATGATAGTAGGAAATCTCGGACTGATCATGACTGGGATAGTCTAACATTTCTAGTCCTGTCAAACAGGACTAATATGAATAATATGTTACATTTGTTTTGGGAAATTTCAGCTTTTACCCAAACCAATAGCCAGGCTTTATCCTGTACTTAAATAACAAAAGATGGCTATTCTATGTAGAATTTAAGTTGGGAGACTGTGGTTAAAGCTGCTGCCAAATTGTTTTTTAAATGAGTGGAAGCAATTGCTTTTTTAAATACAGGTATGGGATCTGTTATCCGGAAACCCATTATCCAGAAAGCTCCGAATTACAGAAAGGCTGTCTCCCATAGACTAGATTATAATCAAACAGTCCAAAATTTTTGAAATTATTAAAAGTTTTTCTCTGTAGTAATAAAACAGAACCTTGTACTTGATCCCAACTAAGATATAATTAATCCTCATTGGAAGCAAAACCAGCCCATGTGGTTTATTTAAAGTTTATTTGATTTTTATTAGACTGAGGGGCACATTTACTAAGGGTCGAATTGATTCGAAGTGAATATTCAAATCAAATTCGAATTTAAAAAATTCTAATTGATTTTGGGCTTATTGACTATCGAATAGCCCAAAATTCGATTCCAATTGATAAAATTAAAAAATTTGAATTCAACTTTCGAAGTACTGTCCCTTTAAGAAAAATTTGATTTACAAATTCAGCAGGTTATAAAAGGATAAAAAGTATTTTGATCGATTGCTTAAAACAATTTTATCGATCATTTTTTTATTCGATCGTTCGAAAAATCAAATTGCATTAAAACCCCTCGAATTTGAAATTCGAATTTGTGGGGTTTTAATTTGACCTAAATTCGAGGGTCGAATTCCAGGATTTTTTAACCCTCAGAATTCAACCCTTAGTAAATCTGCCCCTTAAGGTATGAAGATCAAAATTACGGATATCTGTTATCCAAAAAATTTCCGGTCCTGAGCATTCTGGATAACAGGTATAACAGTGTCTATGAGAAGTAAACAACTACAGTTTTTATTGGCACTGCACCCCGGCAAATTCAAGCAACTTTATCGAGAGTGCTGGCAACCCTTGGACTTGTATATATAAATAGATTGATAGATAGCTATAGTTGAATGGGGGGAGCACAGTCTTTTCTGTAGCAAGTGTGAACTGATCTAAACTTTATTTAAAGCAACAGTGCCACCTAGGGGTTATTACTTTCTCTGCTGCTGCATTTCCTTCAGTTGCCACTTGTTTTACCAGTGTAGCAGTGCTATATGCCTTTCAGCTGGAGTGGTCGGCACAGATAATTCCTTAGAATGTTGGATCTTACAAGAAGAGTCCTGCTGAATTTCCAGTGCAGACAGCATTAGATTCTGTTCATGTTCATGGATTTATTCTAGCCATTAGATTTAATTCAAACTCATATTAGATCAATCAGTCATGCCCAACCTGTATCCCTTCAGGGATCATCGTGCCAAACTTCACTTAAATCTCACTTAGATCCCCTTGCCTGCTCTCCCTATTCTTAAACTACAAGCGTAAGAATTACAAATCATCAGGGTGCCATTTTTTGTGCCCTTGGTTTTCTCATCTGATCGTTTTTGGGTCATTATTCAGCTGCAGGATCTATGGGTGAGGGATTCCCCAGCCTATACAGCTACTGGCCCAGAGCTTGGTAAAACCATGCTCCTTGTATTGCAGACACGGTGCTAAATAATGAAAATATTCCTTAATCTCATAAAATGTATTTGCTTTACAGCAGGGGTGTCCAACCTTTTGGCTTCGAGGGAAACACTGGAAAAAGAAAAAGTGTCTGGGGCCACGCATGAAATACTCAAACACTTTTGATTTGTAAAAGTAAAGAAAAAGCACAGAAAAGCACTACGATACTCGTTGTATAACCAGATGGAGCTATACACTGGAATATGGGGCACCTGGATATTAAATAGACTTATTATTATATTATTATTATTATTATTACAGGGCAATGGGCAGAGCCCCCCCCCCCTCCTCCTAAATCCTTTGCAACTTGACATTTCCTTGGGAACCAAGCCTTTCAAGCTGGGCCTCATTCATATCCATCCTGGGCCACATGTGGCTCTCGGGCCACAGTTTGGACACCCCTGCTTTACAGAGTTCTCCCGAAAACAAGCATTTGGGTTTGATACATAGCAGAACTATAAGTTTAACCTTGTCTAGAGCTGAGCCCTGCATTTATGGATCCCTTATGTGTTTTCAGCCCTCAGTTCCACCTGCATAATTATTTACATGAGCTTCAGTAGTAACAGGGGCACCTTAGTAGACTTCCATCATAGGTTTGGAAAAGGCTGTTATAAAAAAGTGGCCTTATCATTTTGTTGCAAGAAAATGCACCAACCAACTGTGACCGGATTGGGGAACATGCAGCCAATTTGTTTCTGTCACATCACGATGATACACCGTGGGCAACTGAACTCCTTATGCATCTCCACGAGGCATTGTCTTTGTATAACTGCATACCAGTGGATTAGTTCTAACGTATAACATCTAATAACACATCTTATAACACAGTGCTGTCCTGCTGTATTTATGTATAACGTACATTACTAAAACCAGAGACCACCTCTTACTCAAACCAGCATCTTTCATGGGTCACCAGGCTCAGTGCCTCTGACCTCTTAATCCAACTCTTAGGACCCAGATGTGGGATATTTACCCATTATCCTGAATAACCATTGGGTGGGATCTTACGGGCCGATTTACGAAATTCACGTGAAATGATCGAAGTTCGATCGTACAAATTTTTTGTCAAATCGGATATGCAAATTTGGCCTCTTCGACCATCGAATATCGAATAGATCGAATTATCAGATATTCGATAATTCGATCATTCTATGATCGAAGGATTTAAAATTTTACAATTATTCGACTGCCTACATCGCCAGATTGAACCTACCGCATTGTAATAGAAGCCTATGGGAAGTCCTGCTCGAATACCATTCGTATGGTCAGAGCGTTCGATCGCTCGAATCGTACGAATTTTTTGGACGGTCTAATGAAATTTCACGATTTTTTCGTGAAATCGAATGATCGGTATACGATCGTACCAATTCATCGAGAAATCGGATATCAAGCAAAATGATAGCCTAAAACAATTCGATGGTCGAATCCTTATCGAATTTCGAATTTGGTCAAATTTATTTTGGGGAATAATAGTAAATTTGCCCCTTAGCGTAGTTTAGATGCACATGGGATAAAGCTTCCAGGTGGTGCTGGGAGTTGAAGATAAGGGTTGGATGTTTGCATGTTGAATATTTTTTTGTTGTTGTTCTACAGGTATGGGATTCGTTATCCAGAAACCTGTTATGCAGAAAGCTCCGAAATAACAGAAAGGCTGTTTCTCATAGGTTCCATTTTATCCATATAATCCAAATGTATTTCATTTCTCTCTGTAATAATAAAACAGTAGCTTGTACTTAATCCAAACTAAGATATAATTAATCCTTATTGGAAGCAAAACCAGACCTATCGGATTTATTTAGGCGCACGTTTACTAAGGGTTGAAGTGAAAATTCGAATTTAATTCGAATTTCAAAGATTCGAATTTCGAAGTAATTTTTGGATACTTCGACTAATGAAGTTTGCTGTTTATCTGAAAAATAAAAAATTTCAAGAGAAAAAAAGAAGATTAAAAAAGATGCAAAATATGGAAATATCTGTTATCTGGAAAACCCCAGGTCCCTAGCATTCTGGATAACAGGTCCCATACCTGTACTTAAAGGGCAAGGAAATGCAAAGAAATAAAATCCCATTTTTACTTTCTTTAATGAAAAAAATAAATCTATCTCCAATATACTTTAATTTAAAAATGTGTACCATTTTTATAAGAAACCTGACTGTATGCAGTGAAATTTTCCCTTAATTTATAGCTGTGGAGATAGGAATTGTCAGATGGTCCCCAACTTCTGGTAGGGAAACAATCATACTTATGAACATGCAGGGGGAGTCCCTGCCTTACTTACCAGCCATGCAGAATGCAGCTTTGTTTTTTGATCATTTATGACGATCCCTAAGCAGCCCAGATCACACTGAGCATGTGCACAGTCTTGGTCTTGCAAAGATGTATAACAAAGTTACCAGATGACAGCCCCCTGTGGCCAACTTTAAAAGCATAAATCATCAGTGGGCGTCCCTGCTGTACCACTAGACCAACAGGGTGAGTTATTACACCAATGTAAAGCTATGAGTAACAATCTATAAATACATGCGCATTGCTAAAAAAAACTATAGTTCTTGTGATGCTTGCATTTAACATTCAACTATTGGTCATAAAAAAAAAGACCTCCAAACTCACTATTGATATATGATTCTGTTCCCTATTTGCTAAACATGCCCAAAAGGTAAATCATTCTCCTGTTTTAATCTTTCCATTCAGATATTTATTCTGTTACAGTTGTTTTTTAAATAAAACAATATACACTCTCTCATAAATCAATATAATATTTCCCATGGAACAGAATGCTAACAATGCTATTACGGATGTAGATCATAATGGGACATCATCACTAAAAGTGACCTGACATTAGTAAAGTACAGGCACTCCTGGGGGCAGATTTATCGAATCGAATTTAATTTCGAATTAAAAAAATGGGAATAGTAGGTGAAGTAAAATCCTTTGAATTTGAATATCGAATTAGAAGGATTTTACCGCAATCCGATCGATTGAACAGGAAAAATTTGATCGAACGATTAATCGTTTTTCAATTGAATTTTTTTTATTTCGATCAAAAATAATGATTCCCAATTCGGTAGCTTTGATCTGGCGAACTAGGTGGTCGAATAAAAATTTAAAGGGGAAGTACTTTGACCATCGAATAGTCGAATAAAATTTTATTAGAATATTTGAATTATTCGAAATCGAATATTCGATGGTCGAATTTGCCTAATTTGCATATTCGAAGATTCGAATTCTAATCTTTTTGAAATTCGATCGAACTTCGAATTATTCATGTGAATTTAGTAAATCTGCCCCCTGCTCTATAATGTGCATGCAAACATGTATAAGAGCCCCAGCCCTAAGCAGAATATTTTGGGGGTAACGTTATAAAGGAATGCTTTTACGTTCCCCTGTTTTATGTTGTACATGTTGTGCAGCTGTGAGCCGGCCACATCAGGGGACAGAAATACATCTATTAATGGAACACAGGTCTTGACTGGAAAAAAACAGTGCTTCTTAATTAGCATGGAGGTGCTTTTAAAAGCACAATTCTCACATACCCTCCTAATCCAAAGAAAGAAAATTCTGTAAATGACTATAAAATTATAATGAAGAATGTACTTGGGAGACTTATTTAGCATCAGATTCTGCAGTTGCCCAGACTGTCAGTTCAAAGACTCTTGGCAAATGTGCCCATTATGTAAGTGTCTGTTCTTCCCTTAAAAGGAAAACTAATACTGAAAAAAGCTCCTTTTATATTAAGAGTCTGTTGTAGAATGTAAGAAAAATAAAGAGGAGGATTTCCATAGCTTTTAATAGACTTTAAATTGTATCATGTTTTATGTCTTTTTTCCCTTAAAGGACAAGGAAAGTGTAAAATAGAATAAGGCTAGAAATGCTGTATTTTGTATACTAAACATAAACATGAACTTACTGCACCACAAGCCTAATCAAACAAATGATTTATGCTTTCAAAGTTGGTCACAGGGGGCTGTCATCTTGTAACTTTGTTATACATCTTTGCAAGACCAAGACTGTGCACATGCTCAGTGTGATTTGGGCTTCTTAGGGATCGTCATAAATGATCAAAAACAAAGCTGCTTGAGTTCTGCATGGCTGGTTAGTAAGGCAGGCCCCCCTGCTGTTCATAAGTATGATTGTTTCCCGGGCAGAATTTAGGTACAGTCTGACAATTCCTATCCACAGAAGTAAATGAAGGGAGAATTTCACTGCATACAGTCAGGTTTCTTATAAAAACCGTACATTTTTTTTAATTAAAGCATATTGGAGATAGATTTCTTTTTCATTATGGGATTTTATTTCTTTGCCTTTCCTTGCCCTTTAAAGTGACAGGTCCCAATTTAAGCACATTAGAGTATGATATATGCAATTTCAACAAAAGGCAAAGTTAAAAAAATAATAGAAAACTGAGAATTTGTATATGAAGGCCTTGCTGGCCAAGTTCAGATGTTTGCTGAAGTATGTCCCCCAAGTGCAGAGAATGAAGTTCCTTTTAAAAGAAAGGATTCTAGCAAAGGGTTATACAGACTGTCAGACAGGAATGGACTGCCAATCTGCGGGTTTTGGCAAATTCCAGATGGGCTGCTATAAGGCACCATAGAAAGTCAGTATTTAGTGGGCTGGTGGGGGTGTTTTAGCCTCTATGTGGGCTGATTGGGCCTCTGTGTACCTGAAATTCCAGGGACTATTTTGATTCTCAGTCCAGACCTGCTCTCAGTGCTATTCCTGAACTATCTGCTTTTCCATTCTTTAACCCATAGCCCTTCAAATTTCTTCTCCCTTTCTTTCTTCTCCTTTTTTTTTTTAAAAAAAAAAAGCCCAATTACAGCCATTAGCGTGCTTAGCGGTGTATGAGAGGTTGGAGTGTTCAGAAACCCTTTTATAATAATATATCCAGCAGGTGATAGATTAGATGGAACAAATTGGAACCATTGCACTTAAGGGGTTCCTTTGACTGTTTTAAAAATGTCGTCATTTAAATACACAATCTCGAGCCTCGCCGAACAGTCCACAGCAGGTTAATTTGAATCATATGATTTGTCACTGCCTTCAGCTGACATGAGCTTCATTCCATGTGTGAAGCCATAATAAAGCCATTCCCATCCCAGGCAAACTCCTTGTGAGACGGTGAACTAATCCAGGCCTCACACTGGCATGTTAGCCCTTTCTTTAATTGAAAGCAGGGCCACCTGTTCCTGCAGCAGCAGCCACAGAGAGTGAGGTGCAATAAATCATTTGTTCTCTTCATGGATAAAGAGCCATGGGTTGTTAGCAGGTTACTATGTGAACCCCAAAGAAGCCTTTACTAAAATGTATAATTTTTATTAAAAGCTGTCCCCTGCCCTGCTGGTTCTGACTCTTGAAACAGTTGCCGGACCTGGAGGAGAACTGATTTCTGCTACTTTTGTATCCAAACCAGAGAAAAGAAAGGGATAAACAAAGACTATTTTCAATTGCAATTACATGCAGGGCTGTATTTATGATAAACTTGAATACAGCAAAAAGATGTGAATTTCAAATTTCTAGGAACGTAACAGCGGGCAATGATAGCCACTATATTTGTGAAGATTCTCATTCATCCAGGTCATGGTATATCTGTTGAAATAATTCAAATCAACTGGACTTGGGTTTTTTTTCGTTGAAGACATTTCACCAGTCATCCAACTGGCTTTCTTGGATGAATGGTGAAGCGACTTAAAAAAAAACACAGCAAGTCCAGTTGATTTGACTTATTTGTACAGCTTATGATAGCCACTGTTCTCCATCTCCTCTATGGGCACCATAAAGCAATAGAAATGTTAATAATACAAGTCAGGTATAAAACCTTCACAAACAGTCCCCATCAGGCTTGGTGTGACTTCATGTGGAAATGCAGGAATCGTTCCAGTTTAGCAGTTATGTTAAGCATGGCATGTTGCTGTGTTTTTATGATCTAATGAGTCCTGACATGTGAGAAAGGCATCTGATTTGAGTGCAGATTTTTCTAATTACCTGAGGGTCAGTTACTATAGAACATTTTAGCTCCTTGATAGTTTCTCTTTAGTGTTTTACACATGTGGTAACTTCTTTGTGCTGCTGACAGAGCAGTCATGACGTTTTGCTTACGCCCAAATCGTTAGAAACCAATAAATATTGAAGGCTTATATTTTAGCTTTGCACCTCTTCTAGTTCTACATAAGTCTGCCTATATCTGAAGTAAAGCCAGATATATGTCTGAAACATTTATAGATAAAATAACCCACGTTCTTTCACCCTCTCTCCCAACAGAATACTAGTGTAATGTTGTCGGTGTAGCTTTTTAATGTATAATCCAGTAATTGGCAACAGTTGTCCCAGCCCAATGGTCCAGTATGTAGGTGGCCAGATTGTGCCAAGATCCTCTCAAACCAGATTTTCCCAATATAGTGTCAATTCCTATGGGTCGTTTTAAATTCTATTAGGATTAGAATGCCTACGTAGTGTTACTTGATATAAGTCCATATAAACAATAGCTACATGAGAATAACCCTCAATAATTTTGGCAGGAACCCCAAATTGGAGGGGTGGTTCTTATTGGAAGTTGGGAAGGTGTCACATTTGGTACATCATATAAAATATAGAACAGGCTACATTTATTTACTCTTTGCCTTATCCTCACAGCTGAAGTCAATGTTGATATTTCAAGGTCTCTTAAAGCAAACCTGGAGTTTGTGAAATTCGATCAAGTGAACCTTTTCGTGAAGAAGATCTTCATGCTGAGTGGCAGTTCAGCAGAGACCCATGTAATCACCAGCCAAACAGTAACTAGGGAAGAGGCATTGAAACCTACTGTATCTCTAGAAAAGTATCAGATGCTTCTGTGAAGGAGTGTTTGAAAACCATTTCCCTGCAAGAATACATTTGGAGATCAGTGTCATGCCTACAGAAGGTCTCCTTCAGGACACCCCAAGTAGTGGTCAATTTGGAGACAATACCACATGCCAAAAGTCCTAACATCCTGCTTTGATCTTCATTGTTCCCTTAGTATCCAAGCGAGTCATAAAACGGCTGGTAAGTTTAAAATGGATTTATCATTTTTTTTTCTTTAAATGCCTAGCAGACACATTAAGGCAAATTCACTAAAGCGCAAAAATGCACTAGTGTTGCCTTCACCGACATTTGCCGCACTTCGCCAGGCAAATTTTCGCCAGCGTTAAACAAATTCCCTAAGATGCCAATTTGCACTCAGGGCAGAGAATGGTAGCGAAGTAGCACTACAGTAACTTCGCCAGGCAAAGCGCATTTACGCTAGCGATGCCTAATTTGCATACGGCGCAAACTTAAACGTATAATAGAAGTATATGTTACAGCCACTACATTACTCTACACAAGCCCAGGAAACCTTTAATAAATAAAATAAAGTTGTCCTATTGCCCTAAACATGTGTCCCCTGTATAGTTGAGTTGCCTTATGTTAGGAAATGTAGGTGGAGAAGGAGGGTAACCCCCAAAAAATCTACGCTATTTTTCAGACAATCACCCCACAAAAGGTAAAAGACGCCAGCGTTTTTTGGGACTTTCAGGGTTTTTTTTTCAAACTCATATCTATTACAGTGAACTTCGTCAGGTCTGACCTGGCGAAGTAATATCTACCGTAAGAGGTAGCGTTCACAAAAATGTTCATCTTATTGAATTGCGCAAGTCGATGTCCTTCGTTATCGACAGGGACACTGTTAGTGAATCGGCGAAATTGCTAATTGACGTCCCGCTGGCGAATTAGCGCTATCGTTAGACGCTTCACACTTTAGGGAATTTGCACCATTGTTTCTGGCAGAAAAATACAATTACAGATTCGCTGGGAGGCCTGGATCACCAAGGGTCTTTGGAAAACTGCAAAGAGGATCAAAGTAGAACAATTGAGCAAATTCTACATTCTTCTTTCTTGAAAGGTACCCTCAGGGATGAAATTGGTGACCTGAAAAATCACTGCCCAGCGCCTCTCAGTGTTTCAGGTAGTTTGCTTTAAAGGCATGGTGGCAACTTGCCTGCTGTTTGAGGGGCTATAACTCGGTGCATATGTGGTTCAGTGAGCTAAGAACAGAGCAGAACTGTGTATACACTGTTAGAAGTAATGTAATACCCATGTGGAGAGTTGGAACCACAGCAAAGAACCATTGGTCTTGCAGGAAACCTAGCGCCAATGCACAGTGAACTACCAGGACCAGTGAGGGTTTTCAATTAGATGTACACCAGATGAGCTTAACAACTTGGGTTCCCCATGGAGAGGGACTGGCACCTCAAACTTTCTGACTTTCCTTGTATGCACCAAGTAAGTATGGTGAAAGGCCAAATAAATTGCTGACTGTATTAAACTTATTGAACCGCTAAATAGAGTAAAAATTGTTCATGAATGAACACCGCTGTATTTGTTGAAAAGTTATATCGCTGATTGATATTACATTCCAGTGCGGGAGGACTGTTAAAACATTTGGGGTATTTAGAGATTTGCGTTAGTCTAGATTGGTTCCATTGAAGCCTGTTTGGCGCAAATGCTCTATTTGATGAAATGCCATAGTTCTTGTGTAAAAGCCAGACATTGGCTTACAGACACATCCAATATCCAAACAGAACAGCCTCTGTTAGTACAAAGAAGAAAAGGCGTCTTTAAGATCCTTTAAAAAGTGAAAAACATCCCTTGTAAAAAAAAAGGAGAGCGAATATGAATTAAACTCCACATGGCAACATAACAGATACAGGAAATGTTTTTGAACGGAGAAACTCACATTACAGGCCAAACCTAGGGGATTTATTTCATTTTTTCTTCAAATAATCTGGCAGACCACTACACTATTCAGTGCATTTTTTGTAAATGCTTTGTAAGCAATATGTAACATGAAAGGTTTTTCTTGTGAGAGTTTTATGCCGGAATTTCTTGATTTAGCCATAAATGCTGTTTAGAAAAGTTCCTTACTAATTCCCGCGCTTTGTCTGACCATTGCTCGAAGCACTGAAACAAGCTGCGTATGAGAAGTGTGGGATTACTCTCGGCATATATCCCGTTAATCCCCAATCTGTATGTCACGTGTGCATGAAGAACTCAAAGTCTTTGTACCAGGTAATAAAGAACTTCTCTTATGTTCTCCACTTATGTGATAATGATGTATCTCCCCTACTATTACATTAAGTGCTTCTTATAAGGAAGATTCTGTTCACTTTCCATTGATCAGAAGAACAGGTTAATGTGATTTAAAGCTCAAGGTTTGCCCACATCTAGTAAACCATAGAAAACTTTAAACAACTGACTGGTACAAGTTACCTGCTGATCCTTACATGATTACCTTCTTAGCCCCTCATAGTTATGCAGAAGAGAGTGGTGTGGAAAGTTCTGGTGAGCCATCATGAACATTTGTGTACAATAGAGAACAGTTTCTTGTTCCAACTTCATTGGTGGAAAGTAGGGATTAGTGATGGGCGAATTTATTCGCCAGGGTCGAATTTGCGGCGAATCACCAGTGAAATTTTGCCAAGCGAAATTTCGCCGGCAAAACGAGTCGCGCGTCCCGCGACTCGTTTCGCGAATTTTTTGCCGATTCGCGAATTTTTCGCCGATTCGCGAATTTCGGGAGATTCGCTCATCACTAGTAGGGATGCACCGAATCCAGGATTCGGTTCAGGATTCGGCGAGGATTCGGCTTTTTGGAGCAAGATTTGGATTTGGCCGAATCCTTCTGCCCGGCTGAACCACATTCTAAGTTGCATATGTAAATTAAGGGCAGGGAGGGAAATCGCATTACTTTTTGTCACAAAACAAAGAAGTAAAAAATTTTTCCCCTTCCCACCCCTATGCATATTAGGATTCGGTTTGGTATTCAGCTGAATATTTTGCAGAGCATTCTGGGCATTCGGCCAAATCCAAAATAGTGGATTTGGTGCATCCTTAGTGGAAATGTGCACTTTTGCCAAATGCCTTGGATCCTACCAGTATTTTTATTTAACACACAATGCAACATTAAAAATGGGGCCAAGTGCACATGTCGAGAGAAAGTACAGTGTATGCACAGTATACTCTTGTGCACAGTGACACCTACAGGCACCTTGCACAAACACCACATATTCCCCCTATAGTAGGAAAGCATTTGGGTATATATAATAAACAGAAACCACAAAACTGTATGCATCTTAAAGCAATATGATGCATTCTTCACATCACATAGTCCTTGGTCCATGCAGGTAGTTTCCTGATTCTCTCAGTATGCCTTATAGGAGAGCATCAGGAGTAGGGAAATGTCCTTCATCAAATGGAGCATCTCCAATGTCATATTTAGCAGGAGCAAGGCAACTTGCACTCAATGTGCGTCCATCAGACAGTTCATATGTGTATGGTCCTCGCTGGCATCTCACTTCAAGTGGTGTAGTAAATTTAGATTATCCTTGTTTCAGTATTCTGGGTTTCTTAATTTGGACTAAAGATCTAGGCTGAGAGTGTACTTCTCTTGCACCACGTTTTCTGTCAGTATAAGCCTTGCATTGGCTTGTTAACACTTGACAATGTCAGCAGTAAATGATTTTGTAGGAACAGTATTTGATGGAAGTTTGATGTCTGCAACATGTAACTTAGTGCGCATCTGTCTGCCATGTAATAATTCAGCTGAGATGATTGGGTTGTTGCATGGCATGTTGCTCTTTAGTTATGTAGGAACTCAGTTGTAAATACTTTCCAAGATTTCCCAGTAAAGTTTGCTGTCTGTAGTGCTTCTTTCAGACTTCGGTTGAATCACTCAATTTCTCCATTTGCTTGTGGGTAATACACTGAAGATTTCCTATGCACAGTATTCCTCTCTTTCTCTCGGAAAGATGTCAAACTCAGATTAAACAAACTGTGGTTAGTTGTCCGTTGTCATATGAGAAACAAATGCAATTTCAGGCCAGAGTTATAACAAATCTGCAGTCTATAGGAGCATCTGCAAAAGGACCCACAATAGCAATAGCAAGTTTTCCCATGCTGAATCAGGGAATGGTACTGGCTGAAGTGGTGGTGTAGGTGTCATGATTCTGACAAGAAACACAAGAATGAATGGCAGTTACCACATGGGCATCCATTGCTGGCCACCAGTATAGTTCTCGCAGTCTTTGTTTTGTACATACAATTCCTTGATGACTCTCATGTGCAAGTTGTATGTGTGGTGTTTATACAAATGGTCTGTGAGTGTCACTGCATACACAGGACTTTCTGAACAGCTTGAAAGTGAAAGTAAGAGTTACTGTTGTTATGTAATGGCTGCATGAACCTTCTAATAAAGCAGGGTACCAAACACAACAAATGGTGATAAGGATGTCTTTTCTACCTCTGCAGCAGCCTGCACCTTTTCTACCAAACCCTGGTGAGCCTACCATACCTTACTGTTTATATCCATATGTTTGATAATTACATTATTGCTGCTGACCAAGGGGAGATTTCTGCTGCTAGAAAGCATGCTTTACTTATTCACTGCCTGGGGGCAGAGGGACAGCATATATTCTATACACTACCATCACCTGATGAAACTTATGAAGCTGCTCTTACTGCTATAAAGAACTTTTTTGTGGCAAAAGTAAACGTGGTTGCTGAAAGATATAAATTCCGCCAATGTGGACAGTGTAATGGTGAATACAGAGAACATTTTGTAGCAGCTTTGAGAGAGTTGGTTTACCTGTGAGTTTGGGAATCTAACAGATGAAATGCTAAAAGACCAAATAGTGCAAAAAAAAAACTCACATTGCATTAGAGAGAGACTGCTCCTAGAGCAAGATTTAACCCTTGCAAAGGCTGTTGCAGTTGCTAGCCAAATTGAAACAGCTGTGGCAGAGGCTAAAACTCTCAGTCAGGGAACTGCTGGGAATGTACAGATTGTGAATTCAAAACTGTGGCCTAATAATTTACAGTCACAGGCAAAATACAGTGCTAAGGAAAGGGATTCACTACAAAACTGTGCAGCAAATACAAATAAAAAATACTGCTTTCGCTGTGGTTCAACACAACACCTTGCAAACTATGCTAAATGTTCTGTAAAAGCTACACCATGCCGCAAATGTTTAAAGTCAGGTCACTTTGCTATGGTCTGCCATAGTTCTACTAAAAATGTTCATGAACTCACTACTACAAATGTTACAGTATTCAGTGTGGATAAAGCTGGTACATTTATTCCAGACAAGTTTATATGCACTGTCAATGTCAATACTGCTTCTGCTGACAAGGGACACTCCATTAACCTGATGCTTGATATAGGTTCAGCTTTTTCTATACTACCAAAGCATATTTTCTTGAAATACTTTGCAAAAGAAACGCTTGTTGCACCTGCCCTGAGACTGGTCAGTTACTTTAAGGATCCAATCCCTGTGCTTTGTTGCTTGCCAGTGACTGTACAATTTGAATCAAATACTGCAAAATGTGACTTTTACATTTTGAATAAGGGTACTGCTATACTTGGATGGAATCTCTTTACTGCATTAAACCTACAATTAATTGATGGTCTCATTACAACAGCACCAGTGCCTGCCACATAGCCTGTGTCTAAAATTTCATGACAAAGCAACACTTCACTTGGCTGTGCAAAGAACTTTGTGCACAAAGTTAAGTTGAGACCAGATGTAAAACTAGTACCTGAGAAATTGAGGTGATTGCCCTACTCTATAAGAGAGACTGTCTCACAGGAACTAAAGAAACTGGTAGAGCAAGATGTGATTGAAAAATCAGAATCCTCTGAATGGGTTTTACCAATTGTTGTAGCAAAGAAAACTGGAGGTATTCGATTGTGTGTTGATCTCCATGAACCTAATAAAGCAGTTGTTATGGATAATTATCCCTTGCCACACATAGAGGAAATATTTTCAGAACTCAGAGGAGCAAAATTCTTTTCAATGCTGGACCTTTAGAGAGCTTATCATCAAGTATTACTGCATGAGGAAAGACGAGACCTCACTGCTTTTATAACGCATAATGGTTTGTTTCAGTTCAAGCATGTACCTTATGGACAGGCTTCAGCACCTAGTTGTTTTCAAAGAATGATGTCTTCTATACTACTTGACATACCTGGTATCCAATGCTACTTGGATGACTTGGATGATATAATTGTGTAATGAACAGTCTCCCTGGTGGTCTAGTGGCTTACCTCCATGCAAGCAGGAGCGCCCGCCATACCTCCAGCAGGGATGCTGACCGCGTGCATCCATTGTCCCCCAGCGCCGGTCTTCCCATGTCTAGTCTTGAAGTAAGGTTGAATATCAGACTGAGTTTCTTCTCAACATTTGGCCATTTGCTTTGTAAGATGTCCCATAGTTTTACTTGAATTTGACATGTGAGCCAAACTTGCTTAAAATCAGCAGCTGTAACTGCAGCTGATAATATATCAGTCAATGCTATAACTTCTATGTCCTCATTCAGTGTATCAGAAGTATCAGGTAAAAGTAAACAGCAGTAACATTTTTCAAAATTGATTTGTATTACATTTTGTAGATGAAATTCAATTGCCTTGCTGACCCCATACTGCAAAGTCACATTCAAACTGTACAGTCACTGGCAGGTGCAACAAGCAGATCTTTTGCAAAGTATTTCAAGAAAATATCCTTTGGTAGTAAAGAAAGAGCTGAACCTGTATCAAACATCAGGTTAATGGAGTGTCCCTTGTCAGCAGAAGCAGTATTGACACTGACATTGACAGTGCATATAAACTTGTCTGGAAGAAATGTATCAGCTTTATACACACTTAATACCATAACATTTAAAGCAGTGACTTCATGAACATCTTTAGCTGAACTACAGCAGATCTTAGCAAAACGTCCTACGTTTTTGCATTTGTGGCACTGTACAGCTTTTGCAGGACATGTAGCATAATTTGCAGTGCGTTGTGTTTAACCACAGTGGAAACAGTATTTTTTATTTGTATTTGCTGAATGGTTTTGCAGTGTAGGCGAATCCCTTTCCTTAGCACTGTATTTTCCCTGTGACTGTGCATTCCCAGCAGTTCCCTGACTGAGAGTTTTAGCCTCTGCCATTGCTGTTTCAATTTGGTTAGCAACTGTAATAGCATTAGCAATTAATACGAGGTGAAGTTGTTTTTTCCACTATTTGGTCTCTTAGCATTTCATTTGTTAGATTCCCAAACTCACAGGTAACAACCAGCTCGCTCAAAGCTGCTACAAATTGTTCTGTGGATTTGACATTTCATTGTCCACGTTGAAGGAATTTATATCTTTCAGCAACCACATTTACTCTTGGCATTAAAAAGTTCTTTACAGCTGTAAGAGTAGTTTCATAAGTCTAATCAGGTAATGGTAATGTATAGAATATATGCTGTCCCTCTGCTCCCAGGCAGTGAATAATAAAGCACGCTTTCTAGCTGCAAAATCTCCCCTTGGTCAGCAGCAATAATTTGATTTTCAAACAAATGGATACAAGCAGTAAGGGCTCTTCCAGACAAAGACATTGCAGGGAGATTTGTAGCCTGCGACAAATCGCCGCGTGTTTGGGGCAACAAATCTCCCTGCATCTCTTCCCCCAGTCTTGCGCCAGGTAAAGTCAAAGTCGCGTGCACTATTCACACGCGGCGCTTTTGAAAATCGTGCGAAAATGCATTTGCGAGCAATTTGCAAAAGCGCCGTGCCGCGTGTGAATAGGCACACGCGACTTTGACTTTACCGGGCGCAAGACTGGGGGAAGAGATGCAGGGAGATTTGTTGCCCCAAACACGCGGCGATTTGTCGCAGGCTACAAATCTCCCTGCAATCTCTTCGTCTGGAAGAGCCCTAAGGTATGTTAGGCTCACCAGCATTTGGAAGAAAAGGTGCAGGCTGCTGCAGAGGTGAAAGAGACATCCCGTCGCAAATTTGTTGTGTTTTGATATTTATTCTGATTGCACAATATAACAGTGCTTTATTTTCAGGTTCATGCAGCCATTATACTTCAACAGTAACTTGAACTTTATCCTTTTAAGCAGTATAGAAAGTACAGTGTATGCACAGTATACTCTTGTGCACAATGACACCTGCAGGCACCTTGCACAAACACCACAGAAGTCTGTCTGACAAATAAGACTGAATTCATTTGCAGCCCTCTCAAAGTCAAAGGGCAGAATGCATCTTTTGTGTTTTCTCTTTATGGCAAGGTATAAGGTTATACATTGTCATTAAGAGAAAAGTCAAGAGCCACCCATTCTACCATTTGACTTTGAGAGGGTTGCAAATTAATCTGTTATTCTGATTGAGAGGGTTGCAAATTAATTCAAATTAGTCCAATTCTAACAAAGGGTAAGAAATGGCTAAACAGTGTAAGGTAAGTCCAGCTAGTTATTTAGGGCCAGGTTGTGAGACCAGATGGGAGTAGATATTACTCTAGGGATATGTGAAACCCAAAGGCAAGAAAGGCAATAGTGTATCTAGCTGATTACATTTAGTAAGGAGTCATTCATGACAAAGGGGCTTGATCCCAAAAACATAATTTTCCCTCAAATAAATCACACAGGGGTTTACCCTGCATGAAACTGCTCTGTTGTGCTGGTGCTTTCTGCAAAAATGTGTGTATCAAGCCATAAGCTTATGAAAGGGTCACAAATAAAGCTGTATACAAATGTAACGGAATCACTGGCTTCCATCCTAATAACTGAAATGTAATGTTTGCACTCTCTATAGGTTGGAGAGAGGATTATGTAGCCTGTGGCAGTCCATATAACCTGTGTGTGAGAGGCTAAAGGATATATACATTATATACTACAAACAGGATTACACTGTTTTCCTTCTACATCGGTAATTCATTATATTTTAGTGCCTGCAGTCAGTGGTTAGAAGCAGCAAAACAATACAATATCAGGTTTTAATCTGCATAGTTTCTATGGTGAAACCAGAATTGGCTTCAGTTTGGCTGAACTGACATTATTCAGCTCTAATAAATGTCACTTTGCTATGCTGTGTGTATACAAGCATAAATATGCAGCTTTTTGCCCCACTAAATACAGTGAAATACGATGAGGTTATAGTGTTGTTGTTTTATAGGAGGGGATGTCTGTTAGACTTTCAAGGGAATCTTAAGTGGATCAAGGAATTATTTGCTTTTTCCTTTTTTGTGCCTTTGTGCTTCTTAAGAATATGGGCTTTTTTTATACATTACTTTCAAGATTTTCTCGTTGCACAACAGTGACTTGGGGATCTTCAAATCTTCTCACCTATTTGATTAGGAAATTTTTGGTATCAGCAATACATTGTATTTACCAGGACTATTTCAAGGCCTTGTTAGGCCCTGGACAAAAAGCCAACTGGTAGGTCCCCAATCCCCAGGCATGCAGCGCACCAAAAAAATTTGGGAAGCCATGCCCACTTTTTGGCCACACGCTAAATACCACAACCATTTTAATATAACTCGATCAGTATTAAATGGATAATCAGAATATTAACTGCAGATCTGAAGGCTTATTATATTTACTTCAAAAAATATATATTCAGCATAATTACCCTAGCTGTGCCAGTATAATCACTGCAGTAATAAACAATAAGCACTCCATTGATCCAAGTCAAGCAAGTAAGATGACTAAAACACGGCCAATGAACAGAAAGTCTATGCAACCTTGTCTGTGCTTGTGGCAGATTGGCAGTAAGGCAGAGTCAATAGAGAAATAACTCTGAGAAAACATAAATCTGGAGCGAACCTGTGGAAATTGAGCTTCCTGTTCATTAAAGGGGTTGTTTGTGTTTTGGTAGCCGAGGATGAGCATGGTATAACATTGCTTTATTAGCAGGTTCATGCAGCCATTACACAACGGCAGTAACTTCTTACTTTCACTTTCAAGCTGTACAGAAAGTCCTGTGTATGCACAGTGACACCCGCAGGCCATTTGTATAAACACCACAATTTGCAATTGATTTTCATGTTTTATTATTTGTGGTTTTTAATTATTTAGCTTTTTATTCAGCAGCTCTCTAGTTTGAAATTTTACCTGGTTGCTAGGAAGGGCCGGAACTAGGGGTAGGCAGAAGAGGCACGTGCCTAGGGCGCAAAGATAAAAGGGCGCCAGGCACGTACCTCTTCTGATAACTTTCCCTAGTTCGGACCCTTTTTCCTCACCAACTGCATCTACAGTTTTTAAGAGTATGCACGCTTTGGCGTGTGAGCTCTTACACTCATACGCCTGATCTTCCAGCATATGGGACGTGTCTGCCCTTTCCGTGATTGCGTGTCTCTTCTTTCTGTGTATGCGCGCACGTCTGCTCTTTCTGCACATGCGCGAGTCTGCTCTTCCCGCCCATGCATGCGCATCACTTGCGTTTATTCGGCCATGGCACTAGGAGAGGAGGTATGGTCGGCTGTGATGCCTAGGGCACCAGACCAACTTGGTAGTAGTTTCAATGAGAAACTGGAGTAGGAGTAGGAGAGACCTAAGAAGAAAATAGTAATTAATACCAATAACAACAACATTTATGTCTCTTAACATCACAGCCCATAGCACAATAGATTATGGGCTGTCGAGGGTCTACTCTGTGACTCACATTTGAAAGCCAGGTCAGAAGTAAAAGGCAAATGAATTAAAAACTTTAAAAACTGAAGGATGAACACAGTAGCTGTTCCATGTATAAATACTCCCCAGAACCCATAGCAGGATTGCACAGGGCAATTCCATGTTTAAATACATCCAGAACATATAGCAGGATGAGTGACAAGTAGAGCACATTGGCAATGATTGGCCACAGTGGCCACTCACCTAGGAGGATCCAGGGTGGAGAGCCTGGTGGAGAGCCTGGTGGAGAGGTGGAATCCCTGTCGGGCGTCAGAGAGGCACTATGATGGTGGGTGGTGAGTTGCAGCCTGTGGTAGCCAAAAGCAAAACTCAATTTCTTTGCTGTGGCTCTTCATCTGTGCAATGCCCTGTTCAGATACCAACTTTTCCAACTTATTAAAGCAACCCTGGTCTGTACGTAGGGATGTGAGACATTGTGGCGTAGATAATATGTGATAGATTTCCAAATAATGAAGAGCCCTGTTTTTTTATAAAAGGATATATTCTTAACATAAGTAGCAGGCTACACACAGGTTAAAGGGGTTGTTCACCAGTATGATGTAGACAGGGGAGATTCTTACCACTCCTTTGCCCTGAGGTGACATTAGTGCTAACTCCTGTGCTCACTTTCCAGTGTTGTGGGGGGGGGGGGGGG
>CM044442.1:117702222-117737792 GCA_024363595.1 Xenopus borealis | reverse complement strand
GGGGGGGGGGGGAGGTCCATGCAATTCTCTGCTCTAAGAGACATATTTCCAGTTTGATAGCTAGATATTAAATGTATTTCTCATTAATACACATGATTGAGCTTAGGAGCACCCTGGTGGTGTTTACTTTTGGGCAGAACATAACATTTATGATATAATAGTTACATAGTTAAATTGGGTTGAAAAAAGACAAAGTCATCAAATTCAACCCCTCCAAATTAAAACCCAGCATACACACATCTCCACTCTTTCAAACACAAACCATATATGCCCATAGCTATACTAACTGTAGAGTTTAGTATCAAAATAGCCTTTTATATTATGTCTGTCCAAAAAATCATCCAAGCCCCTTTTAAAAGCATCAACAGAATGAGCCATCACAACATCACCCGGCAGTGCATTCCACAACCTCACTATGAAGAACCACCTACGCTGCTTCAAATGAAAGTCCTTTTCTTCTAGTCTGAAGGGGTGGCCTGTGGTGATCCTCTTTATGGGTAAAAAGGTCCCCTGATATTTGTCTATAATGTCCTCGAATGTATTTGTAAAGTGTAATCATGTCAAGCGCCTTTTTTCCAGAGAAAACAACCCCAACCTGGACAGTCTACCCTCATAATTTAAGTCTTCCATCCCTCTAACCAGTTTAGTTGCACTTAGTCTCTGCACTCTCTCCAGCTCATTTACATCCCTCCTAAGGACTGGAGTCCAAAACTGCACTGCATACTCCAGATGAGGCCTTACTAGGGATCTATAAAGAGGTATAATTATGTTTTCATCCCTTGAGTTTATGCCCTTTTTTATGCAGGACAGAACTTTATTTGCTTTAGTAGCTACAGAATGACACTGCCCAGAATTAGACAACTTGTTATCTATAAAAACCCAAAGATCCTTCTCAATCAAGGAAACCATGCATCATTAGATATATTATTATGACATTGGATTACTACAGGTCTAATAACCCATAGCAACCAATCAGCTCTTTCTTTCAGAAAACAACCCAATACGTCCTGCCTGCAGACTGGCTGATAGAGCAACCTATGACCATATTACTGCATTATTTGCCTTCATCTATATTTGACCCAGGTACTGAGATTTGCTGCAGCACTATCCACAGAATGAGCTGACCCCCAGGAGGCATGACCATGGGTCAAAAAAAGAACTGAGTGTACATTCGTTAAGATGAAAGTTACCGTATGTTGGGTCTAAGATATGTTTGCAAGGATTCTGTTAATTTGTTGAGTAGAGATTCTATCCGCACTCTGGATTATATTAATTTTTATAGCATGAAACTGATACAGGAATAGCTGAACTCCTCTTTGATTTTACAGTCACGTTACAGAGTTGCCATCTGCAGCAGCTGCATTTTCCCAGTGATTTGCTGGACCCACAGTGACAACATTTGTCTTCTCAAATACATTTAAAATAAGAGAGAAGGAGAAGACAGGGCATTTGGTTTTTTTCCTCCTTTCTCTTACGACCATCTGTTCTACAGATGTTATTATATAGGATTACTTCAGATACAATGATAGTAGCATTTCTTTGCTTTATAAAAAACCTCAACAATTCGCACTTGTTTACTTGAATCTGCATAATTCCCCAGTGAGACAGCACAATGCACCAGGGTTTATGTTCGTTCTCACCAGCGTCCCCTTTGATCATGTCTGATGTGCTGACTTTTCTAAACATGCTTAATAATGCTGCCCGCAACTATCACAGGCAAAGAGAACACTACAAAGAAGCCACCAGAGACTAGACAATATCCTAGTCCCTTACTTCAGCAGAAACCTTTCTTCTTTAGCCATTTTATGGGAGGTCATGTTATAAACAGGGTTGAGCTGTTCTTTCCAACGACTTTCTTTTAGGAACATCAGACAGCTAATAAATGTTATTTGTTTAAAGCAAAGCAAGGTTTATTCTACACTTTTTAATTGGATTTGGAGAGAATTTTCTGAAACCAGGTAAACCTGGGAAAGGGCTGGCCTGGTAAGTAGCGGAGTTGGTGCCCTTGAACAACTTGAGGCACAGTATATAAACTATGGAAACTTCTTGACTATGAAGATTCTCATTCATCCAGTCCATGGTACAGTATATCTAACAGAAGTAACTCAAAACAACTGGACTTGCTGAGAAATTTTAATGAAGACATTTCACTGCTTATCCGAGCAGCTTATTCAGTTCAACTGACTGGTGTAGGGGAGTTCTCGGCATATAGACTCTTCCAACTAACAATCACATTGTAACTCTTCAGAGAGGTGACATCTGAAATTCAACTTCAGTTCTCCCTTGATCTACTGCCTGCATGAAACATGGACCAAAGCTGGCTACATCATAACTTTCCATAACTTAAACTTTCATTTTCAAATAATTTCAGTTTTACTGTAATTTTTTTGTTTCATGTGATTTTTTTTTTTCTCGATTTCTATTTAACCTCACATGTTTAAACAGTGGGGGTAAATTAGCCCATGTTCAGTAACTCATGCCAACCAATCATATGTCTGCATTCATTGTTCTACTTTAAAAAGCTAATCACGAATTGGCTTCTATGATTAACTACCCACGTGCAAATTTGCCCAGTGTTGATAAATGAGCCCCACTGAGTATCAGGATACTTGCAACTGACTTTTGGTACTTTTTTGGACCTGGCACTGCTGGTCTTGCAGATATTCTTCAACAGACAGAGGACAGTGCCCAACTTCTTGTCTTCATTATTCACATTTAGAGCCCGGCCAACTGTCCTGTTTTTCACGAGACAGTCCAGATTTTGAAAGCTCAACCCACAGTCCCCAATTGTTACTGAAATGTCCTGACTTTCTCTCTGATCTCCTGCACTGAACAGCCAGAAAAAGATACAAAGTTTCTAAAACTTGTTTTTGTGCTTGTTTGTGGGTGGGGCAAGTGTGCAGAGTGGGCGGGACAAGTGCAGCAGAGCAGGCGGGGCAAGAGACAGAGTGGGTGGAGCAAGAGGCAACCAGGCAGGGGTTAGGAACGGAGTGGGAGGAGGTCTCACTATGTGGAATGGGTCTGGGCTAGCGGGGCCCACGAGGGCTGGGGTCCACTGGGTTTTTTTCCCACTGACTCAGTCTGATGCTGCATAAAAACCACAAAAATATGTTCAGACTTTCATAAAATGAAACATGGCAATTAGGATGTGTAGCCACAAAAATGGGTGTGGCAAATATTTTTGTCCCTCTTTCTAAAACGTTGGGAGCTATGCAAGCCTCCAGCCATCACAGTTATTTACACATTCCATATTGTATGAAGGCAAATTACAAGCAATTCATGTTCATGATATATTAATTTAAGACTACTTAAACTGATCTGCTGTACTAAGACATTCTCTAGTTTTAGATGAGTGTTAGGGTGAGACTGGGCAGTGGAGTATGGAACGCTGTCATATTACCCCCAGGGGACTTAAAGCACTGGCTGGTGGTCCTAGCATGAAGACTAGTTAGGGTAAGACTGTCAGGATTGTTTAATTGTTACATTATCTTGCCTTGCTTATAGAAATAGTGCCACTCTATATGCCATTGCTAAGCAAAATGCCAGCATCTGTGAGCAGTCACCTGTGAAGTTAAAAATGAGGGAGCAGCCTGTAAGTGCCATAATATGACCATCATTTAATGTGCACAAATTGTTGTCAATTAAAGCAACTGCTGAGACTCATACAATATCATATTAAATAGAGCACTTCCTCACATTTATCTAACCATTTTGACCATGATTCTGGTGTCTGTAAAGCTCAGCCCTTTGATAGCTGGTTAATTGATTAGGTTAATTAGGCTCTGTTTTTTCCAATCAGCTACATATAAATTCAAGCTCAGTATTGGGGATGGCACTCATGTCTGGGGGCATGGCAAGAGCGCTATCATTTCCTAAGTGCTAATCTTTCACAAGTACTTAGAAATGGCAGTTATACAAGGCATTGATAAGGCACAAGGAACTGGATTCCCCTGCAATCAACAGCAAACCAGCTGGAATTAGAAGAAAAAAGATTTGTTTGTACCTGCTAGTTTTTAACTTCTTACTCCAACAATGCTTCCCCCTGTGTTTCTCCTCCTATCACTCTGATGCTTCATAAAACTTTTTGCACTACCTCCCCCATCAAATCACAATTCTATACAAATCCCAGCCTCTCTAATTTCATCTCCTTCCCTCTCCACAAATGAAGTATATAAAGTACTCTGTTTAGCTATTCCAGGAAACTCCTCTTTCTCATATAAACTAAGAACTTACAAATCCTGCTCATTTAGTCCATCTCTCTATTGCTGGCAGCTGGGCACATTTCCCCAAACCCTGGCCCTCACCCCATCCCAGTTATATCATGGCCACAGACTCCTTCTTTTCAGTGCAAATTCCAACAGTACAGTACTCTTATCCCTATACCCAAACACATCATTCTTTCCTGTGCTCTCTGGAATGCCAGATCTGTTTGCTACAAACTTACAGCTATACACGACCATTTCAATGCCAATTTCTCTCCCCACTGTACTTTAAAGTTCTTCCACCTGCTCCTTCCTTATCATTCTCCTCATCTGAGGTTCACTGCATTATGCTCTTTTCTCCTGTTTCACTCTGCATTGCTGTTATATATCGACCACTTGGACCAACCACACAATTTTTGGACAACTTTGCTGACTGGCTTCCTTACTTGCTTTCCCATCCGTCATATTAGGTGACTTTAAAATACCTTTTAACAACATTAACAGCCGTTCTGTCTCTAAACGTATTTCAATAACATCCTCTCTAGGCTTATCTTTGCACTCTGACTTCCCCCTTTCACACCAATGGTAATGCTCTGGATCTCATAATTACAAGACTCTGTTCAACCACCAATTTTACTAACTCACCGTTTCCCCTCTTTGATCACAAGATGCTCACATTTCAACTCTCAATCACTCCCTCCTCACTCTAAACCCCAAACACATACCTACCGTGACTTGCAAACTCTGGAAGTTTTGCATCTCTCTTCTTCCTTTGACTCTCTTCACTATAATATCTCAGCAATCTCTTGTCCTAATGTGGCTACCTCTGTCTACTACAGCACACTCACCACCTTAATCAGCTTGCTCCTGTAAAAACTAGATGTGCTAGACCCAAACCACTTCAACCTTGGCACACTGCTCATACTTAAGTGCTCCAAAGACACTCATGTGCACTTGAGCATCACTGGCACAAATCCTGCTCACAATCAGACTTTTGGAGCTACAAATCTGCCCTGTGCTCCTATAACACCAGCCTTTCCCAAGCCAAACAAACATACTTTACTTCACTCATTAACTCCCTTTTTAACAAAACGGCACAACTTCACACTATCAGAAGGAACATTACACTACTCAACCCCGTTAGGCTTCCACCACCCTCCCTCCACACTCCACAGTCTCTCCTGTGCTCCTTCATCCCTGTCACTGATGAGCAAGTCTCAAAACTTTTGGCCTCTTCTCACCTTACTACCTGACCCCTTGATCCTATTCCTTCAAAACTTCTCTGCAACAACAATCCTTGTCTAATCAAAGCCTTAACTCATGTATTTAATATCCCGCTCTGATATTCCTCTCTGACAATAACCTGCTAGACCCACTACAATCTGGTTTTAAACCACAACACTCCACTGAAACTGCCCTGACCTGGCTAACCATGAACTAATGACCTTTTAACAGCTAAAGACAACAAATAATTCTCACTACTAACTGCTTGATCTCTCAGCTACATTTGACACTGTAGATCACCATCTCCTCCTCCAGTCCTTCCATTCACTTGGCCTTCATAAACCACAGACCTGTCCTGTTTCTCTTCTTACCTCACCAATCATTCCTTTAGTGTCTCCTACAACGGAGTACCATCTTCTCCCCACCTCTTTCTGTTGGGGTTCCTCAAGGCTCCGGCCATGGGACCCTTTTAGTTTCCCTAAATATGTCCTCCCCTGGCAAATTAATCGCCTCATATGGTTTCCACTACCACCTCTATGCTGACAATACTCAGATCTATCTCTCCTCTCCCGATCTCAACCCAGAACTCCTAACCCGTGTCTCCTCCTGCCTGTCCGCTATCTCTGCTTGGATTACCTTAAATTAAACCTCTCCAAAATGGAAATGGTTCTCTTTCCTCCAACTTACACCAGTAACATCCCAGAAGTATCCATCATAGCATAACAATAACAATTCCACTATGACCCCATCTCCCCAGGTACAGTGCCCTGGGATTATCCTAGATTCTGGCCTGACATTTACTCCTCATATCCAGTCACTTGTTAAATCATGTCACATCCACTTAAGGAACATATCCAAAATACGATCATTTATCACCCAAGATGCTGCCAAAATTCTTATTCACTCTCCTGTCATATCACATCTAGACTATTGTAATTCTCTTTTAATTTTCCTTCCGTGCCAGAGACTGCCACCTCTCCAGTCCATAATGAACACTGCCACTAGGCTTATACATCTCAGCAACTGCTTCTCCTCTGCCATGCCATTCTGCCAATCCCTGAACTGGCTTCCACTACCCTAGTGAATTAAATTCAAATGAATGACCCTGACATGCAAAGCATTTACTTACAATTACTACGCTCCTCTACTGATCTGCTACTCAACTCTTTTGTCTCATTACCTCCTCACATGCTCGCATTCAAGACTTTGCAAGGGCTGCACCCCTCCTCTGGAATTCTCTCCCACGGTCTGTCCAACTTTCTCCCAACCTTTCAGCTTTCAAGAAATCTCTTAAAATGTCCTCACTCTTAACTACCAAATGCAATACCAAATATAGTACCACATCTCTCACCCACTGATGATCTTGCCCCCTCCCACACCTTGTGTATCATTCCCTTCATTTTAGATTGTAAGCTCTTTCTGCACAGGGCCTTCCTCATCTTTTGTACCGGTATTGATTGAGATGTAGTAACTCCATATGTTCTGTGTATGTAACTCATGGGATTTATTTGTATAATCCCATTTACTTAACAGCGCTATGAAACATGTTGGCCCAATAGAAATGCATGTTAATAATTATAAATAATAATGTTAAATGTTTATGCCTTGCACATCAATCATTCAAACAGAAAGCCAATAGGGTAACTTATAAGGCAAGGGAAGCAGAGTTAAGATTATCCGTACATACATCCCCTAATTTTTTCTTCACAGGAAGACCCAAACGTACAGGAGACAACATCTTTTAAATCCGTTGATTGTATTTTTTTTGCCTTCTGGGTCCTGAAGCAGAAGAAAGCAAATGTTCTGCAGATGTTGTATCTCCTCCCTTAGACACTAGTCTGCTTGCTACTGTATCTTGTCTTCATAATTTAGCAGGCTGTCAGCAGTCATGCACGTTCTAATCAAACCAACAATGGATTGCAACATTATTCATACCTTCACAAGTGCCTGGGTACTTACAGTGATCAGCAGATGAGGCATGGATGAAAGAAACAGAACTGGTTGCTCGGAGCACTAATCTTCAGCCTGTGGGTCTTTAGCTGAGTGCTGTCACTAGGTGCTGAGATTTCTAGTTTAGGGTTAGACCACACAGGAAGATTTAGGGGGATTAGTCACCTGACTACTGATCGCCTCTTCTTTGGGGCAACTAATCTCCCTGAATTGCTTACCGTGTCTCGCACCCACTAAACTGTCGCCTGTGCCTATTTCACACACAGTTTTCAGCCGCGTGTGAAATAGCAGGCGACCAATCTCCCTGAAATCCTCCTGTGTGGTCTAACCCTTAGGGCTTGGGATTCCATCACTGTTTGTGCTTTAAAAACTCCAGTTTTAGGTTAGGCTAAGGCCAGACGGGGAGATTCGGGGGAGATCTGTCACATGGCGACTTCTCGCCGCGAGTTCTCGCCCCCGAATCTCCCCGAATAGCTAGGCGAATCGCACCGCTCCATGTGAACAAGCGCAGGCGTTTTTAAGCCTCGCCGGTGCGCAGCGGTGCCTAGCTATTCGGGGAGATTCGGGGGCGAGAACTCGCGGCGAGAAGTCGCCAGGCGACAGATCTCCCCCGAATCTCTCCGTCTGGCCTTAGCCTTAATGTGACAGCAAGTTGTTCAGGTTGCCATGTACTTGCTAATCTGGTACACTCTCCGTCAATCAGGTCATGGGCCAAAGAAATGGCGAGTGTGATATGGGATTCAAAAATACAGCCCCCCTTTCTATTGTTGCAGTATCTTGTGCAAAGTGCAATCACAACAACAGGAAGGGGAGAGGAGAGGCAGTTTTTCTCACTTTTCTTGTCTGCATCATTGGCAAATTAAATGTTAAAACCAGCCCGAGCCCCAATCTCAGACCCATAGCAAGGTGATGAGGCTATCGTACATGCCCTGATGAAATTCCATGGTCAACTTGAAATCCCACTGGCCATCTGTACTCTCTTTATCAGTGAGTTTCAAGATTCTGGTGTTGGCCCCTTCTTTATGGCCCTCTCGTAACAAGGCTTCATGGACTATTTTCATGGTTATTAAGTTCAGCAACTAAATATTCAGCCTGATTTTACCCAAGTTGATCATGGTCAATAAAGGGGCCTTAAACAATGTTGCAAAAATGACCCCATATGTAATAAAAGGCCCTAAGTGTGCCCAGCAACCAATAAGATGTTTGCTTTTAAACAGTAAATTCTATCTGCTGATTTGTTGCTATGGGCAGGGGCGATCCAGTGCACTTTGCCCCCTGAGGCAGCCTTCAATTAGCCGCCCCCGCTTCCCCACAGCGCTCAATTTTTTAGCACCGGACAGGGGTAGGGGGGGGTCCATGGCACTAGTGCGCGCTCTGCACTACAAGAGCAGGAAATTCGGCTTTTAGTTATCAGGAGCAGCATTTTTTCTGCCCCTGGTAAACAGGTGGTGCGCTGCCGCCTGAGGCGAGTGTCTCAACTCACCTCATTGGTGGAGTGCCCCTGGCTATGGGTTACTGCCACAGGGCAAACTTAGTGCCATTTATTACATATCTCCTTAGTTCCCCAGCAAAGACTGGTCCATTAATCAGCTGCCTTGTCTTACAGTGTGAGCCATCAGGGCAGAGAATAGAAAGGGACACACACTGATAACAATAGCAATACATATACATATAACCTAAAAACCATAGAAAACATGTCATGAATGCATATTGGAAAGTTGCTTGGAATTATGTTTTCTTTTATTAGGCAAATGTTTATCTTGGGGTTGACTTGCCCTTTAGGCTGGGGACAGACAGGGAGATTCGGGGAGATTCTGTCGCCTGGCGTTTAATAGCAGGCGACAATCTCCCCGAACTTCCTTCTCCCTGTCCGTCGCTAGTTTAAATGACAAAGCGCCAGCGCTGTGCTCACGCGGCGCGGCGATTTCCAGAATCGCCCGAAGTTTCCTCACAAAGTAACTTCGGGCGATTCCGGGAATCGCCGCGCCGCGTGTGCACAGCGCTGGCGCTTTGTCATTTAAACTAGCGACGGACAGGGAGAAGGAAGTTCGGGGAGATTGTCGCCTGCTATTAAACGCCAGGCGACAGAATCTCCCCGAATCTCCCTGTCTGTCCCCAGCCTTAAAGATACCTACCCATGGTTAGAAGGAAGAATCCAGCTTCTAGTTGTAAGGGGATGCTGGGAATTGTAGTTTTTAAATGGTAAAGAAACCACGGGTTATCTTATCAGTAGCAGGCCAGAAAGTGGTTAGAATATAACAGTAGGGATCTGACCAGGATTAATGGTGGTACTCAGCCCTGGGATTAGGTGGTGTCTTGTTTCATGGATTTTAGGCCATCTGTTCTTCCCTCCTACATTCAACTTTTGCTAAACTATAAACGCACGTCCACCTCGGGGACCATAGAAAGGAATTAGAATTCTCCTGCTTTTCATTATCACAAGATTCAGTAACGCACTTCACTGTCAGGATAATCCCCTTCAGCCCTCTTTTTGCACTTGCAGGGAATGTCAAAATGAGAAGTCAAATCCCAGATGTTAGAAAGCTGATGAGGTCCCCGCCTCTCCTGGAGAGCCCACGTTAGGCCGGGGTGTCATTTCTGACAGAACCCTCATGCCCACACCCAATATTCATTAGGTTTGTGTTAGTAATTTGTTTAGCTGTTCACATACTACACTTCCACCTTAATCCCTCTTGGCCATTTACATTACTTAATGTGTCCTCTGGCTTTTTCTACAGAGATTTAATTTCCTATCGTTCAAGGGCTGGAGTTTACATTTCTTTGTGTAAGTTAAAAAGCCCTTTGGGGTATTTCAAATTGCCCAGATTCTTCTGCTCATTATTGCAGGTAGTCATTTTTAATTTAACGTTTTATTTCCCAAAGGTTTACATGCACCTTTCTTCATCCTGGAGACTGGACAATCACTGATAGGATTAGTTTGCCTTAAATGAAAAGCAACGACTGGGGGGGGGGGGGTTGGCTTGTTTCAGAGATCAACATTTATTGCTAAAACAAGGGAATGGTTTCAAACAACAATGGCAGCCAGTAATATGATTGACACAAAAATAATGGTAAATAAGCAATCATTGTTATTGCTTGCAGGTTTTGGGGGTTTGGAGATCACCCCCAATCCACCCAGAAAAATACAATGGATTTACATTCACAGTGTGCTTCACTCACCACTCCAGCTATATGCTATTTTGTGAGTTTATAAAGAATTTCAGAGTGAGAAAAATAATTGTCTTGCATGGGATACACATTGGAGAGTGAAAGGATTTTGACAGGGGATTGAGCTCAGTGCTGTTGCCAGAAAGCACTGAGCACTATCACTTCATCTAACCATATAGTGTTTGACTACACAAAGCACAGCAGGAAGGAGAGAGGTGCATGGGTTGAACCCCAGTACTTAGAAGGTCTGAACCTTCTTCCCCACTGCAGTTGTGGTGTTCATAGTATAGAGCAAACTGGTTTTGATTCCAAGGCATTTTATGCAAACAGTCTAAAATTACTTCCCATTTTGTAGGAGGTTTCACAGATGTTCCAGTATCACCCTACAGTCCAAAATGCATTCTGTTAAGTTAATTGGTTCCTAAAGAACCAGAATTATATAGTGTCAGGTTAATATCCTAGTCACACTATCTGTCCTATCCCCAACCCAATTGCTGCATGCACGGATTGGGAAGCAAATGGGGACCCCCGAGATCCACCAATAGGCCGGGGGACATCAGATACTTCTTCGAAGGATCAGCACACATTGTAGTAAGACCTTTTTCAAGGATGGTGGGACTGAAACGTCGGGTATAATGTGTTTCGTTTGAAATAAACACTACCACTTCACCTTACTACAGTGTGTGCTGATACTCCTGCTGGTACTGTGGGGAAAAAAAAAATATATATATATATATATATACAGAATATACATTCCTGACTGCGAGCTCTACTAGGGCTGATGGTGATACTTATTATAAACAGTTGCCAATAAAGCAATAGATAATGTGTCTGTGCAATATAAAGTATACTTTGAAAACAGTTCCTTTAATTAGCATAGACATTCTATAGTAATTTATATAGCACTTCAGTGTATCAGTAACTGCCCGAGGCCTTTATATGAGATATCCCTTACCAACAGCTCTTACAAAGCAACATGCTGCCAATTTATTCTAGTGCAGTAACCCATAGCAACCAGCCAGTGAGAAACTTTTATTGTACTATTGTCATTAAAATGCAGAATGCCAAAGTTGGATTGTTTTCCCAAAGCTAGAAGCAAATCTACACAAGGTTTTGCCTAAACCATAGACATGTTATCCTGTTAGCATATGTGGAAAAAAGAAATGGATTCCCCCAAAGAGACTTGTGTATTTGCCCCTTGTTCTACAGATTAAATGTGCAGTAAATATGCTTTCAGTTCAGTGAAACCATTTCAGTGTCAGCTTTCTTCCGGGACTTCATGTGATCCACAAGGCTGGGGACTCTGCTGGCTGCTAGAGAGAAATAAGAAATACCGAGGAAGCCAAGTGAAATCTCTCCTTACTGTATAAATAAGTTAGAAGTGCAGGAAACATTGCCATTTCTGCACACTGTATATATATATATATTTTTTTCTTTTAAATCCCTCTTTTACATCAGTATTCACTGATCTCACTTCAGGCTTTGCAGCCAGGACAGACTGGAAGGCCAGACTTAAAATCCATTCTCTCATGTTTGGTGAAAACCTGGCACAATGAAGACAAGACTCTGCAAAACAGAAGTATAGCTGCAAACCTATGTGCAATAATCTGCTATTCTAAATATTTTCAGGGCTTTCTTCCTAGCTCTGGGATGCCATACTGTTTAGTTGGAGTACACTCTCCCAACTATCAGACTTGCCCCACCTAGGTGTGGTGTTTATACAAATGGCCTGCAGGTGTCACCATGGATACACAGGACTTTCTGTACAGCTTGAAAGTGAAAGTAAGAGTGACTGCTGTTATGTAATGGCTGCATGAACCTGCTAATAAAGCACTGTTATACTCTCCTCATCCTCGGCTTACAAACACAACAAATGGCCATAAGGATGTCTTTTCTACCTCTGCAGCAGCCTGCACCTTATCAAACCCTGGTGAGCCTACCATACCTTTTACTGCTTGGATCCGTATGTTTGATAATTACTTTATTGCTGCTGACCAAGGGGAGGTTTCTGCTGCTAGAAAGCGTGCTTTACTTATTCACTTTCTGGGGGCAGAGGGACAGCGTATATTCTTTACATTACCATCACCTGATTAAAGTTATGAAACTGCTCTTACTGCTATAAAGAATTTTTTCGTGCCAAGAGTAATTGTGGTTGCTGAAAGATATAAATTCCGCCAACGTGGACATCCTAATGGCGAATCCAAAGAACATTTTGTTTGAGAATCTAACAGATGAAATGCTAAGAGACCAAATAGTGGAAAAAACAAACTCACCACGCATTAGAGAGAGACTGCTCCTAGAGCAAGATTTAACCCTTGCAAAGGCTATAACAGTTGCTAGCCAAATTGAAACAGCTGTGGCAGGGGCTAAAACTCTCAGTCAGGGAACTGCTGGGAATGTACAGATTGTGAATTCAAAACTGTGGCCTTATAATGTGCAGTCACAGGAAAAATACAGTGCTAAAGCTGGCCATAGACGTAAAGATTTTTGAAAGATCCAATAGTTATCGTGAGACCACGATTGTCTCAAAACGATTGTTTAAATGCCTGATGTGTCCATCAACTAAAAAGACCATTTCAGGCGATATTGCCAGCAAAACTGAAGGATCGCAGCCTGCTTGGCCCTGCAAACATAGGTAGATTGCATGGGGACCAATAAAGATTTTCTAACCTGGCCGATCAATCATCAGACCAATGTCGGACGAAAAATCGTAAGATGAACGATCGTTTGTATCCCACTAATCGCACGATAATTTGACAGATTGGTCGGACTTCCATAAGATCGGTCGTTCGGCAGGGAAATATCGTTGCGTCTATGGGGAGCTAAAGGAAAGGGATTCACTACAAAACCGTGCAGCAAATACAAATAAAAAATACTGTTTTCGCTGTGGTTCAACACAACACCTTGCAAACTATGCTACGTGTCCTGCAAAAGCTATACAGTGCTGCAAATGTTTAAAGTCAGGTCACTTTGCTACGGTCTGCCGTAGTTCTACTAAAGATGTTCATGAACTCACTACTACAAATGTTACAGTATTCAGTATTCTGGTACATTTATTCCAGACAAGTTTATATGCGCTGTCAATGTCAATACTGCTTCTGCTGACAAGGGACACTACATTAACCTGATGCTTGATACAGGTTCAGCGGTTTCTATACTACCAAAGAATATTTTCTTGAAATACTTTGCAATAGATACGCTTGTTGCACCTGCCCTGAGACTGGTCCAATTCCTGTGCTTGGTTGCTTGCCAGTGAATGTGAATCAAATACTGCAAAATGTAACTTTAACATTGTGAATAAAGGTATCTCTTTGCTGCATTAAACCTACAATTAATTCATGGTCTCAGTAGATAGTGCAGGACAAATGGAAGATGAGGCAGTTTAACTGCTAAAGTGCATATTTATTTTCAGGCCACACTACATGTTTCGAACACCAACTGTCCTTGATAAAGGACAGTTGGTGTCCGAAACATGTAGTGTGGCCTGAAAATAAATATGCACTTTAGCAGTTAAACTGCCTAATCTTCCATTTGTCCTGCACTATCTACTGTTCTAATAAGTTTTGGGTGTTTGGACGGAGCACCTGTGGGACAATTGGAAAAAGCTTGCTCCACTCCCTGTGAACCAGTAATATTATAATTCATGGTCTCATTACTACAACACCAGTGCCTGCCACAAAGCCTGTGTCTAAAATTTCACCACAAAGCAACACTTCACTTGGCTTTGCACAGAACTTTGTACACAAAGTTCAGCTGAGACCAGAGGTAAAACCAATACACTATAAATTGAGGAGATTGCCCTACTCTATAAGCGAGGCTCTCTCACAGGAACTAGGCAGTGGTTCTCAACCTGGGGGTCGGGACCCCTTTGGGGGTCGAATGACCCTTTTACAGGGGTCACCTAAGGGGTATCCAAACTACAAAACCATTGTTCGGACAGGATGGGTTAAAGAATAGTGTTGCATTGGCCATTTGTTATTAAGGGAATGCGCAGTAGCTGACAATTTCAGTGCTATCGGCTGCTTCCGGGTAGTAAGAGAGAGAGTACTCCAAGTCGAGAAGAGGGAGCTGAAGACTGAATGCAACGTCTTCCGATAGCCTTCCTCTGATTGGTGGATTTTTGCTTTTTTTTCTTCTGCCAGACTTCTCAATATTTACATGACGATTCATAACAGTAGCAAAATTACAGTCATGAAGTATTCCAAACATGTGACAAGGGTTGAGGAGACTGCCTCATACAGACTTAGATAAACAAAAGGAATTCTGGGAATGAATTCCAAATGAGCTCCAAGAGTCATGAAGTAGCAATGAAAATTATTTTATGGTTGGGGGTCACCACAACATGAGGAACTGTATTAAAGGAAAACTATACCCCCGGAACAATGTAGGTCTCTATAAACAGATATTGCATAAAACAACTCATATGTAAAACCCTGCTTCATGTAAATAAACCATTTTCATAATAATACACTTTTTTAGTAGCATGTGCCATTGGGTAATCCTAAATAGAAAATAGCCATTTTAAAAAATAAGGACAGTCTCCTGGGATCCTAGGATCCAACGGTGCACACAAACATACCAAACAAACTATAAAGTTAGGTCACATGAGCCAATTAACAGACAGAGTTGTGTCTTTTGCTTCCACACTTCTTCCTGTTACAGTTAGAGTTGAAATATTTCTGGTCAGGTGATCTGAGGCAGCACACAGACCATCATGAAATGGTGGTTCAAGGCAAGAGATGTAAAAGGGCAATATTTACTTAAATATATATACCAGGTAGGTAAGATTCTTTAATATGTCACTTGATTTGATATAAACTATCTGTTGCTCAAAAATTCATTTTCGGGGTATAGTTTTCCTTTAATGGGTCGTGGCATTAGGAAGGTTGAGAACCACTGAACTAGAGCAACGTGCCATGCAACAACTCAATAATCTACAGCAGAATTATTACATGGCAGACAGATGTGCACTAGGTTATATGTTGCAGATATCAGACTTCCACCAAATACTGTTCCTACAAACTCATCTACTGCTGACATTGTCAAATGTCAAAAAGCCAAATGCAAGGCTTATACTGATAGAAAATGAGGCAAAAGAGAAGTGAACCAGGAATACTGAAACAAGGACAATCTAAATTTACTACACCACTTGGAGTGAGATGCCAGCAAGGACCATACACATATAAACTGTCTGATGGACGCATATGGAATGCAAGTTGTCTTGCTCCTGCTAGATATGACTTTGGAGACATTCCATTTGATGAAGGACATTTTCCTACTCCAAATGCCAACCGCAATAAGCCTGAAGAAAGTGAACCTATAAGGAATACTGAGAGAATCAGAAAACTAAAACTACCTGCATGGACCCAGGACTAAGTGATTTGAATAATGTTTATTATTGCTTTAAGATGCATTGTTGTAGTTTATTACATTTGCCCAAATGCTATCCTACTATAGGGGGAATATGTGGTGTTTATACAAATGCCTGCGGGTGTCACTGTGCATACACAGGACTTTCTGTACAGCTTGAAAGTGAAAATAAGAGTTACTGCTGTTATGTAATGGCTGCATGAACCTGCTAAAAAAGCACTGTTATACTCTCCTCATCCTCGGCTACCAAACACAACACTAGGGTAGCTCTGTCACATGACTGTTACATTAAAGCCACATTCAGCTATTCAAGTATTCGTTTCATGCTGTATAGTTCTCGAGTCTGAGGGCACAAACCCATGGAGACACAGGGAGAACATACATTCTCTTTGCAGACTGTGCCCTGGATGGAATCAAACACAGGACTCTAGCTGTGTATGCACTGATAAAATTTCATGCTAAACTTGAAATACCAGTGGCCATCTTTACTCAGTGGGTTTCAAGATTCTGGTGTTTAAAGGGCAAGTCAACTAAAAAAATATATATTTCTGTGACCATTCTGGGGAGAAGAATGATGTGATGCCCAGAACAAGTGCTGGAGGTTTGTGGAATCAGATCAAGAAAGGAGGGTCCAGTGCATTTATTTAGCATATATAGTGTTCAATCTATAGAACATTCAGAAAGGTACACTGTATACTTAAACATAAAACTGCTTATTAACTAACATTTATTTTGAAATACATGATTAATTATAATTCAATATAATTAATGTCATTCAATTTAAGGGGTCAATTACAAATATAAGCATTGTGTGAAAGTGCCATTTTAGACACAAATCATTGTTGTTTTTTACCCATTATTTAGCACTGTTTCTCATAGTTCTAGCTCAGATGTGGCTGCTTTCCAAGTTGCATCTTGCACAACTGTGACAAATGATCATGTGCCAAAACTAACATAACTGCACTGTCCAGGATTTCATACTTCCAGCTAAGGCCATGGCCTTTATTACACATTTACATTCAATATGTTTGCTGGTTAATTTGTAATACTAATTACCAGATGCTCTGCCCCCAGTTCTCCACTTTCAGGAGGACTCTCCTGCCTTGCCGTCCCCCTGCCTGACTCACCAAAATTTTTCTTTCTTTGAACCTGATCTGTAACACCCTGTCCATGTCATCCCTACTCTCTTTAATATTCTCATCCCCCTTATATCATTGTTCCACCCCCTCCCTTTTGAACTAGCCAGAATTATTGTGCAAGCATACAAGTGCCTAAATGAATTACCTCACTACTTTAATGACAAGTACGGGTATGGGAACTGTTATCCAAAACCCTTGAGACCTGGGTTTTCCAGATAATGGATCATTCCATACTTTGGATCTACATACCATAAGTGTGCTAGAAAATCATGTACACATTAAACAAACCCAATAGGCTGGTTTTGCTTTGAATAATGATTTGTTATATCTTAGCTTAGGTAAAGTACAATGTACTGTTGTATTAATAAAAAGAAAAAGGACATTTAAAAAAATGGGATTATTTGGATAAAAGTAAGTGGGAGATGGCCTTTCCGTAATTCAGAGCTTTCTTAATAACAGGTTTCCAGATGAATGAATTACATCAATTTGTGCAATTTTACAACACCTTTCAACACTTTCAGGTACCTTTGTAAATGACCAAGTAATCTTTTTATTGAGCATTAAATTATACATAGGCTACTCAAGTTTGCTATCAGATGCGCAGTAACAGGGAAAGCTGGAGTCTAGCGTTATCCTTTACCTGAACCACTCTTTAAAGGGATACTTTCATGAGAAAACATGTTTTTTTTTTTTTTTTCAAAATCCATCAGTTAATAGTGCTGCTCCAGTAGACTTCTGCACTGAAATCCATTTCTCAAAAGAGCAAACAGATTTTTTATATTCAGTTTTGAAATCTGACATAGGGCTAGATATTTTGTCAATTTCTCAGCTGCCCCTGGTCATGTGACTTGTGCCAGCACTTTAGGAGGGAACTGCTTTCCAGCAGGTTCTTTTTCCTCAATGTAACTGAAGGATTCACAGTGGGACATGGGTTTTTACTATTGAGTGCTGTTCTTAGATCTACCAGGCAGCTGTTATCTTGTGTTAGGGAGCTGTTATCTGGTTACCTTCCCATTGTTCTGCTGTTAGGCTGCTGGGGGGGGGGGGAAGGGGTGATATCACTCCAACTTGCAGTACAGCAGTAAAGAGTGATTGAAGTTTATAAAAGCACAAGTCACATAACTTGGGGCAGCTGGGAAATTGACAAAATGTCTAGCCCTGTGTCAGATCAACTGATGCATTTTGACAAAAACTTTTTTTCCCATGACAGTCTCCCTTTAAGTTTACAGCACTAATATCTAGTGTTGCTTATAATAGACTGAACTAGAAGAGTATTAGTGATAGCAAAGTATGGCCTAACTTAATTATCTTTGGGTAAAAAAGATGCGTCACTGTAAACAGATTAGTATCTCTGAATTCTTTTCTGGTTCATCATTGGCCTGAACTCACTCTGAACTCTGTTTAGACAGCAAAAATATATCTGGCCTGAGCTTCCAATGCAATTAAAATGTTTAAAAACTGGTATACTGTGTGTTTAGTCAAAACATGAAATTATTATGGTGAGGGTTAAGTTCCAAGTGTTTTGTATGGGGCTAGCTAGAGCTTACCAGGCCCTCAGAATTCCCAGGACTTAGAGCAGCTAACACATATTGCCTGTCACTATACTCAGCAATTGGTCCCAAGGTATAACCTCCTTTTTATTATGTACTTAGTGTGTCCAGCAAGTTCCCCTGATGATAACTCATTCTTCAGCGATGGTGTCAGGATTTGTAGTCAGTGTCTCTGCTAGGTGGAAAATCCAAAGAAAACAGAAGGAAGGAAAGAACAGCTGAGAGAGATTATTTTACTCGGGGTTAGTAGTTTATAAACTGTTATTTTTATAAACAAATTGCACTGTGCTCTCCCCAAAGAATCGAAGCAAGATTGGATGCACTTGCAAGAGTCGTTGCCCAACTAACAGTTATTAATATTGCAGTGAACATTCAACTTCAGGGGCCCCAAAAATACACTAGAGCGTTTCAAAGTCAGTTCAGTAAAATAATGATTGTTGTATAATGTTTCCTCTTTGGTATATGCCAATCTTTCATCAGCCAAGAACTGCATAATTAGCAAAACTGGGAGCCCACTTGTTGGTTGACAGTGTATTTTTATGACAATTCAGAGGTATTCAGGTCCCCCATTTATGATTCAACATCCCGGTCAGGCCCTCTTTACTCATAGCTAGGCCTCACATATATTAAACTATGGCAATTAAAAGTCTTTTACTGTTCCACTGTTGTTTAGTTTTATCCTACATAACCTTACCTTAGTAACCTTAGTAGATTAAGCTTTAATAGGGATCAATTTTTCAAGTTCAACGTTTTGCCCATGTAAATTCTGCCTACCGTCTCAGTTTATATTTAAAAGTGCAGCCTGTTGTGAATTTTTGGGAAAGGACTTAATGATAGTGTAGGGAACCATTTTACTGCTTGGGAAAATAGGGCCCTTCACCATAATGTTGACCCATCCTGCTTCTTTCATTTAAGTTTTAGTGGGGAATTTTCCCCATTTAAGGTTTCGTTCTAGTTCAAACCCATAATTTTGCTTTCAAGCAGTTGTTTGCCTCCCCTCCAGATGCACTACCTGAGATGAAAGTCCCAACTTGTGTTATGAGACAACATTTAGGAACTGATAAGCAAAGCCCTTGGTCACCAAAGAACCTCCTTTCTATATTAGCCAAGTACAGGTAAAGGACCTGTTATCCAGAATGCTCGGGACCAGGGCTTTTTTGGATAAAGAATTTTTTCCATAATTTGGATCTTCATACCTTAAGTCTACTAGAAAGTCATGTCATTATTTAATAAACCCAATAGTCTGGGGTTGCCTCCAATAAGGATTGATTAAATCTTAGTTGGGATCAAGTACAAAGTACTTTTTTATTATTACAGAGAAAATGGAAATTGTTTTTAAATATTTGGACTATTTGGATGAAATGGAGTCTATGGGAAATGGCCTTTCTGTAATTTGGAGCTTTCTGGATAACAGGTTTCTGGATAATGGATACAAGATAAAGGTCTGATACTCCATGGTATGTTCCACAAAAAAATGCATGTTTTTTTTGTTGGATGGACATTTTAGAAGTTAGGTTTTTCTTTTTTTTTTGTGTTTCTCAACCAACTGCTTTTGGCCTGTTGCAAGTCCTTGAGCAAATGATCAGCCCATGGTGGGTTTGTATTACTTTCTGGGCCTTATACAACTTCATGCATAAACTACTCAGGTACCACCAGCCAACAGAGCCAAGAGTACCTAGGAACACAACATTGTAAATAACAAGTTCATGTCGTGCTGCCTAACAAGCTCAATAAATGACAGAGCACGTTCCAATGAAGGGGTTAATTTGCTGTTCTAAGCACCGACGTGCCCCATAAATTTTGGCATCCAATGACATATTTTATTGAAAAAAAAAAGCAATTTGTGAGTTGTCTCTGTTTCGAAAGACTTCATTTATTGCTTTTAAATAATTTTGCCCTCATGAGAGAGAGAATATAGTTAGAGAAGAGAGTGTGCCAAGCAATGCTTTTAATGCCTAATATAACTGTTCTCGTGTATCAAGGACCACAAATCCTCACCAAATATTCATTATATCAGGTTTTGTTCGGCTGTAAACATCGTCCCCTGTATATACTATCCAGCTGGCTTTAAAATGCTGCTTATCTCATTTAGTATGGGAGTTCTTGACTTATTAAAAGTCTTTAAGAATTACTGCCTTTCAGCACAGACATTGGCCTGCTCTCTTGTTATATTTATCATTTTGTGCACTGGAATTTACAGTCTCTGTCATGTTACAAGATTTCTCTTATTTTGTATTGTCCTCCTAAAGCTTCTGGAGCTGAGAAATTACATTTTTTAGTTCCATATACGCAAGCCGACAGTATGAGTAAGAATACAGGTATGGGACCTGTTATCCAGAAATGTCGGGACCTGGGGTTTTCCGGATAATGGATGTTTCTGTAATTTCGATCGTCATACCTTAAGTCTACTAGAAATTTTTTTTAAACAGTAAATAAACCCAATAGGCTGGTTCTGTTTCCAATGAGGATTAAGTACAAAATACTGTTTTATTATTACAAAGATAAAGGAAATCATTTAAAAAAAATTGGATTATTTGGATAAAATAGACTCTTTGGGAAACAGCCTTTCTGGGTTTCCGGATAACAGATCCCATACCTGTACTACAAAATACTCTTCATTTTATGATGCAGAAGCTTCTTTTAATAAGATTGTCAAACTAAGAGGCCTGTGTATATAGGGATTTGACTTTCATAAAGACAACTATCATTTATAAATATGCAGGTTTTTTTTTTTCTAGTTTAAGTCTTTATGTTCTTTAATTGCCGCACTGGGATTTCTGGATTTTGCCATGTTTGGAAATGGTGAGCTTGGCTGCTCAGAAAGTTTGTATTCCTTTCCATTGTTTGTACATTCCTCCCATTTTTGTACTGTTAAATGATCCTGGAGACCAAATGGAATTGTGATGTTGTCAGTGCTGTGTTGTTTAAAGGGAAGCAAACAGAAAGGTCCCAAGGTATTTTATTTGGGGCTTTTTTTCCTTTAACAACTTCTTTTCCAATCAATGTTAGGCTTTTAGTATCGGGACTAGTAATGGGGGCCAGCACTAAATGCAAGTTCCAATTGATGTTCTAGTTGACCATGCACTGTTGGGGCAGTTTTTTTTACTCATTAAGAAACCCATTGTTGAAACATGCCACAAACATATACAGAAGGGAAGAAGTATGGGATCCATTGTCCGGAAGCCTGTTATCCAGAAAGGCCACCTGCCATAGACATTTTAACCAAATAATCCAAATTTTAAAAAATTATTACCTTTTTCTCTATAATAATAAAGCAGTACCTTGATCCAAACTAATATATAATTAATCCTTATTAATAGCGGGGCTGCATCAACACACAGATGCTGCCTCGATCTGAAAATTAAAAAATCCAGGGGAAGTCCGTCGGAGAAGCCCGTCAGGTGACCCCACACACAGGCCAATAAGCTGCCAACTCGGTCTGTTGGCAGCTTTTATTGGCCCGTGCATGGGGGCCTTTAATTTATGAAGATTCAAATAATGGAAAGACCCTGAGAGCATCTCTAGATGATAAAGGAAGGGAAGCCACAGTTCTGCTCCTCCTGAGATCCACTGCCTGCCTGAACAAATGAAACAATGGTGTTTGGCCATCCACATTCCTCTCCCCCCTCCCCCATTCTGGCACCCATCCAATCACCACCTGTTTCCTTATCCCACCCCTTCATCTGTAAGGACCCTTTGGGCTGCAGTTATTCTTATTTAGTAAAAGTAGCGCTGACTTTCCCGTGAGTATAGGTATAGCAGTGCACTGGAGAAATAGCTTCATCTGGTACATGTACCTTTGTACTCAGTACTGTTTTACTCATTGTCCAGATGCAGGTGTGACCATAAATACTAAATGGCTTACTGAATAAATCACCAGCTTTAAAACTGACCGTGCCGTGGATGGTTTCCAGCAATGAAGAGTACATTCAACCACCAAAAAGTAACTACGAGCATTAAAATATGTGATAAAATAGGAGCCAGAAAACTATTTATTATATAGCACACATTGCATTCAGGGATTTCCAGTAGGCTGGGGCACCAATAAGTAAAACAGAAAATAAAAAAAGACAGAGCAATTAAATGATATACACGTGCATTTTTGCAAAAAAATAACTGTTCTTATTGTAAATGTACAATCATGTCGAAAACAACATCAGCTCCACTCTAGCACAAGGATTCTTAAACTGTGGCAGGGAGCTACTGAATGTATCCAATATAAATAGTACACACATTGATAGTACAGGTATGGGACCAGTTATGCAGAATACTCGGGACCTGGGGCTTTCCAGATGTGGATCTTTCCTTAATTTGGATCTTCACACCCCAAGACTACTAGAAAATCACGTAAACATTAAATTAACACAAATTCATGGTATTGTTTTATTATTGCAGAGAAAAAGCTAATTATTTTTAAAAATTTGGATTATTTGATTATGATGGAGCCTATGGGAGACGGCCTTTCTGTAATTTGGAACTTTCTGGATAATGGGTTTCCGGATAATAGATCCCATACCTGTAGTAATTTGTGAGTAGAAAATTCTCAGGTTTCAGTAAAACTCACCAGTTGTGAGAAGAGGTCCAGGTGCTCCGCCCTGAACCCTCAGCTTTACCATGTAAAGAAAAAGAGCAGGCACTCACGACAGACTTGTCATATCATCAGTGGTTTATTCCAGTACACAAGGATACAGCCTTACTGTAGCTGGAGTCTATGATTTAGGCTGGGGACAGACAGGGAGATTCGGGGAGATTCAGTCGCCTGGCGTTTAATAGCAGGCGACAATCTCCCCGCACGTAGTAACTTCGGGCGATTCCGGAAATCGCCGCACCGCGTGTGCACAAAGCCAACGCTTTACATTTCAACTAGCGACGGACAGGGAGAAGGACGTGCGGGGAGATTGCCGCCTGCTATTAAACGCCAGGCGACTGAATCTCCCCGAATCTCCCTGTCTGTCCCTAGCCTAAAGGGAAACTGTCATGGGAAAACGTGTGTTTTTTTTTTTTTTTTTTTTAAATGCATCAGTTAATAGTGCTGCTCCAGTAGACTTTCGCACTGAAATCCATTTCTCAAAAGAGCAAACAGATTTTTTTATTTTCATTTTTGAAATCTGACATGGGGCTAGACATTTTGTCAATTTCCCAGCTGCCCCGGTCATGTGACTTGTGCCAGCACTTTAGGAGGGAACTGCTTTTTGGCAGGCTGTTGTTTTTCCTTCTCAATGTAACTGAATAGTATGCAGTGGGACATGGGTTTTACTATTGAGTGCTGTTCTTAGATCTACCAGGCAGCTGTTATCTTGTGTTAGGGAGCTGTTATATCGCTCCAACTTGCAGCACAGCAGTAAAGAGTGATTGAAGTTTATCAGAGCACAAGTCACATGACTTGGGGCAGCTGGGAAATTGACAATATGTCTAGCCCCATGTCAGATTTCAAAATGAAATATAAAAAAATCTGTTTGCTCTTTTGAGAAATGGATTTCAGTGCAGAATTCTTCTGGAACAGCACTATTAATCGATGCATTTTGAAAAAAAAAATTTCCCATGACAGGATCCCTTTAAGTATATTAGTGATATGAAACGCAGAAGGATGTATCCTTGTGTACTGGAAGAAATCACTGATGATGAGACAAGTCTGCCTTAAGGATTGGTCTTTGCAAGTGCCTGCTCTATTTCTTTACATGAGGCAGGGAGCTAAGCCTGAAGAGATGAAGAGATGAAGACCATTTGCCCTACAAGATGCCCCCGAAAGCACAGGATGAAGGTCTTTTAAGGCAAATTAGTATTTGTACTTGGACCAGAGGTTGATCTGCCAAATTAATCGTTTTGGGGTCTCAACCATACCCAGATGAAGATGCAAAGCAGTTGGAATCAACCACATTTCCCCAAACATCCGTGTGTGTGTGTTTTGCAGGTCTAAGAAGTACAAGGGTGAATCTGTTATTTTTAGCTTTTGCATCTTTATGATTCATACAGGTGGAAGGGGGTACAGGCTTTCACATCTTTTGTCTTGATTTGATTTTCTAGCTTAGCTTAAGAAACTGGAAACATCTGCTTTCTGTATGTGGCCCTCAGGCCATTTCTTCCCCTATTATTCCTAGCTATCTAGTTTCATATGGTGAGTGAGCAGGCAGATTTTGTAGAGCTCCATGCAATTCAATATATGATGCTTTAAAGTTCAGTGGGAATCAGGGGAATCATAAGAACATCAAAAAAAAGTAAAGCAACCAGTTAATGGTAATGTTTCTGTGGTGCTGCTTTGCGCCATTGGTATCTGCTTCCAATATCATTACGATTTGACTCCATCTGCTGCTTATCAGTTGGTCCTAAAATTTTACATCACCTCGTATTTGACACATGAAAGTTATGCACATCACAGCTAATATGGGCTAAATAAATGAAAGAGATATTGTACATGACCATAGCAAGGGCAAATACCCATTCTGTCCCTTTCATACTCCACCCCCCTATACCCAATAAAACACACACCACACCATTTTAATCCCGAATGGAAATAAATTCTGGCCACAGCTTTATTGAACATACACATAAAACCTTTTTGAACAAATTGAACATACATGACAATAATATGACATGCACAAATTAATTCATAAATTAACATTTTAACTGACCTGTTCCCTGAGTCCCTGGCAATGTACCATAAAGTTGCACATTTATTGTACCGGCCACCATCCATCCTATTTCTCCGTCATGGTGGGTACGCAAAAAATTTTGTGCCAACTCCCCTTAACAAGAACCACCTCCCAGAGACCCCCTTGCTCTTAGAGAGGACTTTACCAATAACTCCCATGCTCTGACCATCCAGAGTATCTCCCGTCTCACTGAACACTCCCTTTTCTTGCCAGGGACCCGCCCCCTTCTAAGCTGTAACACTCGTACTCTCCTACCCCATTGGGTTCAAAAACCCCCCTAACTACCACTTTACACCCCTTTTTAACCATACCCACCTAACTCACTCCCTTGCCACTGCTGTGACGACTAGCACCAATACATGTGAACCGTGTAATCCATTAGCCAAAAGAAGTAAGCTAACAGAAAACAAAAATTGAGGGAGGGAGGGTGGGACTCTGAAATTCCTCTTGGACAAAATGGATGCCACTCTTGTCCTCCCCCAGACCTTATAAGCCCTAGCTCCTCCCACGACCTACGTCACTTCACCACCCACATTCTGCCTAGCTACAGCCTGCATTTCCCTGCTCCTGTCATGTGCATCATACAAGACAGCTCTTTGCTTCCTTTACTACAGTATTTTACTAAGGCGGGAGAAGACAAAAACATTGTAGAGCTGCAGACCTATAGCAATTGAATGAAGGCAGGATTTTAGTTGGCCAAGTTCCACTGTATATGTATGTAAGGTTGACAACCTTATCTATATATATTATAAGAGTTATAAAATATTCACAGGGTTTCCTATAGGACAGGATTTCTCTTGTGATTAGAAGAAAGGGGCCTCAATTTAAAGTACAGTGCAGGATGAGTAAGAAAAAAAAGGGCACAATCCCTGCCATACATTTTGCACCACGGACAAATGTCTTTGTGCTCCACCCATCATTATATATATGCTTTAATCTGTTGTAAGGTGCAGACAGCAGTAACACAAATGCTGGGTAAATGAGCATTATTATTATTATTACTTCAGTATAGGGGTATGTGTCCTGCTTGTCATTTTGGAGTTAAGATGGTCATACGTGGTGTTGACCAAACTGCCTGACCATATGGACAATAATGGGCAGTTAGAAACTGTTCATAACGATTATCCACAGCAGTGGTTCTCAACCTGGGGGTCGGGACCCCTTTGGGGGTCGAATGACCCTTTTACAGGGGTCACCTAAGGGGTATCCAAACTACAAAACAATTGTTCGGACAGGATGGGTCAAAGAATAGTGTTGCATTGGCCATTTGTTATTAAGGGAATGCGCAGTAGCTGACAATTTCAGTGCTATCGGCAGCTTCCGGGTAGTAAGAGAGAGAGTACTCCAAGCAGAGAAGAGGGAGCTGAAGACTGAATGCAACGTCTTCCGATGGGCTTCCTCTGATTGGTGGATTTTTGCTTTTTTTTCTTCTGCCAGACTCCTCAATATTTACATAACGATTCATAACAGTAGCAAAATTACAGTCATGAAGTAGCAATGAAAATTATTTTATGTTTGGGGGTCACCCCAACATGAGGAACTGTATTAATGGGTCGTGGCATTAGGAAGGTTGAGAACCACTGTTCTACAGGTTGACTAGAAAGAATGGAGCTATGGAAAGATGGCCATACATGTGTATAACTCTCTCTTACAGTATCCATGGGCCAATTGGTCAGAATATTACATTAGCCAAACTGTGTATTGCCATATTAAGGAATAATTTTCTTTTCTCAGGTGTTTTTCTTTTTTTCAAGTAGAATCTAGGTAGAAATGCTACATTTTCACTTGTTCTTCCTTTCTTTTTTTTTTTTTTCTTTTTTTTTTTTCTTTTTTCTTCTACCCCTTATGTTATCTTTTCCCCTGTAAAGCAATGTATTGTGCCATGCATTCGTGTATTGTGCATTACGATGTTTCTGTAAAAGATCATATGGGAAAAGTGAAAAATGGTCGATATAAAAAGAAAGTTATATATAGTTTATATACAATGATCTCTGACTTTGATATTTACCTCTGCATTATCTTCCCTATCATGGTACAGTCACACCATTCTCTGTACAGCAGTGACCTCTAATTAGAGATCATGCCAAGAACTTACACCCTGAGTATCATGCCTTTCTGGATTAATTAATCAGATAAGGTCCCTTTTTTATTTAATTTAATTTTGGTTACAAGCAAGTCTTTTTTTTCATCTGGACATTAATGACTTTGGTATCCAAACAAGCCTAAATGACAGAAGCCAGAATTTTATTGGTTCAGTTTCTGAATCAGTTAATCATGAAGCCAATTGGTACAAGCACAGTTGGAATCCTGGCTCCCCTCATACTATACCTAAGATATTAGTGGATGTGAAAGGTGGCATGATATCAAAGGCCATGATGAGATCAATGTTTATTAGTCAAGATTTATGGAGAATAATGTATAATCTTTTTCTTTGATTACTTTTTGCCATAAAATCATTATTTTAATATGGATAGTTGGGCTAAGTTGTCCCTGGGCCTCATTAACTAATAAGTAGCCTAGGGCTAAGTGCAAATATCAGCTCTTTTGCCATACTAACCTTTCAGAATGTAAGCTTGAATGGGAGCATAACACAACAATTTTCACTCTTTGCTCAACAATACATCTGCAAAATCTAAATCTCTCTGGAAGTTATGCACAATATACAACATTTATACACCGTTCCACTGTTTGTGTAAAAGTAATCGTGAATATTCAGAACATTGAACTCAGGGCTTCATAGGATGGTTAATAGCAAAAACAGGGTCTGAGTCTCAGTCATTAAGGTCTCTCCAGTGGTGGACTGGCCCACCGGAATACCAGGAAAACTCCTGGTGGGCCAAGGTATCAGTGGGTCCTCATGCTGCTAATCTTTTGGCCTATTTCATGGTCATTCCCTATTTCTATGAGAACAAAGAGGCTAAATAGATGTAATAATTGATTATAGTATGTAAAGTAAACAAACTAGGAGAATGAAGGTTGATTGAGGAGATGAAGAATATTAGTACTGAGAGTGGGCCCCTGGTCTAAGGTTTTTGGGTGGGCCCCTGGTGTCCCAGTCCGACACTCACTCTACATAGTAGAGTTGCTGCTAGTAAATAAGACACAGTGTGTTCATACTGAATTATCCTGGAGTGAAAAGATTCTTGTATGTGTAGTTGTTCCTTATTTCTGTTGCTTCCTTTAAAAATTATTTTGTTTCTAAGTGGTGCCACTAAGATGTGCCAATAGTTTCCCTGTATTAGAAAGATTGCTCAGAGGATCTAATAACTCTTATGTTTTTAACATTCCTCGTGAACTACAAATGAGATATTGCCAAATAAAATAGGTAATCAACATGAATAAGTGGTTTTTGGCTAAGGCACAGATTTTACTGTCTCTACAGCTTTCTTTTATACCTTTTGTATTAGAAATCATTTACCCCGTTTCTAGGTTTTCTGGGGTCAAGACAACCTGAACTGTTTAACTCTTTTGAATGAGTTTTTCCATGAATACCTGAAGAAAGATTCCAGATGTAACACCATGAGTAATAATCCCCCTTTGCCTTCCATCTTCTCTGCTGTTGGTAGACCTCAGACCTCAAAGACAGAACACAGTTCTGATGACTTGAGGACTGTTTTTTTTCAGTATATACAGGACACAGGTAAGATTATCTGAAGGAATCAGTGTGAATGAATTCTTTATCTAGATCTAAATTATAAAGTCCCCAATAAGATTATTTTGATCAAGTGGTGCATCTGTAATTTACAAACATTCGTCCTTTTTTCAAAAGCTTGTAAACTTGAAAAACAGTGTAATAAATCTATGATGTCCAATCAGTTTCAGTGTTTAGATATTGGAGCTTCTATACTTGCATTTGTTAAGGTAGTGGCATAAGGGATGCCTTGATTTGACTTGAGCAATGGGGTTTTTAGGTAGCTCGCAACTACAGGTTTTTTTCCATGTGCTTGTCCGGCAACTGTTGCATGGAAAATGAAGCTCTCAATGCATCCAAAAATGCTGTGTGCTATAACGCTTAAAATGTTGATTGAGTGGTTTGGCTGATCTTGGCCATCCAGCTGGTCAATTAGGGCATATATGTCTAGTCGAGGGCTGTTCAGATCCCCCAGATATTTCATATCCTACTGGAAGTGAAGGATAGCTGTATTTCTACGACTTCTCTTCATGCTGTTCTAATTGCTTTGGTGTGTACAATATGGGTTATCATATGGTAGCCATCTGTCTGACCCTTGTATGGTCAACTTAACTCTACTTTCAAATTCTGTCTTGTACTAGAGATTTGCTGCATGAAGGAGAAGTGAGTTCCTTGATCCCTGTGTTCTTTTCTTCATGAACAATAAACAAAAATACAAGGCATTATATGTTTTTCCTATCACTTTCTTCTGCCTTCACCAATGCCTTAGGGCCTGAGCATGCCCAGCCATGTCAGACCACATGCCATCAGCAAAACCACACCCTCAGATTATTGTAATATGTATAACCTTTACCAATCTGCTACTATTATTGCATTAGTCAACCCAGAAAAGTGACCTCAGGTGATGGTTATAGATTTTATTCAAATTGGTCTGAGACTAATTTGCCAGACTATATAGTTGATGTTGCTAATCTGATTTCCTCATATTTTAGTACATGGATTGCGTTCAAGTTGCATATGGACAGCTGTGTTACATTTTGCCCTACTTGTGGCATTTTCCATTGTTATTTCATAGTACTGGAAACACTGTTTCACCCTATCATAAAAAGAAGTACTTAATGCCGTAGAGCAGTGATCCCCAACCAGTGGCTCGTGAGCAACATGTTGCTCTTCAACCCATTGGATGTTGCTCCCAGTGGCCTTAAAGCAGGAGTTTATTTTTGAATTCCAGGCTTGGAGGCAAGTTTTGTTTGAATAAACTCCAAGTGCACTGCCAAAAAGATCCTTCTTGAACGTGTACATCTAAACAAGGGCTACCAAAGGCACCTGTTTAGCACCACCAGGAAATGTTGCATGCTTGTGTTGCTCGCTAAATCAAGTGAAAATTGTTGAGGACCCCTGCTGTAGAGGCATGATTTCCATCTCAGCCAGGAATACGTTAGGTTCACTTTAAAATGCCTTTGCTATCTTTTTGAATATGAAAATGCCAAATATTTTAATTACACAATATCTTTTTAGCAGCCATGTTTTCCAAATTCCAGCTCTCATAAGCTTAGCATTGTTCTGCAAACATAGATCATTTGTCTAATCCATGATATCTGTTGACATGTTTTAGAACATTTGGGGAACATTAACATGTTTTTTTAAGTAAAACCTCACAATATGTCTGTTCTTAATATTCTGTTAGTACACAGAGCCACCAGTAACTGGATTTTGGTAGACTCTTTTAGTCTTCCTTTCTCTAATGAAGATATAATTTAAACACATGTTAAATATCCTTCTGTTTATGTTTAGCATCTGGAGGGTATTCATTAAATTTTATTTCCCTATTCTTTCTGCTCATATGAATGAACAAACTCCACAAAACAGCTATGTAAACTGGGGTAGATGTCTCTTAGTCATGTCAAAGGGGACCTGTCACCCTAAAAAAAATATTCCAAATCCTATTTTATCACATTAGTCAAACAAAATGAACTTTAATTACACTGTATAAATGATTTGAATCCTTGTTTCCTTCAGTCTGGGAATTCATTATTGTAGTACGCAGACAGGAGCCATTTTGTGGACACTGTTATTAAGGCAAGCCTTGCATTATCTGGTTTTTGCACCAGAATGGGCGACCTGATGTCCATCCCCATGCACTGGTTACACAATTAAATGGTGAAGAGAGAGGGGGATGTGGGCAGTGCAGGGACATCTAGGAAGTGCTGAATGGAAAGTGAAAGTAATTGCCTGCCCCGCCTCTATACCTCAGGCATAGAGGAGGGGCAGGCAATATTTGATTGACAGCTGATATTTTTTAATGAGTTTACCCCGCTATGCATACTTAATTAAAAAAAGAATTTGGATTTCATCGTTAATTTGAATAGGATTTTTATTATACAGCTTTTTATGTCTGGGTGACAGGTCCACTTTAAGCCTTTTCTCTATATATATAGAAACATGTACGCTTTATTACACTGGCTGTTTATTTTGCAGCTTTCTCTAATTTTTCTCTTCTTTTACATAAAGTTGTCTTTGCATTTATTTGGCAGAGTGCCAAATGCCTATGAAGTTGTCTTCTATAATGAAACAGAAGATAACCATGGGATGATGCTCTGGAGATCCATGGCATGTGAACAGTACAGTACCTGTTTCTGAGCCTTCACAGGTTTGGGACACTGCCTCTAACTGGCATTTCTGGAATGATACACCCAATGTGGTTGTACAGCCAAAAACACCAGAAAAACTCAGGCAATACTCCCCTGTTGAATGGGCCACTGAAATCTGACAAAGTTCAGCCCGCACAAGCAACCCACCTAGGCATCTGAATGACTATGTACTTTGGTTTTGCCTCCTGTCTGTTTTTGACCGGGACGGCCTGGTAATTTGAAGGGCTGCCCGGGTCAAAACTTCCTGCCCGGTTTTCCCCCTGATGTCATAGCCACTCCCACTGATGTCACAGCCCGTCCATTGACATTACGGTCATGCCCCTTGCACGTCTCTGCGCTACAGAAAGGTGGCAACCCTATATGTACTATATCAGGGTTTCAAGGTTTTGAACCATAATAGACAGGGGGGAAGATGTTATGACTTTGCATAAGCTGTGTTTAGGTTTTATAAAGTTAATTGCTTTTGAAGGATGTGGGAGGAATTGGTGAACCGATAACAGCCGTCTGCATTACTGTGATACAACATTGGGTTTGTAAAATGTTTTGTAGTTATGGACTAGGCGTCAGTAACAAATAAGGAATCTACATTACAAACAACAGAGCATTTCATTTAAGATGAGGAGGATTAATAAGATTTTGGTTTCATGTGATGGCATTCCCTTAATCAGTAACAATTTCACCAAACATGTGCATTTGAAAAGAAATGTGAAAGAGCAGCAGTTGAGCATCAACTAAACTGGTTGCGTTTTGCACAAGAAAAGCCTATGTAAATACAGAAATCATTATGTTATTTGGTCCAGATGAGAAACATGAGTTGACTCTCTATAAATGAATTCATATTGCCATTTTACACAGTAAAGTGTATATATCACTTTAAGAAATTACAGATATTATTGTGGTGTTTCTATGATGGCAAAAATACAGTGATTTCTTTGTGAAGGCCAAGCTGATTCGGTTTCTGGTGAATGGATAAAGTAATGCGTCAATCTGATTTGAATCATGTGTAGGAAATCCCCTATAATGTCATTATATTGAGCATTGAAGAGAGTGAGATCATGTCAGCACTCTGCCAAGGTCTCTGCCCTCTACAGTGGGACTCATTTTACCTCCTTTCATTTAAGTCATTAAAGCTAATAGGGAGAATTTATCTCTGCTTTTGATATAAGTCAGTGATCAAAGGCTTGTATGAGTGTTTCTATGCAGGATTGTGAAGGGGTTTTCCTAGAATCCGGGAACGCCTCTCACTCTTGGGAGACTGTAACTTTATTGCAGTCTTGTATTTTGGGGGTATTGATTTGAGGATCCATTTTATCCATGATTTTGTATTCATGGCATGTATTGAGAGCATGGATTACTTGCATTATATCCCTGATCGTATAACTGGATTAAAGTGGGCATGATATACCATTGCTGATAGGTCATTTTATCAGTGCATTTTTTCAAGGGAGAATGGAGGCAAAACATTTGCCCCACCCTGCTGGACAGTTCCTGCTTTCCTATTCATTCTTGTTTAAGCCATTATTTTTCTCTAAAATATGGTAGTCCTCATTCTCAAGCAAGTAACCAGAGACATTTGTATAGGTGAAGTGGACCATGTGATTACTGGTTGGCCCGGGAGTTAGAGGTGGCACAGAGACCCTGACTGATTGTCTTTATGAATATGTTTAATTCCTAATGTTTATGAGCCCCTTCGATGGATTTGCTCTAGAGCCCATGAGTTTCTAGTTAGACCCGTTTGATCCTGAGGGATTCTGTCATGATTATTATGGTATAGTTATATTACTAAATTACACTTTGTAGAGTCATTCTACGTTTCAAAATTGTATTCTTGATCCAATACATGTATTTTTTTTAGCTGTTATATTGGTCCGTAGGAAGCCATCTCGTGTCATTGTACCTGATCATGTGCTTTCAGAAAGAACCAATGGAACTGCTTTCAGATGAGCTATCGTTTCTACTACTCAACGTAAGGGAGGAGTCACAGTGTGACTTAGATTTTTACTATTGAGTGCTATTCTACTACTTATATACTGTATCTACTACTAAGGGTTGAAAAAATTCAAATTTCGAAGTAATTTTTGGGTACTCCAACTAGCGAATAGGCCAAAATTTGATTCAAATTGTAAAAAATTTGAATCGATTTTAAATTTGACCATTCGAAAATCGAAGTATTGTCTCTGTAAAAAATTCAAATTCGACCCTTTGCTATTTTAGCCTATGGGGGTCTCCTGGAACCTTTAACGATTTTTATTCGGTAGAAAGCAGTCCCGTTTTCTACTGAATAAACATTTTGATGGTCAAATTTCAAAGTTTTTTAACTTTGAATTTGACCCTTATTAAATCTGCCCCTAAGGGGCACATTTACTAAGAGTCGGAGTGAATTTTCAAATAAAATTTTAATTAAAAAATTTGAATTTGAATTTCAAAGTAATTTTGGGCTACTTCGACTACTGAATAGCCCAAAATTCAATTCGAATTGCAAAAATTTGAATTTTGAAGTACTGTCTCTTTAAAAAAAATCGAATTAAACCATTCGCCACCTTAAACCTGACGAATTGCCATTTTAGCCTATGGGGGACCTCCTATAGCCTTTACAGACGTTTTGGCAAAGTTTCGGTAAATCAAAATCTTTTTAAGTAAAATCATTAAAATCATTCGAATCGTTCGATCAATTTGAGCGATTCGAATTATTCGAATTCGCTTTCGATTGAAACCCCCACAAAAAAATTTAGATGGTGCCCTTAAGTGTCAACAGGTGTTGTGGAGCTGTTACCTTTCACCTTCAAAAAGTTCTGTTGCTATGTTTCTGGGGGAAGGGAGGAGTGAAATCACTCCAACTTGTAGCACAGGAGTACCGAGTTACTGAAGTGTATCAGAGCACAAGACACATGGCTGAGAGCACCTGGGAAACTAATAACATGGAGAGCCCCATGTCAAAAATATTAAATAAAGAAAAATCAATTTGCTCTTTTGAAAATTGGATTTCAATGCAGGACTGGAGGAGTTCTATTACTAACTGATACATTTTGTACAAATGTTTTCCCTGTGACAGATTCCCTTTAAAGGGGAACTAAACCCTAAAAATAAATAGGGCTAAATAGCCATGTTTTATATGAGCTGTGTTCTACAAGCATTTGCTAGTCCTTTCAATTGCATTTTAAATTCCATACCATATGAACCTCCTTTATAGTTTCTGAAGAGCGAAACACAGCGATGATCTGGAACAACAAATAAATGTTTGTGTACTTGCACAGCTGTGAATGTTCCTGTGTTTGTCTGAAGAATTGCCTTTCTGGAATTGAGAGCTGTAGCACTTGAGTTTTCATTTCAACTATTGTTATTTGTGCAGAAATTGGAATTCGATGAACCTTTCCATGCTTGAGGGCTTTCATATGTATTGTTTGGTTGAACATGTATTGCAAATAATTGACATTGTAGTGGAATGTCTTCTGCAGGTAGTCATTTTGGTTTTAGAAATGCATCTGTGGTCCATAAAATAATTTAGTCATTTACTGCAGCCCTGACAAAAGAAGATCTGATTACAATTTTTTCTTGACTCTCATTGCTTCCGTGTCTTTTGTCGAGGTCAAAGGTGAGCCAGGACAGACGTCGACTGCAGGGAGACAAGGATCGCAATTGCGAGAGAGCAGACACGAGACACAAGTTGTATCTATTTGTTCTGTTCTACCATATTGGTGGACAGACCGTTTATTTATAGGTTGAGTACATACATAATTAGTCAATGATTATTATAAGGTGGTCTAGGGTGGTGTCCCTACCACAACCAATTAGAAAGGAGTATTCTCTCTAGAAGTAACCATTTACCTAGTCCTTGTGTACATAGGTGTCCCCTTGAACAGGGCCCAAGCAAACATTGGATGTTTGCTGATGTCTTTTAGGTACTTTCCTGTGTCATGCTGACATATGATTATGAACATGTGCTGAGAGAGATATTTCAGCTTAAAGTAGAGTCCTGCAGCAGGTCGGGTACCCGCAGGTTACCTGCAAAATCCCGCGGTACCCTGCGGGCTGCTC
>CM044442.1:117634107-117699936 GCA_024363595.1 Xenopus borealis | reverse complement strand
CTGCACTGGAATCTGTTTTTCAAAAGAGCAAACAGATTTTTTTATATTTAATTTTGAAATGTGACATGGGGAGAGACAGATTATCGATTTCCCTCAGTCATGTGACTTTTGCTCTAATAAGCCCTCATTTTCTCCCCCCCCCCAGCAGCCCGTCAGCAGAGCAAAGGAAAGATAACCAGATAAAAGCTCCCTGACACAAGCTAAAACCTCCCTTGTAGATATAAGAACAGCACACAGCAGTAAAAATCCAAGTCCCACTATGACTACTTCGCTTACATTGAAATGGAGAAACAGTAGCTTTTCTGAAATCAGTTCCAACATGAAGTGCTGTCTTTTTCTGAAAGCACATGGCCAAGCAAAATGACCTAAGATAAAAATACACTTGCTGGGTTAGGAATGAAATTCTACATGGTAGAGTGAATTATTTGCAGTGTAAACAGTGTAATTTGGAAATAAAAACGACACCATAAAAAGCATGAGAAAATGCTTTTACTAATCTATAGTGTATAGAAAGTGTCCTTTAAAGGGAAACTGCATAGCATTGGTGATCTGTTCGTAATTTCCAATTTACATTCTGATTATGCAGTATATAGAGATGTTTTATTTTTGAACAGGCAGGTGTCTACATCATTATTCATCCTTCGAGCTGAAGGGGAAAAGCCAGAGATGCTAATAAGAGTGAAATGCATTCGCCTCTGTGTTGCAGATGGGTGCTTCAGGCCGAGGACGCTTGGCAGGGTAACGTACTTATGTTTTCATAAATCCGTCACATATGTGTATTCTTGAGCTTTGGAAAGTTTGCATCTATACAACAAACAGAAACCAATTTTCTATTTGTTGTTGTACCTTTCAGCAAACCTGCATGGGATCTGAATGCACTTCTTGCTCTCAAGCACCCCCTGCCTTCTGCATCACCATCTCTACATCTTGCATTCAGTTTAAAAGGAAACTGTCAAGGGAAAACATGTTTTTTTTTTGTTTTTTTTAAACACATCAGTTAATAGTGCTGCTCCAGTAGACTTCTGCACTGAAATCCATTTCTCAAAAGAGCAAACAGATTTTGTTATATTCAGTTTTGAAATCTGACATGAGGCTAGCCATTTTGCCAATTTCCCAGCTGCCCCTGGTCATGTGACTTGTCCCAGCACTTTAGGAGGGAACTGCTTTCTGGCAGGCTGTTGTTTTTCCTTCTGTAACTGAATGGAACGCAGTGGGACATGGGTTTTTACTATTGAGTGCTGTTCTTATATCTACCAGGCAGCTGTTATCTTGTGTTAGGGAGCTGTTATCTGGTTACCTTCCCATTGTTCTGTTGTTAGGCTGCTGGGTGGGGGAAAGGGAGGGGATATCACTCCAACTTGCAGTACAGCAGTAAAGAGTGATTGAAGTTTATCAGAGCACAAGTCACATGACTTGGGGCAGCTGAGAAATTGACAATATGCCTAGCCCCATGTCAGATTTCGAAATGAAATGAAAAATGTTTGCTCTTTTGAGAAATGGATTTCAAGGCAGAATTCTTCTGGAACAGCAGTATTAACTTATGCATTTTGAATTTTTTTGTTTCCCATGACAGGATCCCTTTAAATTTCTGAACCAATTTGCTTTACTGTATTCAGAATGAAATTTAAATGACAATCCATGTAATTAATTTGTATTAAGTGATACTTTAGATCTCCCAACTTATTTTCTTGTACAGGTATGGGACCTGTTATCCAGAGGCCCCTGTAGGTTTCTGGATAATGGATCTTTCCACAATTTGGGTCTACTAAACAAGTAAACATTAAATAAATCCAATAGGCTGGTTTTGCTTCCATATATTAATTATATGTTAGTTTATATCAAGTACAATGTACTATTTTATTATTACTGCTAAAAAGGAAATTAATTTGAAAAAATCTATATTCTTTTATTATAATAGTGTTTATGGGAGACAGCCTTTCCATAATTCGGATCTTTATGGATAACAGGTTTCCATATAACCGACAGGTGTAACAATAGACCCAGCTGCTGTTGGGTGCCCAGAAGAAATACAGAACCTGATAGGGTCCTGATTAGTGAGCATTTCATACTTCTGTGCACAATTAAGAACATCTTGCCAAAGATTGCTTTAGGATGGGGAGCCTAGCATCTTCCAGTTATAAAACAAGTAATTCTAATTCTTTCCTATCACCCCTAGAGGAGCTACAGGGAAGGGATTGATAAACATACACGACTGAAGACACTGGAGTATTAACAGCTGTGTCAGAAATTTGCACAGTGACCCTAAAATGTTGAGATGATTTCTTTGTGTCTCTTAAAATTACAACAACTGTACATACGACTATATGCCGCTCCATTCACAAAGATTACCGAAGAGAAGAAGATGGCGCCCGTGAGTCAGGGGAGTCAATGGGGACCTATCACAATGGGGGGTTAAGTTCTTTAAGACTGACATTGAATGTGGGCATTGCAGCTCCTGACAAATCAGGCCACTAGAACTGTCTTTCTGATATTGTATGATATTGTATGATATTGCTGATATTGTATATAGGTTCTTTCAGGGGTAAGATTGTGCAGGGGGAGGCAGGGAGGGGGGCCAATGGGGACTTATCACAATGGGGGGTTTAGTTCTCCTTTAATGTTTTAGAAGCGGGGCTTGTTTATCAAAATTGAGCAAATTTGCACCAATCAGATTTTTATTTTAAGGAGAATTCAACCTGTTAGGAAAAAAAACCTGTACCCACCCACCCCACTTTGACCCCCCTCCCTCCTCTACCCAGCCCAATTGCCCCCTGGGGAAATGCCCTAACCCATGGCGCATATTCTGTCATCATCCTTATTTGTCAAACGTCCGAAGGAGACCAGCGTTTTTGGCACGTGTGCAGTTGTTCAGCATCGGAAAAATTCTCCAAATGTGCATGCGCTGAATCTCCGTTTTGTTTTCCAAACACGTGAACGAATGGTGCTGCTCTATCAGAATTCTGCACTGCAATCCATTCCTCAAAAGAGCAAACAGATTTTTTAATATTTATTTTTTAAATCTGACATATTGTCAGTTTCCCAGCTGCCCCCAGTCATGTGACTTGTGCTTTGCTAAACTTCAGTGATATCATCCCCTCCACTTCTCCCCAGCAGCCTAACAACAGAACAATGGGGAGGTAACCAGATAACAGCTCCCTAACATAAGATAATAGCTGCCTAACACAAGATAACAGAAGTGTAAACATTATAATTTAGTGTAGTGACATACGGGCAGATTCAGGGAGATTTAGTCACCTGGCAACTAATTGCCTGTTCTTCTGGGCTATAATCTCCCTGAACTGCCTTTGCGTGCCTTCCCATCAGCAATAATGAAAAGTTGCCTGCACTAAGCACACACACAGCATTTCGTTTCCAAAGTCGCCCGAAGTTTCCACGAGGCAACTTTGGGCGACTTCAGAAAAGGAAATGCTGTGTGTGTGCTTAGCGCAGGGACTTTTCATTACTGCGGAAGGGAAGACACTATAAGGCAGTTTGGGGAGCTTGTCGCCCAGAAGAACAGGCAATTAGTTGCCAGGTGACTAAATCTCCCCGAATCTGCCATTGTGTCACTTCCCTTAGAAATACAAACTACATCATAAAAATAATGATGGAATCTCTTTAAGCATTGGTAATGTCAGAGGGAAGAACAGGGCTACAGTGTAGCTACAAGTAGGATTGAAGGGAATGTGAGGTATCTCTCCTTTCAAAAGGAGCTTTTTCCCCAAGGTATTGTTTCAGAGTTGTAATAGGTCTATTTTTTTGCCCATACTGATAGCCAGTTTATTCATTAATCCTTATTCTCCATATGGTTATTTAATGGCTTTCCTGTTGACAAATAATATCTACAGCATAGAGAAACAACAGCTGGTTGAGGTCCCACGAGTACAGATGGTTCAGCTTTATAAAGGGCTCAGTGGGGGTTCAAACTAATGAATAGTTTCACTGTGTGAGTTCAAAACAGATAACTTTTCCCAAGCATTGGGGTCCAGTAGCTTTTAGTTACTCAACTGGAGGAGGAAATGTCTTGCAATGCTGAACTGTACATATCAGTGTCAGAATGCTGCCTGCAGTATGCCTTTGGGTTGAAGCATCTTATAGGGGTTTATTGGTGGGTCAACTTATGGAGAAACAATTTTTATTAAATCAAGGATGTGAAACCTCAGCTGTTGTTGAGCTGCAACATAACTAATAGCACCACAGATTGCAGAAAATCAGAAAATTGTTCTACGAAATAAAGAAAAAACATTGTAGATTTGGTGCCCAGAAATTATATTTCCTGCATTCTTGCCTTGCTGCCACCTTTTCTGCATTAGGAACAACTGGAGACTTTTTAGTGGGTTAAAGACCATCATCAACCATTTTCTCCTGCTTTTATTTACCCCCACTCTATCAAACCTTGTAATGGCCTTTACAGAACAGAAACTAAGACCACATGTCTGATCCTTGGCACATTCCTAGCAATTCTGTTGCAAATATATTATTACTAAGATTATAGACATTTCTCCAAATGAGATTTACAGATAAAATGTGAAATCTTGTCTATTTTATATCGCACACCTGCATTTCACTATGCTTAAAACATGCCTGATAAACTGATAAACTTGGGTCACATATAAATGAAGGGGGGAAAAAAAGAGACTGGGGGAAAATGAGATTTTAATAAAGCAAAATAGTTACGTATTTCATTGAAAAGGTTAAAAAAGTATTTCTCAGGGCTCTTGAATTACCATATTATAATATCTAGGGAAAATTAAAGCACCGGACTGGGTTTGTACTTAGTGGCCTTTCAGTACAGGAAGGTAATATAGATGCAGAACATTAAGGCTCAGTACCAGGGGGCAGCACAGGTGAAACATGCACATCTGTACCCCACACTGCAATGCACAACAGCTATACAGTGGAATATTTCCTGAACAGAAATAGTTTGGTTAGTGCCGGTTCCCAGGAGTAGATCACATTAAAATGTTATAAAATCATGATTTCCTGTACTTGAATGCTTGTGGTTTCTCAACTGGTTCCAGTGTAACAAAGGAGGGGAGTTTATGACTTCTATTATTTGGAGATGTATGGAGCCTTCCCTAATGAAAAAAGAAATTTAAAATGGTTATCAGACTCCAAGTTAAAGAAAAGTTTCACTCCCATCTTTATAGGCGGTGATTAGGGTTCTTTAAAATGTTTAATTTTAAATACATACAGTATATATTTCCCTCATTTTAATACAGCCCTAGAAGGAGAAGCCCCAATGCATGTGCTACTGATGCACATTACAGCAAATATAAAGGAAATTCTTTAATAAATGAAGAATTTAAAAAGATCAGCATATTAAAAAGCAGGTGCTTCTGCTTAGGTTTACTCCACAGTACTAGCATGCTTATTTGTTTTTAACATGCATTCATGCTTAGAGTGACAAATAAAGTCTCACATTTTGGTCATGAAATCACCAGACCATTAAGGCGTTGGCAATGCTTGACCTGATGGGGTTTGCACATACTTATTTTAATACCTAGATATTTTTTGTCTTATTTATTTGTGCTGCTGATTGAGATCCATAGCTATTCCGTTTGTGCAGAAACATTAATATGTTCATTGGCATCATACACCTTGCATCTTTAGAAATTACCCAAGACTATTAGGGCACGCCCTTTGTTTACCACCAGCTTTTGGTTAGCACCATGTATTAGTAATGTTTGCGTGTAGATGCCATATTGATATAACGTTTTCCTAGAAGGGTTTCTTGGTCAGCAGTGGGATTTTGCTTGGTCTCCTACCATAGAACCCCCCTTTCTTTGGTATAGTGCTGTTACTAAAGCTCAGCTTCAATCTGGCTTCACCTCAATGTGAGCATTCAATATTCAATTGGGTTTTGTATTGTGTTCATGTCCAGACATATTGGCTACTCTTCCTGGACATCAGACTCCTTGATAACATTGTGTAATTTGGACAAAGGAAGATTAAGGTCTTTTCAGATGGACTTGTAGCTTTGAGATTGTCTATGGGTTCTTACAAATCACTTTTAAGAAGTTATGTACATAATAAGATACAGTTTAGTAGTTTCCACCAGTTCCACTGCAAACAAAAGAAATACATGTGTGAAATACCACAGCATTGTTATTTTCCAACCATTTTTTTTTTTGCAGAACTGGTTCAATATTCAAATAAACTGGTGGCAATATTTTTGGCCATAAGTTGCATAAATGAGGTCTCCTTTTAGATTAGTGATTAGAAAGTAAGTGATGTATATGTGTAGTAGGTTTTGTTTTCCTGCATATTTTATTACCCGTGATCCATTTTAATGTATGGGAGGCATGAAAACATTTAGGAGAAATTGAAATTGCTTAGGTTGCAAGAGGACTTTGCGGTTATGTATGGTCTGCCCTAGAATTTAGCCTTGAAAACCATGGCCTGTTGGCACCTTTTCCCAATGCTGCATCCTAATGGAACCCAAGCTAAACTGATGTCAGAACTAGTGATGGGCGAATCTCACCCATTCGCTTCGCCAAAAAATTCACGAATTTCCAGCGAAATTTGTGAATTGGCAAAAACATTCGCGAAACAAGTCGTGCGTCGTTTTTGATTTGCGTTGCCTCGTTTCTGGCGTGTCGCGTTTTGCTGAATTTTCGAATTTTTGCTGGCATTTCGCGAATTTATTTGCCCATCACTTGTCAAAACCAAGAAGACGCCATTTGCACATTCTCTGTAATTTAGTGACCGCGTAATATAAATTGCTACATTCTGCTCCCAGCCTTTTTTGGATGCTCATCACAAGTTTAATTTACTGATCTAACTGATTGCATGGGAGCCAAACAGGGGTCATTTTTCTGTAACGCTTAAGATATCATCTTTGCCTTCTTGGGTGGAAGTCAGACATGGAATCCAAGTACGGGAAGGCCAGTCAGTCTGTGCCATGAGCCTTTTTACACTGCACAAGCTGAAATATTTGCTTGGCAGGTGCATGCTGTTAAAGGACCTGTAATCACATTGGGTTTGCAACATCAACTGGTGCAGAAGGTCACCTTACATCCCTGATTAGAAACCTAAACAGGAAACATACCCCCCTGACCCCCCCCTGACCCCCCCAGAAATCTGTTTGTCATTTACATGTTCCTTTGTATTTAAAACAGTTATTGGAATAGCTTTTGACATGAGACTTTTGTCAGCTCTGAATTACCTTCAGCAACATTGATAGAGATCAGTGTTACATGAAAAATGTTCGTACCAAATTACATCCACGTTTGCCAAGTTCTTTATTTTTTAAAGAACTGTGGACATTGTTCATTGCTTGAATACATTGAAGTGTTTAAAGTTTTGAGGGGGCTGGCTCCAGAACAGAAACATTGCAACAGTAAGCAAAGTCATTTATTCATCCTGAGGAAGCCTGGGTTACAATCCCAGCATAAACCAGCAGTCATTGCCTCATACAACATTATATTGTGTTCAGCCTCGCTTCACTTAGGTGGCCTTGTAAGAACAAAAGATAACATAGACACTCAGTCTTCCTGTCTTCTGTGTGCATCTTGTAGGGCTGTTGTTTCTGGAACAAGAGCAATATTATCTCCAAGGAAAGCCCACCATGAGAGCCTTATCGAAAGGCAGTTTAAAGGTCTCGACTGAAGGAAGGTTATGAATAAAGCAATAACACAAAAAAGGTTGTACCTCTTGGGGAAATAGGCAGCACATTACACAACGGTCCATCTGTGGAGTCTTTGTGATGAGATTCATCCCTGATCTTCTAACAGGTGGTAGGAATCCGGAAAAGTGAGTTCAAGAAATTATCAGTCGCTTCATTGTTACGCTTGAAGGTCTTGCTAATTTCTACTCTGACCTCTGTGGTGAAAATATGTTCCTGTAGTATTTATAGTAATATATGTTTTTATTATTATAAGCAGTATGAGTTACCTTGGGATTTTTATTGGACTGCTTCATTAAGACCCAGAAAATAAGCAAATGCCAAGATTCAGTTTAGTGAGAAAACTTCTATCTTAATTTATTCTATCTATCCTGGATATGCCACTAGCCTTCAATGGAGTTGTCATGTAAAAAACATGAAATATTGTACCTTTCCTTGTCAAATTGAATGTGGCCTTAATTATCACTGATGCCTTAGGTAACTTTAATATCTCTTTGGTGCTGGGCAGTCATGTTTGGCCATGCCTGAGCTTTTCAGTTGATGATATTATCGAAATTGCCCCTTTATTGACCTGAATTGTAATTGCCTGCAGTACACTCATTGCTCAGGTGATTCAAAATCAAAATTTCCTAGGCATAATCATCCCAATAGTTTCAGGGGATTACAAAATGGACTCAAACCCATGTTCCATTGCCCTTATTGACCTAGTGCAGTTACAGTAATTGAAGTAAACATCTGATAGGCTGCTAAGGGTACCATCACAATTTTGTCCAATAGGAATAATCATCATCATATTTACTCACGTTTTAACACTGTCCCACAGATACAGTATATTACAAAGTTCAACAAAAATATGCACTCTTGATTCAGTCCTTGTTTGGTTCCCCCCAACTCACTGTTTGCACAGTTTTTAAAGACTTCACAAATGACGTTTTAACGCCTATGTCCTACAAGAAATTAGAGGGAATACAGGTTACCGTACAGAACATCTTAACCGTATTAATGCTTAATCCCATTAGCGTTTGTTAAATTAAGCCTATAAGGGTTCTTGTATTTGTCAATGCGTTACTTTTAGGGTTGTGTTACTTTAAGATATTTATTGTTTCAGTAGAGAAAGGTTTCAGTTAGTGAGTCATTCAGTCATATGCAGTTAATTATTTAGACATATAATGGACCCAGCTCTAGGGGAAATTGTCGGAAATGAGTAATAATCAGGTGAATTGCTGTTGTTGGCAATGTGGATGTTGGATAGTGGCCAACTGCATTGTTCCTCCTGGTGTCATTCTGGGGGTTACTCCCGTGAGTTCAATATGTACCTTGTCTCATCTTCTGTATATAAAAATTAAATATACGCAAGGGCATTGATCTGCAGCTGAAAACCTACAGGTTGCCCAGATTAGAATATTTCAACACCAGAGGCTTCTTATAGTAGTCAACTTGAGAACATAGAAGGCCTCTAGCTCACTTCCACTGGTCATCTGAACTGCACATTATTGTGCTCAGGGGTGTTCCAGCTATGTCCTGAGATTAGCAGAACAGGGTATTTACATACAAAAGTTATGTCCAGGGCCACCAGATTGATGCAAAAGGTCATTGCTCCTTGCAACAGGATCTTGGAAATGGTAATCTGGGCAGCTATGTGGCAAATGAGATTCAATGTCGATAAATATAAAGTTATGCACCTGTAAACTATCCAAGTCATTTATACCCTTAATGCAGGACTGCACTAGGCAAATCCATTATGGAAAAGGACCTTGGAGTCCTTGTACATTATAAACTTGGCTGTCGCAAGCAATGCCAGTCAGCAGCATCAAGGACAAATAAGGTCTTGAGCTGAATTAAAAGGGGCATAGAGTCACGGCAGGAAGGGGTCATTCTTCCACTTTATAGATGAATGGTAAGACTCCATCTCCATACAGTTTTGGTCTCCATCACTCAAACAGGACATTTTAGGAAAGACTGGCTAAATTGGGGATGTTCACGTTGGAGAAGAGGTGATTAAGGGGTGATATGATAACTATGTATAAATATATAAGGGGATCATATAATAATCTCTCTAATGCTTTATTTACCAGTAGGTCTTTCCAGCTGACACATGGTCATCCAGAGGTTGTCCTGTTTTACCACTTTATATTGAAATTGCTCACTAAGTAGGGCCTAATGGGCCCCCTATTCCTCCTGGGCCCCCTGAAACCACAGGGTCTGCTTCCTCTGTAGTTATGCCCCTGCTAATTGTCATGTATGGTATCCCAAACCCAGAACAAACCCCAAGGTTCTGGCCTCAGCTCACGCTTCTGCCTATAACAATGTCTTTCAATTTTGGAGGACCCTCCACTACTTGAATGCTGCCAGGTCTTAAAGTGAGAGGACCAGAGAGAAGATTCTGGGCAGACAAAGGGACCATAACGTATACAGGAGGAATGGGGTACAGAGAGTGAAGTTGTGGAACAGACTGTGACAGTACCAGTCAGACAGTACAGTACAGAATCAGGAACCAGGAGTGTAGTTGGGATAAACAGGTCGGGATCAAAACCCGTCAGTAACACGCTAAAAAGTCAGGATCCAGAAGAGTGGTCAAACAGTTGATGGTTGGTTCAGGTGGCGATACAGCAAGGTCAAAGGTCAGGAACAGAAAATCAGTGTAAGGAACTCACCCTGGCGTCTAGTGGAGGGACGGCAGGAACGCCTGCCGCCCCCCTCGGCAGGGTCGCCCGCCGCATCCTCTTCCCCGGCCGCATCCTCTCTTCCATAGCGCCGGCTGGTTCCTATGCACGCGCGGCGCGCTTCCGGGTTCTCTAAAAGGCGCAGGCGCGCTGACGTCAGCGCGCATTGGCGCGAAATTCAAAATATTTAAAGGGGTTGTTTAGTGCAGAACCTTGCCCGTTGTTAGGCTCTATTTGTTAGTTCCTGGGTGTGTTTCCTAACTGATTCCTGATTGATCTATTGGTATTTGACCCTTGCTTTGCCTGACTATCCTGCTATTCTCCAATCCTGACCTTTGGCTTCTCTGATTATTTCTGTCCTCTGGTATCCTGACCTTTTGCCTGTTCCCTGACTACTCTACTCTCTCTATCCTGATCCTGGCCTGTCTGACTATTCTACGCAGCTTGTGCTGTTCCAGCCTGCCTACTCCGCTTGGTGGTATTCTTCAATCCAATTCCTTGGTGAGACGATCGTGCCCCTGTGCTAGCCAGAACTTTTGCTTTACACCTCTCGTTAAGTCCAGGTGGCATCTGAGTAAGCCGAGGGCTCCTCCCAGGCCAAAGGCGGTCACTTAACTGGTGAAGCCGAGCTGAGACAAAGGTGTTTGGCAATTGTTCTGGTATTGGGTGCCGTTCGTGACAATCAGATGATCACACCCAGGAACTATAAGGAAATAGACCTATGTTGAGCAATGAGTCAGTTCAGTGTAATGGGTTCTATAACCAGACTAATGGAATACACAGATCACCTGTGGATAGATTGGCAACAGGTGAAACAAGTCATGCTTACTTACAGTTATAAAGCATAGCCATAGGAGTGAACCAGGGCCTCAGCTATCTGCTCACATAGAGAAGTGGTATATAAGGTCCCTGGTTCAGCTCCAGGCAAGTTGTTACACTAAGTACCCATATAAAGCAATAACTCTTTGTGTACCTAATGGCATTCACAAAGGAACGTCTGTTAATATACACTCCTCTGTACTTGTATCTTGCACCAAAACACCTTTGTATTTCTCATAATAAAGTGCAATGTGTGTGAAGTACAGGCCACATGGATACAAAAGAACCCTGAGATTAACTTGCCTTGTGGAGCTGGTACTTCCAATGTTTTCTTTGTGTATTGTACCTACTCACACTAACAATGTTTCCAGCTCTACAAACCACACAACTCTGGAAATTAAACAATTCTCAGATACATCGATACAAAAAAATACATATGCAACTTGCCTGCTGTTAAACTGGAATTATGGGGGGAGGTGAGGTTTTTCTATTGGCAGGGCCATGCATTTACATGGTATATCCTCAGCTTCCTCCCTGTCCCGAATAAAACTCACTAATGAAATAAAAACTGACACTTGTTGTTATAAGAGTCTATAAACAAAACTAGAGCACATCAGTGGGCTCTAACATGGAATTTCTTATGCTTCTGGTTCAGCTCATTTCATTCTTCCTTTGTTTTATATATATATATATATATATATATATATATATATATATATATATATTTCTATGTATGGTTGTGTATTTTTCATATGTCTTTTAAGGCAGGATTTGCATGCATGCATATTTTCTTGCTTATTAAATTTTAATGCTGTAGTTTTCAGTGTTTTCATAGGTCCCTTGTAGCTTGGAGTACTGGGATGAACTCCAGTGGTCATTTGTTGTCTTTCGAGAATTCAGTCTATCTGAGAGCAAAGCCTGTGAGCTCCAGCTTCCCAGTATCAATTGCTGTGAATGACCAAAAGGAGCTGGTGACCTCGGACCTATGGAGAATTGTCTTGAACTGTTGTACAAATGGGACTGATGATCAAAGGTAATCACATTTAGATCATATATGGTCTTGGATTTTCCATAGAGTTTAGCTGTTTTCAGCCTGTTCCGCTCTGGTTCTCCAGTCTCACGGATGGGAAAATTACCTTAGATAAAATACTTAGTAATAGTGTTACATAATGTAATAAATTATTAACTATTTATACAGTCAATGTGTGGTATGAAACGGATCTTACAATCTAATTTTCTTTGTCAGTTTTGTATATGTCTGATTCACCTATTAGTATGTTTTGGATTAGGGGAAGAAGCATCCTGCCCTAGCCAGAATAAAACGTAGGACACCATTGTATGCCGCTAACGTACCTGGTTGTAGTTTCACAACAGCTATAACATGACCAGACATCCCCAACATAAGATGTCTTTCTTGTATGGACCCAGCTGTCTTTGTTGTCTGAGCCCCGTTATCCATAACCAAAACTCTGCCTCTGTTGAAGCTGGCCAAAAATGGGCTTATATTAGTTGTCTACTTGGCCACTGTAGATTGATTATTGCCCAAATTTGTGACCAAACAGATGTCTGATCTTCCTCAGTCATATATCTTATCAGACTACTTTAAAGGAAAAAAGGCTACAATCCAAGGGATGGAAGCAGAACCTGCACCAGCCCAGGGCACATGCAAGCAAGGGATCCTCTTCCTCCCTTCTTCTTTCTTTAAAATCCAGCAGCCGATATAACACAATTTGGCCCATCAGTTGGGTGACCAAATCGAGCAAAGATCTTCACATGATCGAAGAGTCCACCCCCAAAATAGATCAACTCAACAAGCAGAACTCCAGCAAGATACTAGTTTCCCTGAGGAAACCCCAGAAGTAACACATACTTTACCTGTTGTTTCTCAATTAGATATAAGCAGCTATTCCACAGTGAGTTATTGCCTCTGGAAAATAGCAAGTCTGTCCCTATCCGTATATAGTAAAGGGTATTTTAGGTTAATATTACCTGTGATCCTGCCATGTCAAAGCTTCATTCATTAAATACAATGAAAGTCCAAAACAAAAATTGGTATAATTGTGAGCCGACCTTAACAGCACTGTGCTATCCATCTGTACATTCTTTCATCACTTGCAGTGTCTTCCTTTGGTTGTGCTGTATAAATGTTTTAAGACTGTTTTAATGTCTCCAGTGAGTGACTCATTCTGAGGGATAACTTCTAAGCCAGGCATATTTTGGTCCATTAAAGGGCATCGCAAATTGTGAACTCAGTGTAGGTTTAGGTAAGGCCTCAGCCTTAAAAGATTGAAAACATTTACTTTGGAAGCAGTAAGGAAATGGAGTAAGCCAACACTTGTGGTTTAACTGCTTCTTCTTTCTATTGGCCTTTCTTACAAATCATACAAGTGCCACTAAAGAAGGTTTGGTTTCCTCCATTGAAAATAAAATGTGCTTTGAAACATGCCTCTTTCGAATGGATCATCCCATCCTACTCTATACAGAGATGTACTGTGTTGCACATTCCAGCAGCTCAAGGCATAGTTTGTGCTGTTGAGTTCTTCCAATGTGCTCAGCTAAACTACTGACCAGAGCCCCGTGTTCATATTGTGTACAGTAATAATGAACACAAATATAGTCATCTTAACTGATGAATTTAAAAAAAATTGAGATGGATCCAGTTGGATGCTGTTTTGTAGACACATTGTTCCCAATGCAGATATCATTTGGATACCCTGCTCTTGTTTCTCAACCCTCTATGGAAGTGGAAGGAATGTTTTTTATCATTCAAATTTTTTTGCTGAGGTTTATGATGCCGTCCTTCCATAGAATCTTTGGGGAAAAAATAGCGTTAATACATCAAACACTGCCTGTTTTTCTCTTTACTCTTGCTTCATGGACTGGAGTAGCCATGAATATCAGGGGGATATGGAAAACGGAGGGGAATGGATCAAGCAATCTAACAACAGAATTAAACATCTGCTTTCCATTAATTGGATGGAGTTGCAAATTATTTCTTGATGCTAATTGTAAGGAATATGTGTTTGTCAGTGAGACGTTGAGTGTTTGAGACAAGGTTAATTCTTGTGAATCTTGGTCCTCAACAAAATTACCTTTGTGGCCAGCATAGCACCACGGTTATGGGAATATTGTGGGAATGTGCATGAATCATGTACAGACGGAGCATTTTTGTTCTTTCTTTCCCAAAAATCATGTAACATGGAGTAACATACACTAAGATTTAACCTTATGTGTAAATGTCAATAACAGCAATGATTGGTGATCGTTAGCACCGCCAAATACCTATTGGATGAGTCACAACGTGTCAGTTTTAATCAAGGCTGTGATTTTGAGTCCACTGTAATGAATTTTGAAATGATGCTTAAACAATAAACCATAGAAATATGTGATAGCTGCTGCTGGATGAGTCCATAACAGACAGAATACCAACAGAAAAGAGTTTACTAGCCCTAAGCTAATTGTAGAATTTTCAACAGGGCCAGCTTTAGGGCATACCAGGAAGGGCATCCAACCAGAGCTCAGCTCATCATGGATCCCTCTGGCCAGTGAAGTCTTCATAAAAGTACAAATATTATTTCACCATGAAATACTCTTAGATACCTTTAGTAATTACATCAAGAAAACCTGCTGAATGGCTTTCAAATATATGTATGTTATTGTTGAGCACCTGTATGAGACACATTAATATGAACCATCTCCACCTGGTTGGACTATTTAAGAATACATGTACTTTCCTTTCTGTAATTTTTTTTTTTTCATCACATTTTTTGTTTTTAAATTATAAGTTACAAAACAAAAATTGAAAGCCAGCTTTAGGGTGTTCTGGGAGTTGTAAATCTAAGATAGCTGAAGAGCTAAAGGTTGGAAATCCTTCATTAACATGAATGTGCTATTCCGAATTAGCTTTTTTTCACTTCTATAACTTTGTGCTTTTTTATTGTTTTCTGCTTGTGCTTTTGGCCTCACCTTTAAAACTACTACTGCATGAACTTGTTTAGAGTTTAATAATAACTGAAAATCACTCTAAATATCACTTTATATATGTGACGGAATCATAAAGTGCTCCAAGACTTCCATGGGAACTTATAGAAAACAAGAATTTTAGTGTAATAATGAACCTATAATACAAGGTATTATGTGCTTTGCAAATCCAGCTTTATGTCAAACATCCAATAATAGATCATATTCACTGTCACAGAAAATTCAGTTCAAGAATATGTTTGTATTGGAAGGGCACTAGTTTATTACAAGTGATGGAAACAGTCCAGAGTCCAAAGAAGATTTTCAAATGACACATCAACAGGATTACTCACTAGTGAGTGATTGTGCTCACAGAGACATAAACATTTCCAGGGCTAATCTGTATATTTAAGTTTCTCTCCTTTGTTTCACCTCAAGGCAAATTTCACACTTGTGGCATTGGAGTGGACAAAAATATTATACAACTGCACCTTCTGCCATCACATAAGACCAGGGGTCCCCAACCTTTTTTGCTCGTGAGACAAGTTTAAATTTAAAAAAGAGTTGGAGAGCAACACAAACATGTCCATGTGGATGTCAAATAAGAGCTCTGATTGGCTTTTTGGTAACCCCTATATGGACTGGCAGCCTACAGGAGAGAATGTTTGGCAGGACATCTGTTTTTTATGCAACCAAAACTTGCCTCTAAGCCATTAATTCAAAAATAATCACCTGCTTTGAGGCCACTGGGAGCAACATCCAAGGGGTTGGAGAGCAACATGTTGCTCGTGAGCTACTGGTTGGGGATCACTGCATAAGACAATTGTTTTTTGTGAACATGCTCCACACCTTTCTTGGTTCCTGCATAAGGAGGGCTTATGTGCCCTATTCAGGTTTTCAGGTTACTCTGTCATCATTCACTTCTGGCTTGCATCGGATTGAGGTTCAGTTTTGAATGCAGTTGTTGGGGTTCGGATCAGGAAGTATGTAAAGAGGGTAAAAATGCAGATTGAGATGGGACATCCCAACCAGTCATTAATGTCTCTAGAAAAATTAACTTGCTGGATATAGGAGGCTGATGTTGCATCAGAAAATAGAGACAATTTATTGAGAAGCATTTCAAACCTTAGGTTAAAAATACTGTCATGGGAAAACATGTTTTTTTTCAAAACACCAGTTAATAGTGCTGCTCCAGTAGACTTCTGTACTGAAATCCATTTCTCAAAAGAGCAAACAGATTTTTTTATATTCAGTTTTGAAATCTGACATGGGGCTAGACATTTTGTCAATTTCCCAGCTGCCCCAGGTCATGTGACTTGTGCCAGCACTTTAGGAGGGAACTGTTTTCTGGCAGGCTGTTGTTTTCCTTCTCAATGTAACTGAATGGAACGCAGTGGGACATGGATTTATACTATTGAGTGCTGTTCTTAGATCTACCAGGCAGCTGTTATCTTCTGTTAGGGAGCTGTTATCTGGTTACCTTCCCATTGTTCTGTTGTTAGGCTGCTGGGTGGGGGGGAGGGGTGATATCGCTACAACTTGCAGTACAGCAGTAAAGAGTGATTGTAGTCAGAGCACAAGTCACATGACTTGGGGCAGCTGGGAAATTGACAAAATGTCTAGCCCCATGTCAGATTTCAAAACTGAATATAAAAAAATGAAAAATGAGTTTTGAAAAATGGGTTTCAATGCACAATTCTGCTGGAACAGCACTATTAACTGATGCATTTTAATAAAAAAAAAATTTCCCATGATAGTATCCCTTTAATTAATATCCATTGGTTAGTGTGTTATCACAAGAATCAGCAAGGGGCAGGTTTAGGATTATGTACCAATATGTGAGTACCTTTTAACTTTTAGTATAACACAGAGACTGATATTGTGAGACAATTTGCAATTGCTTTTCATCTTTAATCATTTGTATTTTTCGAGTTATTTAGTTTTTTATTCAGCAGCTCTCCAGTTTGCATTTTCAGCCATCTGGTTATAAGGGTCCAAATTCCCGTAGCAGCCAATCATTGATTTGAATTAGAGACTGGAATAGGAGAGGCCTTAATAGAAAGTAATAAATAGTAGCAATAACAATACATCTGTGGCCTTACAAAGCATTTGTTTTGTAGATTGGGGTCAGTGACCCCCATTTGAAAGTTGGAAAGAGTCAGAAGAAGAAGGCAAATAATTTAAAAACTATAAAAAAAATTAAACGTTGTTTAGAATTGCCCATTCAATATTATACCAAAAGTTAATGTATAGGTGAACCACTCCTTTAAACATAAGTTCACTTATACCTTCACTTTTGGAGCTACAGCTAGAACCTTTCATCGGGTAATAGTGATGCTTTTTTTTTTTTTTGCAAAATAATTTGTAACTACTGACATATATACTGAAATAATGTAACTTTTAGAAGTGTCCTATATAATTAAAATGCAGTTCCTATGTGGTGGCGTTAGATAAAACTTCACATCCAGTGAGGACAGGCAGCGAGTTTGCCGATAAACAGTTGGACTTGAGAACACTAAAACCTGTCCAAAAAATATATCTCATTTGCAACTGCAGGAGTTGAAACTATTTGATACCTTGGGGGCATAGTAAATGCTGAAACTCAAGCTTATCTCTCCAGCTGCAAAAAGGTGTTATGGCCAATTACCATTGGGAATGCAAAGTAGAGTTCTGGGGTATAGCCAGAGAGGATAACATTTATATATGTCTTCTGGAGAAGAATTTCAAAATGTAATTGCTTTTAGAGGTGCCTGTTTATAGTAGCATGTTATCATTAATAGAGTGGGACTCTTGGGGCATGTGTTGGATGACTGAATAGATTAGATAATTGGGCTTCAGTGTAACAGGACAAGGGATCACTAATTAATTCTTGCATTTAATATAAGGACACAAACAGCTTTGCTTTGTTTCCCAAAGAAGCAACAAATGATTCGGATTCTCAAATGATCGGCCAAGCTGTATAGGCACTATACACATCCGCATGTAACAGAGGGACTGGAAACAGCAGAAAATAAATGGAGAAACACCCCACAGATTTGTTATATTTCAACAGGTAATTCCAGCAGACAGATTTTTACAGTCACAACCTCTTTCTGCCGATCCTCTTTCATTAGCTGCATGACTTTTCCAAAACTTTTCCTTTAGGAATAAAATGTTAAGATTAGAAACCCTATACAACTTATGAACACATCTGCCTATCAAGATCGGGTTCAGTGCAGGTGCAGGCTTATTTACTGCAGGCCTGGGAAGTTTAAAGATAAGGCAGAGAAATATGAGTCCTTCGTTGTTAAACAATAAAGGGTTTTACGTTGAAGAGAAAAGAAATGTTTTTTTCTTACATGTGCAATGAGAAATGTTGTCCTTAGTATCGCTTTGTACAGGCTCCACTCCACTGCCTACACTTGCAGAGACAAGAGACCACAAACGTTGCAGTCATTTTGTTATGGAGATTATAACTAGTGATGGGTGAACCTATCCTGTTTTCAGGTAAATTCGAGAATTGGCGAAAAATTCGCGAAACGACGCACATATCGTTTTTGACATGCATTACGCGAGTTGCTTAATTTTCAACGCTTCATTTCATTTTCAGCGCTCGTCTGTTTTTTTTTTCACGTCAGGGAATTTTCGCTGGTGTTTCACGCATTTATTCGCCGGTGGCGAACCGTGAGAATTCGCCACCGGCGAATGGGCGAATAAATTTGCCCATCACTATGATAAGGAGGCAGCCAGCTTGAGACAATGACAGTTTAGTTGCCCGGTGACAAATCTCCTCTTCTTCTGGGTGACAATCTCACCAAACTGCCTTCCTGTGGGCAAGAATGTAAATCGCCGGTGGTATGGCACACGGAGTGCTTCATTTTCAAAACTCTCCCAAAGTTTCCTCATGAGCTCCCAATACTGGGAAGGCCACCTCCCATTGGGAGGCATAGAGGACAACTCGCTGGCAAAAGAATACTAGCGAAGTTTAGCGCCCTTCCGCCAGGTGAATTTCTATTTCGGCGAACGACCCTTACTCTGCAAATTTACTAAAGTGCGAATTTTCCATAACGTTATTGGATTAGTCAGATTTCCCTTCACCAGCTTAGACCTGGTGCACTGATAAGATGAAGCTACATCCTCCTCAATCTTATGTTTAAAAAAAGTTTAAAAAAACTATACAAAGATACTGTTTTTTTATATTTTAAAGCGGGATTGTATTTTTTTATATTTTTTTAACCATTTGAGGGGCTTGCCACATTGGTTTTAGGGTGGGCTCATGGATAATAGAGGATCTATTTTGCCTTTATTTTGCTTCCTTGGACATGTTTAATAATAAGTGGCCACTTCATGCATTTGCACCAACATCTCTAATAAAGACGTATATATACGACCTATATGTACCCGCCCTATTGACCTAATCGTAAGAGCACTAACTAAATTCCACTAGGTATTTACGCTACTTCACAACTTCGCATTTTAGTGGATTAGTGTAGTGGTAGTGAACTAACGGCTGGCGAAGTGGTGCTGAAGTCTGGCCCATTGAGACTATTTTAGGCCAAAAAAAAAAGTTTCAAAAATGTTCTTTTTCTTTGTAATAATAAAACGCTAGAGATTTCCAGAAACCCACTATCCAAAAAGCTCTGAATTATAGGAAAGCCATCTCCCATAGAGTCTATTTTAGGCTAAAAGAAGTCTAATTTTCAAAATAACTACCTTTTTCTTTGTAATAATAAAAAGTCGCACTTACTTGATGATAATTAAGCGGCATGAATCCATATTGGTGACAAAACAATCCAGTTGGGTTTTCTTTAATGTTCAAGTTAGTTTTAGCAGACTTAAGGTCTTGTGATCTAAATTTCAGATATAGAACCTGTATATAGTGGTCCTTTAAGCATAGCAGATGACCCCCCCCCCCCCCGTAATAGGAAAAGCTGTACAGGTTTATGGTAAACACAGGGATGGCAGTTCCATGAATTGTATGATTGTTTAAAGGGATCCTGTCATGGGGAAATTTTTTTTCCAAAATGCATCAGTTAATAGTGCTGCTCCAGCTGAATTCTGCATTGAAATCCATTTCTCAAAAGAGCAAACTGTTTTTTTAATATTTCATTTTGAAATCTGACATGGGACATATTGTCAGTTTCCCAGCTGCCCCTCATGTGACTTGTGCTCTGATAAACTTCAGTCACTCTTTACTGCTGTACTGCAGTCTAACAACAGAACAATGAGAAGGTAACCAGATAACAGCTCCCTAACACAAGATAACAGCTGTCTGGTAGATCTAAGAACAGCACTCAATAGTAAAAACCCATGTTCCACTGCGTACTATTCAGTTACATTGAGAAGGACAACAAACTGCCAGAAAGCAGTTCCCTCCTAAAGTTCTGGCACAAATCATATGACCAGGGGCAGCTAGGAAAATGACAAAATGTCTAGCCCCATGTTCTCAGATTTCAAAACTGAATATAAAAAAATCTGTTTGCTCTTTTGAGAAATGGATTTCAGTGCAGAATTCTGCTGGAGCAGCACTATTAACTATGTGTTTTGGAAAAAAAATGTTTTCCCATGACAGTATCCCTTTAAGGTCTTCATTTATCATGTTAAGAGCCTGGCATTAGGGAATGTGGTGCTAATTCATTCTAAACACACTTGTGAGGGGGAGACGTATTTCACATCCCTGCTAATTTGATGCAAGCCTGTTAAATATTTTGCTGCAGAGTAATTTCAGCATTCTAGGTTAGTGTGTAAGTGTGTGAATATAAACAGCATTCCCAAACTGAGTAACACTTTTATTTCAGTTAAATGGGATTTAAATTGTGGCATTTGTTTTTACAGGTTGAGTCGCTTATCAAGCAAAGGGATTGTTATGAAGTCTTTTCTGCTTACAAACTCATCTCTTTGAGTCCTGGGATCAAGATTAGCCCAAGGAAATAGTGACTATAGCACCAGCAATGCAAATCATTCCTGGATCTTCCTGGATCCATCTGCGTTTTCTGGTGCATGCGCAGTAGCAGACATTTGCTGGAGCAGATCTACTGCGCATTCGCCGAAAGTAACAAAGTTAATCGGAAAACTTTGTGACTTGGCGGCCCAAGCGCGGTTGATCCGCACTGGCAAATGCCTCCTACTGCGCATACGCCAAAAAACGCAGATGGATCCAGGAAGAAGACTGCTCTGGGGAAGATGCCGCCTGTGAACTCCGCTGGAGAGGACCTAGAAGAAGGGGTAAGTAACAAGTTAGGGGCATTTGCCCGGGGTGGGACGTAGGCCGGGGGGGAGGAGGGGCTACGGGGGGAGGGGTTCTGTGCTGGAACGGTTTCCTTCTCCTTTGATTTCAATATGTAGAACTAAATGGGCTCATTAAAGTGACTGGTCACTTCTGCTGCTATGGTAGTTCTGCTTCTGGGTGTAACCCATGTTCTGGGTGTGCCTTGATAGAACATCCAGAGAACCAGCGAACAAGAACAAGGAATTGATGATGGCTGGATTTTTGACAGACTGCAAAATGAGATCTACCTGACAAGTTAAGATGTCCCAAGATACACCTCAATGCATTAGGGGTGCTACTTTCTTATTTCCCTTTCTTATGCATAAGCTGAATAACTCTAAAACAAAAACTAAGAAAAAAGGAAAGCCTTTTGCAAACTGTCTCAGAACTCTCTATATCAGTGATCCCCAACCAGTAGCTCGTGAGCAACATGTTGCTCTCCAACCTATTGGATGTTGCCTCAAAGTAGGTGCTTCCAGGCTCGGATGCAAGTTTTGGTTGTAGAAAAACCATGTGCACTGCCAAACAGAGCCTCAATGTAGATTGACGAACCACATAGGTGCTACCAAATGGCCAATCACAGTACTTTTTTGGAACCCCAAGAACATTTTTCATGCTGGTGTTGCTCCCCAGCTCCTTTTACTTCTGAATGTTGCTCATGGGGTCAAAAGGTTGGGGATCCCTACTCTACATCATACTAACTCAACAGTAAACAACCTTTTTTAGTTAGTGCAATACAATCTACTCTGCAAAAGAATTGAGTTCAACTCACATTCGATGTCCTTACATTAATCTAGGAACGTACCACACCTTCAACATGGCCACGAAGGGAGATTATCATCTGACCAAGAGTTTCTCTTACATCTTAATGGAAGAATGTACCAAAACTATCACTGAGAGCTTAATTACTTGGCCAAAGTACTCTATTAGCACTATCTCACGTGGTGTCTCCAAAGAGAGACTCGAAGGCTGAATGTTATTAGTTGAAAAAGTGAGAAATGAAATTATATTATGATCAGAGCAATTACAAACCCCTAAGAGGGAGCTGAAACCCCATCATTTATTTTCATTTTTTCTCATTTCTAGAATATTTTTATATCGCAGTACAAATCAGTTTAGATAATCTGCTTTTGCACTGAAAGTGACCTTTATATTTTTCTACAGATGTTTTATTTTTACATTATCTAAGTAGGCTGTATGTTGAATATCTCAGTTCTTAACATATGAAATGTTTAGAAATTATGACAATGTTTTGTGTAATACTTTTACTAATTAATATAATTTTCATCACTGTTAAATGCTAGCAGCTTAATTAGTTTATTGGATGGGCATTCGGATTGAAGAACAAGCTGTGGCTCCTCATCACTTCCATTTCATCTTCCAATGCACCATGCAATGTCTGATTTGATGTATAAGCAGATTTTGAGACCTGTATGATCCATGAATCCACTGAAGTCAAGGCTTACTCATTATGAGACCATCATCTTATCTTTATCAGTAAGGGGGTTATTTATCAAAATCCAAATTTATCTAATTTTTTTCTGAAAAATACTCCAACCAAATCTGTATGGGTTATTTCCCCTTATTTATCAATGCATTTTCCTGAAAATTTCCTGTTCCGCAGGCTCGGATTCGTGGAAAGGCCACCTAGGTCTGGGCCTAGGGTGGCAGGTTTTTAGGGGGCAACATGCTGCCCAGTCACACCCACACTAGTTCAGAAACACTGGGGATACGTATGAGATACAATAAATTTCCAATGAGCCAATCCCCATTTCTCCGGTCCTAATGATGAAAATTTGCGAATAAAGGGCAGAGTATGGGGATGACAAACGGCGGTGGGCCTAGTGGCACCTGCTATGTAAATCCGGCCCTGCTGTTCAGGAAAAAACTATAAAAAAACCTTTAAAAACTTGAATCGTAATTTTTTTAATTTTGCGCCTGAAACCTCTATGGATTATTGTATCAAACCAGCACAAATCAGGATATCTTTTGGACTTTTCCCATTGACTTATATACAACCTCGGCAGGTCTGAGATGCCGGATTTTTGAATTCTGACTTTTTCCATCCTCAGGTTATGGGAAACCTGCCACCCTAGGCACAGGCCCTCGGGTGCCTAAATATAAATACGGCCCTGTGTAAAATGTATTATTCCTAATGTGGTGCCCTAAAAATGATTGGCTATTGTGATTAGTAAATTCTAGTTGCATAGTACTTTCTGTGTTTTGGAACTAAACTAAACATGAAATACCAAGAACAAAAAAATTAAACTAAAGACCAAGTAGCAATTATTATTTATCAGACGTTTTTTGTTTTTGAACTGCCATTGTATATCCATGTTGGGTTGGTACATTGTTTTTCATCTGACACTTGAAGCAGAAGAGTTTGCACCTCCTGCTTATATAAGAACGTAATAAAACCAGCATTTGATAGACTCTATGTTTGCAGAATTACTTTGCCCTTAAGCAATTTCCATCTCCAGATCCAATCTGAGAAATAATTTCACCCCCCCCCCATTGCTTGCTGTGCTGGAAAGGGACGTCATTAGTACAGTGTGATCATGGAAAATGTAAGAACATCTTGGTTAGCTGCATTCCACCAAACCAATGCCAGTCTCTTGTGTGATGAAGCTCAATGTCTATTTTGCTGCCTGTGGAACAAGCACAGACTTGAGGAGGTGTAACTCAAACCCAAATACCAATTGGTAGTGCATTTTAGGAACTTAGTTTCATGGCTATACCTATCTTAGACATTTTCCTGGGATACTTACCTCTTCTTCCCCCCTCTCTCTCATATTAAACAAATTCACTACAGCTGTGCACATTTTTTTTACTCCTATCGTTTTTGTTTTTTTTAATGGGACCATTTTATATTATAAATAGGAAAAAAATTACAGTGTTTCGGATATAATTACACAATTGAATGCCACTTTTTCCAGATAAATATTTATGCATATTCTAATGGTCAGATGTGAAATTAAATATAATGATGTTGGCCGCATTTACGAGAATAAACTGGGCAAGTGGACAAGGCCATCTGCACTTATCTTATAACATTTTATAATCTTGGAATTGTTCACTAAATATAAAATATTATTTCTTTTTATATTTCCCTCAGCTCTGAAAGCGAATATGGCTCACAAAGTTCCAATTACCAGCTTGTAACCCCAACAGCTTTTGCCGCCTGTAACCGGGTTGACTCTTGCTTTACATCCGGGTTGGTACCTTCACTTGGCATATCCATTCAGTTCGTTAATCTGGAGCTTCACTTGTGCCATCACCTGGAACAGTTGAGCTCAGGTAAATAGATGATGCATAATGCTGGCTCTTATATCCCTCTGTGTACACATTATATGCACTGCATATGCAATTTCTGAGCTGAAATCATCATTCTGTTGTTGTATTTTCTGTGGGGGTTTATATGCTCAACTGAAATCCAATATAAAATTTGTAAATAACCTTGAAAGGTTAAGATAATCTCCACCGGCATGTTAAAGAGTCTAAATAAAGATATTTTCTACACAAATTCCTTCATACTATCTCAGGGCTAATTTCACATTTAATACCAGAAATACCAACTAGAACACCTTGCAGGATAAATGTAGAGCAAGTTTCATATATAATACCCCAGAACATAGATATATACAATGCCAATTTCATATATGCCAGAACACATGGAAGTATACATATAATTACACCCATTTTCAACACTTTTCTTAATAGTAAAAGCCATTGGCTTTATCCCTAATAAATTCCAGAGAGCTAGACCAAGTCAAAATCGACTAATTTATATTATATTATATTTGTAACTACACCCTACCTTTCTCAGCTTGCTCTTCCATTGAAATATAGCATATAAGGATGTTAAAGGGGACATTTTAACAACAGTTCCCATTGGAGTCACTGAAGGGAAGAGAATGCATTTGTGCATTCTCAGTCACCCTCCCACACAACTCATTGCTATGTTTTCTACAATATACAACCCCTATGCTCTCTGTGGCACTGTACTCCTGCTGAAAGGTCTAGGTCATTAGGTAAGCATTGGAATTTGATATTATGTCTGTCCAAAAAATCATCCAAACCCCTCTTAAAAGCATCAACAGAATCAGCATCACAACATCACCCGGCAGTGCATTCCCCAACCTCACTGTCCTCACTGTGAAGAACCACCTACGCTGCTTCAAATGAAAGTCCTTTTCTTCTAGTCTGAAGGGGTGGCCTCTGGTGATCCTCTTTATGGGTAAAAAGGTCCCCTGATATTTGTCTATAATGTCCTCTAATGTATTTGTAAAGTGTAATCATGTCCCCTCACAAGGGCCTTTTTTCCAGCGAAAACAACCCCAACCTGGACAGTCTCCCCTCATAATTTAAGTCTTCCCTCATCCCTCTAACCAGTTTAGTTGCACTTAGTCTCTCCAGCTCATTTACATCCCTCCTATGGACTGGAGTCCAAAACTGCACTGCATATTCCAGATGAGGCCTTACTAGGGATCTATAAAGAGGTATAATTATGTTTTCATCCCTTGAGTTTATGCCCTTTTTTATGCAGGACAGAACTTTATTTGCTTTAGTAGCTACAGAATGACACTGCCCAGAATTAGACAACTTGTTATCTAAGCTCCCTGGTAGATCTAAAAACAGCACTCAATAGTAAAAATCCATGTCCCACTGCAACTCCTTCAATTACATTGAGCAGGAGAAACAATAGCCTGTTAGAAAGCAGTTCCATAGAGCAGCACTGGCTCTATCTGAAAGCACACGCCCAGGAAAAATGACCTAAGATGGCTGCCTACACACCAATATTACAACTAAAAAATATACTTGCTGGGTTAGGAATAAAATTTTATATGGTGTCATTTAGAAATAAAAACTACACCAAAAAAATCATGACAGTATAATTTCAATGAAATATAAGTTCACATTTTCTTATAGTATTTCTCATGCCGTTTTCCTTTTAACTCCCTACTAACAAATATTCCTTCCTCCAAAGTGCTTGCATCCATTTGTATCTGTACATGAGCATCTCTTTTAAAGAGCCTCATGTGTACTCGCAGCAATGGAGTGATGTATCTGTATGCAAAGAGATACAGCTCTCGACAGAAGCAGAATGCAGATTTCTGGAGTGCCGAAATCTTACAATGAAGACTCTAGTAAAGCCCTTCCACATGCAAGGACAGATGTCAATAACCACCAGTGCTCTAGAGGAGGTTGTTGATTTCACTATATTGGTGGATACAATGTTTGTAAATTTTGGCCAACGTTCTGCTCACATCATTAACACTGCACTTCTGGCTTGGCAGCAGGAATGTGATATTATTTTATGGAATCAGTCATTATGAGCTGTAACGTTCTCTTGGTGTGCTCCTAGACCAGGATTACTAATGTGAGGTCTACTTTTAGTGAGGTTGTTCAATTATGATCAACATCTATAAAAACACGGCAGTTCTGTGCCATGGAGAATATTACTTCATATGTAACTTTAATATAATATATTTCTGAATGAAAAGCCTGAAATAGGAGGGTGATTTAGTCAAGATATTTGTTGAGATCTACTGATCACCAGCTAAAGGTCTACTGGTAGATCCTGATATACCATTTGGACACCACCTGTCCTTGATGTTAGAAAAAAGTAGCTTTTCTTGAAAACAAGATGGTGCAGGGAACCTAGAACCTAAAACTAGAGGTCCCTGGTTCAAATTCTAGCAAACCCTTCCACAATATCTTGGATCATTTACTGCATCTTACCTTAATGCTGATGATAAACCAGATCTGCAATTGTGAATGAAAAAGGTGAATAAATGATGACTTCTGCCAAGTTGGCAGATGAAGGATGAGAGGGATGATGCTCTTGCATCTGTCTATAAATTATATCACTGCTCCTGTTTCTCTTCCTGGTTTGGTAAATGCTTGCTTAAACAAGATGGAAAGCAATATACTTCTATTAGTCAGGCTTTCTTTGTCATTTCAAAGAGCAGCCTTGTGCAATGTCCTTGACACTAAATGTTCCCCAATGCTAGATCTGTCTGTAACCTATCTTTACGTAACTAATGGGGAGTGTAACATTGGGAGCCAGGATTCCTAGCCCTAAACCCTCAACTAATATAGTGATCTTCTTTATCTCCCCTGAGCCTACAGGGGGGCTACAAATTAACTTAATGAAAACAAAACCATTTTTATTCCTGTGCCTGTAGAGCAAAAGAAACATTTGGATTAATAACCTAACATGGCACTACAGCAGCAGCCCATGAGAAGTTAAAACATCTGTTTTATATCAAACATTCTTTTTTAAGGGCATTCCATGGTTTTCTTGTTTCAGGAGGACATTCATAAAACAAGAGCTAGTGTGATCTAAATCCTTACAGCTGGTTCAAATATCAATTTGGAGAATATATTTAAAAAAAAAAAAAAAGTTGCCGGTCTGAATGTTTTTTTTTATATCATTTTATGAAGAATGCACTAAGCCAGAGTGATTCATCCATGCTTCATATACTACACAAAAGTCCACAAACATGATTTATGATTGTTAGATATAGAAAGGTAAATAGATACATTTTATGCAGATGGAAAGGTTACTGTGTAGATAAGCGGTTCTCAAACACAGCCAGATCTCATTTGTTAATCATAGTCAGAGTTTAGGCATCAGCTACTTTAAACACATTTCCCCAAATTACAATTAAGCTACAGGTGTCTCCAAACATCACTGTTATAATACATTTCTAAATTGCCTCTACAGTGGAACGTCTGAACCAGAATAATTTCAGTAAAATATTGTGTCCCACAAGACTCAGTGTAGAAGTAACTTGTATAATAACAGGGCCAGCACTCACATGAAACTTCAGGCACTTTACCTTTTATTAAGCCACAAACAGACTTATTCAGTGAACTAAAGTAACTGTTTCAGAAGGACAATGCTCTCCAGGAATTCCTGGTTCTGATTTTCTATGAGCAGATGTGTAGTGATGTCCATCTCGGCATCCAGGGAACCCAATGGCACCACTAAAACTTCAAGAAAGGAGTACTAGTATGACTATTATCTGTCAGTGTAGCAGTAGCAGAAGTAAGCCATGGATAATGAACCACAAGCTGAGCCTCACTGTGTTTTAATCTGTGTAATGGACTTACTTGGTGATGCCTTCATTTCCTGGATGCCTAAATTGACATCATTATACACAGGAATTCTTGGTCCTGATTTTCTAGAAGTTGGTGTATGGTGAAGAAAAGAGTGCAGGTGAGACCATTATACATCAGTGTAGAAGTAGCAGAAGGTAGCCATGGATAAAAAAGTAAGACTCATTGGGGTTCATTTATCAACACTGGGCAAATTTGCCCATGGGCAGTTACTTGTAGCAACCAATCAGTGATTAGCTTTTTTAAGCCAGCCGCAAGTAGAACAATGAATGCAGCAATGTGATTCGTTGCAATGGGTTACTGCCCATGGGCAAATTTGCCCAGTGTTGATAAATAACCCCCATTGAAGCTTGCTGTGCAATTTAAAAAATACTGTTATAGATAGACTTAAGTGCAGATTTACTATTGGTCGAATTTGAGGGTGAATTTACCCTCGAATTTGACCAATCGAATTGTGGTCAAATTTGACGGTTTCTCCCGCAATTCGAACGATAGGCCAATCAAATAAAAAAATTCGATCGAGCGATTAAATCGTTCCAATCGAATGATTCTAATGATTTTAACCATTCGATCAAATTTTTTTAATTCAATCTAAAAATCTCAAAAAAAACCCCTATGGGAGCTTTAATAGCAATTCGGTAGGTTTAATCTGGCGAACTAGACAGTCGAATAAAAATGTAAAGGGCAAGTAATTCAACTGACGAATATTCGAATAGAATTTCATTCAAATTATTCGAATCATTCAATTCGATCGAATTTCAAATCATTCATGTGAATTTAGTAAATCTGCCTAAAGGGGATGTAAAGGCAAAGACATAAAATCCCATTTTCACTTTCTTTAATGAAAAAGAAATCTATCTCCAATATACTTTAATTAAAAAAATGTCTACTGTTTTTAAAATAAACCTGACTGTGTGCAGGGAAATCCCCCCCCCCCCCTTCGTTTTACTTGCTCTAACAGCTTGGATAGGGAAATGATCATACTTTCAAATGGCATCTTACTTCCCAGAACTCGAGCAGCTTTGTTTGTTTCCCTGTGACTCTGTAGAGATTTGTATCCACAGACCCAGTGCAGTCTGTATATTCTGATTATCAATCAGTCTTTATTTATTGGCTTCTATGGCAAATATTATTTGACTTGTTCTGTTTTGATCATTTATAATGATCCCTAAGTATAACCTCCCAACTGAACCCCATTCCAAACTGAGCACGTGCGTAGTCTTGGTATTGCAAAGATGTTTAACAAAGTTACAAGATGACACCTGCACTAACTTTGAAAGCATAAATCATTATTAGGTTTGTGGTGCAGTAAGTTCATGTTTATATTTAGTGTACAAAACATAGCATTTCTAACATTATTCTATTTTACACTTTAGTTGCCCTTTAAGTACAGACCCCTACAGGATAGATCTATAAATAAGAGAGAAGTCCTAGTTTTACCATGTATAGCTGAATAGCAGAATTAATATAATTCATAACTGCCTAAGGCTGCTTCAGCTTCTGGTTGGGAGCTAGCTATTTAATTTGAAAAGTATTAAGAAAAGAGTACTGCATCTTTTTAATATGGGTACACTACACACAAGCCCTTTAAGTACAGACCCCTACAGGATAGATCTATAAATGAGAGAGAAGTCCTAGTTTTACCATGTATAGCTGAATAGCAGAATTAATATAATTCATAACTGCCTAAGGCTGCTTCAGCTTCTGGTTGGGAGTTAGCTATTTAATTTGAAAAGTATTAAGAAAAGAGTACTGCATCTTTTTAATATGGGTACACTACACACAAGCAGGATAGAAAACAATGTGACGTACACACATTTTTATGCTCTTTTTCGTACTGCTTATAGATAGCTATGTTCTATATATGGAATATAATAATATCCTTTATAACACATCTGAAACCACCTAGACTTTGATAAACGCATCCAACCTGCAATATTTCCATGTTATACAATCACCCAACTCTTTTGAATTCTTATAGCCATGTCATTTATATGTATAAGCATATATGTGAGTGATCTCATAGTAACAACATCAGTGATTATAAAGCTGAAATGTCACAACTCCAAGGATTTTTAACATTAGTGACGTAGTGTATACCAATATTATGCAAGTGAGACAGAGTTGTAGTAACATAACTACTGCAAAATGACCTTCATCAATATCAAATTTCAGGCCATGGAAAAAAAAAACCACAAACCAGGCAGTGTTATACACACAAACAAAATGTGGCATATACATATTTGAACATTTTAATTCATTTCGGCATGTGAATGAGTGACTGGTTAAGGGTTCCTTTAAGGAATATTACAAATTGGACCAAACAAGAAAAGGGATTGTATATTTGATTAAGCAGAGCCATATGTCGTGCTGTATTTTGCTGACAGGTACATTCGAAAAATAGTTGGTTCTGATTTACAAAGGGATTTGGCAATGTTAACATGAGCCCCGGGAGAACATATTTCTGTAATTGTTTCGGTAATTTTCTCGTTTCCCCTAATGTCAAGGTTACTTTCCACCATATTCAGAAAGTGGTAAATGCATAATAGCCTCTGCTTACTGTGTGAAGAGCACCAGGGGCCTTTAGATGGCCAGTTTATAAACACAGGAACTAATGTTACCTCTGCAGCTGCCTCTACCATCTAAATATAGACCAGTGGCACACAGTACTTATTTTACTTAAGGGAGAACAAATGGCTTGTACCTGTCAAAGAATGCCTTAAAGTGTTCACTAAGGGGCCGATTTACTAAATTCACGTGAAGGATTCGAAGTTCGAACAAATTCGATCGAATTTCGAACGTAGGATTTATTCATTTGGTTGAATATGCAAATTTTGGCATATTCGATCATCGAATAGTGAATGGTCGAATAAACGAATATTCGATCATTCGACCAGCGAAAGATTTTGATTTTAAAGTTTATTCGATTGCCTACTTGGGCAGATTGGACCTACCGAATTGCAATAGAAGCCTATGGGAGCCCTCCCATAGGCTTCTGAGACTAAGTCCTGATCGAATAGGATTCCTACGATCGAAGTCTTCGATCGTTCGAATCGTACAATCATTCGAATGATCGAATGATTTATTCGTTCAGTCGAATGATTTATTCGACTGATCGAATAAATTTGTATTCGATCATCGAATGATCGAATATCGAATAAAAGGTAGCCTAGAACTATTCGATTAACATTCGAAAATCGAATGCTAATCAAATATCGAGTAGAAACAAATTTTTTTTGGGGAATAATAGTAAATTTGCTCCTGTGTCTGACAAACAAAACTACATTTATTGAATGGATAGAACTGTGTATTAGTTTAAATAATGCATATGTATGACAAACAAAACTTTGCCTGCCAATATATTTGACCTGCAAAGCTATCGATATATGTTTTTCAACTGCAATAACTTTTGCGCCAAGCCTCACCCACAAGTTGCAAAACCTCTCTTTTAATTAGCTGGTAGAGCTTGACAACATATAACATAGCGTAAAATATAGTTTTATGATAATACTGTTCTGCGTGAGACTCCTATATACATAATCCAATCTTTGGCCAGGCAATGGGGTTGCATACAAAGAGATCCACTCATTTTGAGATGTTTCTGTCTCCAACTTACAGGATATGTGGCTCAAGTAACGTGTAATTTAGCCACTGCTTTTGCTTTTAATCAAATAAGGGAAGAATGTCAGGGTGTGGCTTTTAGGTCGGGGTAGATCAATGGTTATATTCAGCTTGAGATGCCATTTTAATCAGAAATATTCACCCCCTTGCCCTGACTTCCAAAGCATAAATCTCAGGGCAAAACTGTGAGTTTGCCACAAGGTTCTATAAACATAGCATCTCTTTGGAAACGTGTTATAAGTTAATGAATCTTTTTGCTGTATAAATGAATGGTGCTTGCCAGTACCTGGCCAAGAGGAGTTCAGCATTCAGGAAACTTTAATACTTTGAAAACAGTCTGTTCTTTACTGTTTCAGAATCAATGCCCTGAGGCAGAAAAGCTGATCTACAGTCATTTTGTTGTCTGTAATGACACACAAGAAACACTGTGGTTTGGCCAAGTGGATACTGATGAGAATAAAGTGCTGGCCAGTCTCCAGAGCCACCAGTATTGCTGACGTTCATACAAGTCCCCACAGGTAAGAACACAACCAACTTCTCTGCCACTAATTCATTTAATTAATAGTATATTTTCTCAGGCTTCTCCTAAATACCATGTCAAAGTAAAATTACTCTAATTGTTTTCCCATGATAATTCTTCTTCTGAGAAAAAAACCCTGTAGAGGCTCTCACATAAACATATTCATCAGATTGGTTACCTGTACTGGCATTCTCATCAGGATAGTTAGGACTGGTTGCTAGAATAGGTTGAGATTATAAAAGGTCTTCTGAAGGGTTTTTTGGAGTTAAGAATTATTGGGCCAAGTGTACATACATTCATCTCATTTCATTAATGGTCTATGAAAAACTTTGCCCACATTACTTCATATCCTCATTATTCCCCTTTAACAAAAAAGAGAAAGGATATAGGGGTTGGAGAGATAAATGGGTAAAGCCTCTGGCACTGATTTTGGTCATATTTTTCACCCATGCAGCTTTGAAGGCTGAAGGGCTAACATCAATAAAATTATTTGAATATTCAAATGTCAACAGTACAATTGACTATATAGTATTGCACCAAGAAACATATCAGCTTTCATTTTTTATTTCTGAAATGGGTTCATTTATCCCTTATTGGAAATTCTAAGGATATTTGTAGCCACCAAGAATTTACTTGACCATAAAAGGCTTTATACAGGCCACAGAAATCTGAGGGGTCTTCTAATATCCTTCTATTTGTCAGTGGGGGGATACATTATCCCTTATAATATCTGCTCATGAGTTTTCATTTTGCACAAAGTAAACACAATATGTATTAGTAATATGAGTCTGCGTTTGAAGTCAGGTAACCTGTTTATATAAAAACTTTTAACGGGAACAGATTTATGAAGAACAGGATATTGCTCAATCCAACAGCCCTTTCCTTCCCAAGCAAGGTACCACACGAGGTTGTTGTGGCTTAAGAGTTAAACACAAAAATCCCTCAACTACTTAATTGCACCAGAATTATCCACATACGTGTGAACGGCAGCAAGGAAAATGCCTTGTGTGTGTAAGCATTTAATACAAAATTGGGACTTTTACCAACATTTTACAAGACCCTTATAAGCTAGAAAAGCACCATCAAAGAAGAGAGGTTTATGCACCATTCTGCCCAACAGGCAAGGGGGGAACTGCTGATTTGCCAGGATGATTGCTTCCTCTCTGCTGTATTCACTTCCATTTATACAAGTTATTATTATATAGGCATGTTCTATATTTTATTGTGCTCTAATTCACATCTGCAAAACATCCTTTTGGACTTTTTTAGTGCAGTGCTGTAGCCTGGAATACATATAGAACAAATAACATACTTTTGGGGAGGTTGAAGTAAAAAGTGCTTGTGAATACATAATCCCAGCCTAACCTCAGGTTTTTGCCATGCAGTGTCAATATATTACTTATATATGTGATGTATAGATTTTCCCCCAGAATGAATACTTAGGGGAAGATTTACTATTGGTCGAATTTTGAATTGAAAAAAATTCGAAATTCGACCCGGGGAATAGTGGGGAGGTAAAATCCTTCGAATTAGAAGGATTTTACCGCAATTCGAATGATCGAACAATCGATTATAGAAAATTCGATCAATCGTTCGAATATTCGAATCGAATTCGAATCGAATATTCAAACTATTTTTAAGCGATCGATATAATATTTTATATATTCGATCTTAGGGAATGATCCCCACTTCGGTAGGTTTAATCTGGCGAAGTAGGTGGTCGAATTAAAATTTAAAGGGGAAGTATTCGACCATCGAATTTTATTATTCGAATTCAAATATTCGATGGTCGAATTTGCCTAATTTGCATATTCGAAATTCTAATTTTTTTAAAAATTCGATCGAATATTCGAATCACTCATGTAAATTTATGTGAATTTAGTAACTCTGTCCCTTAAACTAAAGATCAAATTAAGTGGCGTATTAAAAAATCTTAGCAAACTGACATCTCTTGCCTAGAACCACCATTTGGTGATGGTCTGTGTGCTGCCTCAGAGATCACCTGACCAGAAATACTGCAGCTCTAACTGTAACAGGAAGAAGTATGGAAACAAAAGTCAGAACTCTGTTTGTTAATTGGCTCATGTGACCTAACTTGTATGGTTTGTTTGGTTGCACAGTGAATCTTAGGATCCCAGGGGGCGGCCCTTATTTTTTAAAGTGGCAGTTTTCTATTTATGATTACCCAATGGCACATACTACTAAAAAAGAATATTATTATGAAATGTTTTATTTACACGAAGCAGGGTTTTAAATGTATATTTTTAAAGAGACCTACAGAGAGAGGAGGGGTAACTCACCGAAGGAGGAAAAGGAAAAGTTTTTTTTTTTTTATCTTACCTGAAACCTCCATTCATCAATCAGTAAAATTCATTTCAGCTGCCTTAGTACACTCTTAGGGCTAGAGCAGACGGGGAGATTCGGGGGCATTTTGTCGCCTGGCGACTTGTAGCCGCGACTTGTAGCCCCCGAACCTCCCCGAATAGACAGGTCCTGGGGCGCACCGGCGTTACTTAAAAACGCCTGCGCCTATTCACACGCAGCGGCGCGATTTGTGGAATCGCTCCAAATTGACTTTCGAGTCTGAGTGAAATGTCTATCGCTCTGCAAAATAAATAATGCACTTTTATGTGAGTGACAAAAGACTAGAGAAAAGTCAGATTTTGGAGGATAACGCTTTATCCTCTTTATCCTTCAAAAAATTCCATGGTGACTCTTACTTCATAACCACTTCATTACGCCCCTTTTGCATTATAGCAAAAGATTATACTCAAATGAAAGGATATACTTCATGATACCCTAGAATTTAATTGACAGGTATTGGCAAAATATGTAACCCTTTACTGACCAAAATTCTCCAGCACCATAGTAAGTAAGAAACAGCTTATTTCTCGATTACTTTCTATGTATAAGGATAGTGTCAAAAAACAGCACGGTGGAAGGTTTTATAAAAGGAGATGAAACCCTTAGTTTAAAGGAAAAGTAAATGTTTTTCTTTTTCTTTCTGTAAATTTGCTCTAAACAGCCCCCCAGATTAATGTACCTTAGTCCCTGCTGCAAGTCTGCTCTGGTTTCTGTGTTATCAGCAGCTTGTTTCCCCTTCTTCCTGGTGCAGAGTGAAGCCCAGCCCCTTAGTTTACTGAGCAGTCCATTTGCTGCTGTTCCACAATAGAGAGGAAGAGGGAGCCAGTGTGTGCATTAGTAAGCTAGTTTCCCCAAGCAAAAGCTGCAGCACGCACTGGTCTCTGCTATGTCATAGTATGCAAATGATCCTTAGGACTAGTCCAAGAGATAAGGTCAGCTCAGTAAGCTAAGGGGCGGGGCTTCACTCTGCACCAGGAAGAAGAGGAAACAAGCTGCTGATAACACAGAAACCAGAGCAGACTTGCAGCAGGGACTAAGGTACATTAATCAGGGGGGCTGTTTAGAGCAAATTTACAGATAGAAAAAAAAAGTTTACTTGTTCTTTAAATCAATATCAAGTTCTGGTTTAGGGTGCCGACCGTGACAGAAACTTTTGCAACAGTTATACATTTTTTTCTAGTTTTCAAGATATTAGCCATTTTTGAACTATTATAATTCATTTTAAACAACATGGCCACCTGCTGTTCAGTTTGTCTGGCTGGCTACAGTCATCTGAAAATTAATCTAGTTAGGAAAGGTTCTGACTTTGTTGCTCTGTTGTGATGTTTTGCATAGAAATGACCAGACAAACATCTGATGACTCTTCTCTGTCCACTAACTTTATTCTCTAAGTAGAACAATGTTGCAAGATTTTTTTTCTGCAGTCAACTGTAGGCAGTCAGCTCAATGAACATCAGGTGGTGGTGGTGTCGTTAGATACAATATCAAATTTTCGAGTTGGATTCTTGGTCAAAACTCACAAATTCAAGTTGGGAAAAATCCAAACTCAAATTGAAATTCATCATATCTCGACCCTGGGAACAACTCGAACACATTTGATAGTATGCCACTTGCTGAGTTCATGTAGATGTCAATGGCAGATGTCTAGTGACCCATTTGAAGATGTTAATGGCATTCCTGATATTAAAGTTTGTTTTGGAGAAAAATTTCAGGTCGGTTATATTTGTTTGAGTTTTAGACATTTGAGTTTTTTCTTAAAGGGACACTGTCATGGGTAAACATGTTTTTTTTCACAACGCATCAGTGTTGCTCCAGTAGACTTCTGCACTGAAATCCATTTCTCAAAAGAGCAAACAGATTTTCTTATATTCAATTTTGAAATCTGACATGGGGCTAGACATTTTGCCGATTTCCCAGTTGCCTCTGGTCATGTGACTTATGCCAGCACTTTAGGGGGAACTGCTTTCTGGCAGGCTGTTGTTATTCCTTCTCAATGTAACTGAAGGAGTCACAATGGGACATGGGTTTTTACTATTGAGTGTTGTTAAGGAGCTGTTATCTTGTGTTAGGGAGCTGTTATCTTGTGTTTGGGAAGGTCTACACAGGAGATTTGGGGAGATTAGTCACCCCAGCAACAAATCGGCTCTTCTTTGGGTTGACTAATCTCCCAGAACCACTTCCCCCTGTTTTGCACCGGTTAAAATGAAATCACCTGCGGCAATTCACATGCAGCACTTCATTTCCCGAAATCGCCCGGTTGCCTCAAAACTTCGGGCGATTTCAGAAAACGAAGCACTGCATGTGAATTGCCGCAGGTGCTTCTCATTTTAATGGATTTCAGTGCAGAATTCTGCTGGAAAAGCACTATTATTTGTATTTTTTTCCCATGACAGTATCCCTTTAAATAAGATACTTTTTGTGTTTCAAAGTCATTCGACTTCATTCGAGGTAAAATGAACTCTATCACTGGACCGTTGACAAATATGTCCCTATATCTTAACAACTGCAAATCAAAAACATTTATGTAAATTTTAAACATGCACAGAAAAGCAATCTAAGCAATGACATTCATGCCTAATAAAGGAAACTGTAATTCTGAGAAACACTCCAATATGCATTAAAGGAATATCAACACCAACAAATGAAAGGGTTTTATGAAACAATATTTTACAATATTTTGCCCGCACTAGCAAAACTGGTGTGTTTGCTTTAGGAACACAACTATAGATTATATAAACAAGCTGCTGTGTAGCCATGGGGAGCAGCCATTCAAGCACATGGGACGCAGTAGATCAGATAAGTTCTGAAGAATCCCATTGTATACTACAGAGTTTATTTGTTATCTGCTGTGTATCCTGTGCCTTTTCTCCTTTTTCAGCTTTGAATGGCAGCCCGCATGGGTACACAGCAGCTTATTTATAAAAACTATAGTTGCGTTTCTGAAGAAAACACACCGGTTTTACCAGTGCAGCAAAACTTCTTGTACTAATTATATTTTCATTAGTTTATGGCACTTTGATTTTTAGGTGTTAGGGCAATGACAGATGAGAAGATTCGGGGAGATATAGTTGCCTGGCAACAAATCGACTCTTCTTCGGCGACTAACTGCCTTCCTGTCGGGTTGAATCTAAATCGCTGGCGGGGTGGCACTCGCTTTTCGTTTTCCGAAGTTGCCCGAAGTTTTCCTCGTTTTTTCCATGGTATTGTCTCATGATTCTATGATCATATAAGATCATTTTAACTTTGAATTAGTTGCTTTGTGTTTTCCAAGCTAAAACTGAAAATTTTGTTACAGGCGTTGTCTATCATTTTGTGGCTAATATTTTTTACTGATTTCAGCCATCCTCTTATTCACCTTTGCCAGGTTTCTAGGGTAGAGTCCTGGGCGGGGTCCATTTTTTGGGACCCGTACTCGCAGAAATGCTCCAAAAAAAGGTGTAAAAACCATTATGGCAAAGATCCGCGTCCCGACATTCAACCCGCAAACCCGCAGAACCCCCTACCCGCTTCTATACCCGCACCTGGAACTTCTACATGCAACCCGCAGGGTACCAGGGGATTTTGCAGTTAACCCGTGGGTACCCAACCCGCTGCAGGACTCTATTCTAGGGTGTATTTGTACCCTAATTATAAAAGAAAGTTCTGCAAACCATCCAAACTGTATCCAAACTTGGAGAGCTGAAGAGCAAAACGACAAAACAAATGACAATTATAAATTGTCTTAGAAACCACTGTCATATATTTGTGGTCATTTAAAAATTTGAGCATTTATCAACTGTAACCATTTGCCACTGATATGCACATGACACAGTTTAGATATCTGATAGGAATTTTGGGATATGACACTGATCTTAAAAAATGTTGGTGGAGTGTTGCAGGAACTGCAGATTATCACTGATCTGCTATACATTAAGAATTGCCTTGTACATACGGAGCCCTTGTAGTTTTCCTTCCATGCTTTTTTCAGAACTAATTTCCATGTTAAATGAATTAATGAAGTGGGATTACCTGTAAGTCAAAACAGCGCACAGACCCTGCAAGTGTCATATATGTGGAATGTCGGGTGATCTCATAGTTATGAAATGATTTCATATCTCATGATAATTCCCTACTTGCCAAGCTAGTGGATTTTAAGAACTTTATGAGCAGATTGTCAGATAAATGTGAATAATCCATTCTTTTGGAAACTCGGACTTCCCCCAGGCATTGGTTCATATTTGACTTACACGTGGGGATAAAATAAGACAGGACGAGTTTTTGAAGACCACATTATGTTACTGGGAAAGCAAACCCTTCTGGCTTCCCCAAAATGGTTCAGGTTTCTGTTAAGTTAAGCATGATGAAGCAACGCCATGGAATACTTTGTATAACCTTTACAAAATGTTTTCTTAGTATTGTAACATAGTCCACCTCAGTGAAAATAGCTTAAAGGATATTGTGTTTCTTTTACATTTGAATCAATTAACCTCAATATTTACTTTGCATTAATTAAAATAAGTATAAGGAATATGGAATTTCCAGTGGCATTTTTGGGAGTAAATGCAAGAAAACTTACAGCAAATGGTTTACACAGCTGATTTGCTTGCAGGAATGATATATTTTAATAGAATAACCATTCAGTTTTATAACAGCACACAACCTACATGTTTGCAGCTGTCTCTTTGGAAGAAGCTACTGAAATGCTTGATCCATAATAATTGATCTATAATTCCTCTCTGTCCTGTTTCATTGTTGTCATGCGATATTTGTCTCCAATGCTTACAAATAAGCCCCTTAGGGTAGGGACAGACAGGGAGATTCGGGGGGATTCTGTCGCCTGGCGTTTTTAGCAGGCGACAATCTCCCCAAATTTCCTTCTCCCTGTCTGCCGCTAGTAAAAGGGACAAAGCGCCAGCGCCTGTGCACACACTGCGCGGCGATTTCCGGAATCGCCCGAACATACCTCGTGAGGAAACTTCGGGCAATTCCGGGAATCTCCGTGCAGCGTGTGCAGAGGCGCTGGCGCTTTGTCATTAATACTAGCGGCAGACAGGGAGAAGGAAATTCGGGGAGATTGTCGCCTGCTAAAAACGCCAGGCGACAGAATCTCCCCGAATCTCCCTGTCTGTCCCTACCCTTAATTCCTTGAAGACCTACATGTTTACTTTCTTTCTAAGACAATAGCTGCCTCACGACAGTATTCTTACTTTCTTGAGGAGCTAAATTGCTATCTTGATCCAGAAGATAGCTGACTCAGGACAGTACGTTTACTTAAAGGAGAAGTAAAGGTCTTTTTACTTGGAGTGGCAAAAGTTAAGCACTCCCAAGTGATCACATCTACTTACCTGAAACCCCAGGCCTGTGAACCTATTTGGAGAAATTCTACTGCACCTGCAGCTCCCCAGAGAAATTTGAAGAAAGAAGAAGCCAGAAGCCTTGATGCTCGCTGGTTGCAGTTTTCTCTAAATAGGTGCACTGGCCTGGGGGTTTCAGGTAAGTACATGTGATCACTTAGGGGGCCTAACTTCTCCTTTAAAGTGACACTAACAAAAGTACTCTTCAAAAATATAAATGTACATTGGGAGGCCCATTTATAAAAAGGAAAAAAATTCAAATTCATATGAAGTTTTTAAAATTCAAATATACACACAATTCGACTGGGAGGCTACCTAAGAAAAAAATTGAATGGCTAATATTCAATCAAATGGTTCTGAAAATATGAATCGTATTAGATTGATATTCAATTCGTAAGAATCAAATTTTTCTCCCAAAAAAAAAACTTGAATGTCAAGAAGGCTATTAACATCTCCAAATGACTCAATGGACCTCTGTTAGTGATGGGTGAATTCACTGCAAATTCCTGCGATTCACAGCAGGCGAATAAATTCACAAAACGGCAGTAGAGTTTTGCCTGGCGAAAATTTCGTTGGTGTCTCGTTTTGGAAGCAATCTGCGCTGGCGTCCAAAAACAGACACCTGTGTCCAAAAACATATGACTGCATCCAAAAATGGATGCCCACCTCCAAAACGAGACGCGGCAGCGTTTCGTGAAAAATTTGGCGAAGCAAAATGCCATAGATTCGCCCCTCACTAACCTCTGCTATTGACTTATACATGAACTCGGCAGGTTTAACGTGGTGAATATTTGAATTAGTACTGTTTCCATGGTGAAGGTGTGCTAAATCTCACATTCAAATTTACATTCGAATTTACATTCAAATAGGGGGATTATATCTAATGTGTGAATTTTTAAACTCAAAAATTCTAATTTGAATTGATAAATAATTTTGAAATAATTTTGCCAACCTGACTGTTCCTTCTCAGGTACAGTTTCTAATGCTAACATACTGCTGCTGCTCAAATATGGCAGCCCCCTTTTCTTACAGAAACATGGGGATCAAATAGGTGGAGTAAAAGCATTTTGCAAATATTTTTAGTTCAAAATTTCAAATAGCATGCAAAGACAATGCTATGATGTAAAAAAAAGTGTTACATCTCTGGTGTCAGCATCTTCATTACTATCTTTAATTCAAAAGATAGCTGCCCTTGCACAGTACTCTTACTTTCTTAAGAACCTACATTCCACTCTTGCATTCAGAATGTAGCTACCCCCATCATAGTACTCTTATTTTCTTGATGACCTTCATCAATCTATTTAATGCAGAAGATAGCTGCTCCATCACAATACACTTACTTCCTTGAGGACCTACATTGCTCCCTGTAATCTAGAAGATAGCCGCACCATGACAGTACTCTTACTTGCTTAAAGGAAAACTATACCCTGAAAACGAATTTTTGAGCAAAAGATAGTTTATATCAAATCAAGTGACATATTAAAGAATCTTACCTACCTGGTATATATATTTAAGTAAATATTGCCCCTTTACATCTCTTGCCTTGAACCACCATTTGGTGATGGTCTGTGTGCTGCCTCAGAGATCACCTGACCAGAAATATTTCAACTCTAACTGTAAAGGGAAGAAGTATTGAAGCAAAAGACAGAACTCTGTCTGTTAATTGGTTTGTGTGACCTAACTTTATAGTTTATTTGGTATGTTTGTGTGCACCGTTGGATCCTAGGATCCCAGGAGGCTGTCCTTATTTTTTAAAATGGTAATTTTCTATTTCTGATTACCCAATGGCACATGCTACTAAAAAAGTGTATTATTATGAAAATGGTTTATTTACATGAAGCAGGGTTTTACATATGAGTTGTTTTATGCAATATCTGTTTATAGAGACCTACATTGTTTGGGGGGTATAGTTTTCCTTTAAGAACCTATAGTACTCTCTTTCATCAAGAAGATAGCTGCCCTATCATAGTACTCTTATTTTCTTGAGGACCTACATCACATAACCTTATGGAGAAAATATCTACATCTGTCATTGCCTTGAACATATTAATTGTAGATAGGTTTCAGACAGAATCAATCTTTCTGAACGAACTTAGCTCTGTGATTGCCAAACCTCTATACTTAATTTTTCAGGATTCTTTGAGGTCTGGCATGGTGCTGAGAGACTGGCGAATTGCTAATGTGGTGCCGCTATTCAAAAAGGATCCCATTCTCAGCCTCAAAACTATAGGCCAGTTAGTCTGACGTCGGTGGTAGGAAAGCTTTTTGAAGGATTAATTAAGGATAGGATACTGGACTTCATAGCAAATAACAATACTATGAGTTTGTGCCAGCATGGTTTTATGCGTAATAGATCTTGCCAGACTAACTTAATTTCTTTTTATGAGAAGGTAAGCAGGGACCTCGAATCTGGGATGGCAGTGGATGTGATTTACTTAGACTTTGCTAAAGCATTTGATACAGTGCCACACAGAAGGTTACTGGTTAAATTAAGGAATGTTGGCCTTGAACATAGTATTTGCACCTGGATAGAGAACTGGCTAAAAGATAGACTACAAAGAGTGGTGGTAAATGGAATCATTTTCTAATTGGACCAGTGTTGTTAGTGGGGTACCGCAGGGCTCTGTACTGGGTCCCTTGCTTTTCAACTTGTTTATTAATGACCTGGATGTGGGCATTGAAAGTACGGTTTCTATTTTTGCAGATGATACTAAATTGTGCAGAGCTATAGGTTCCTTGCAGGATGCTGCCACTTTGCAGAGTCTAAGTTGGGAAACTGGGCAGCAAACTGGAAAATGAGGTCTAATGTTGATAAATGCAAGGTTATGCACTTTGGCAAAAATAATATAAATGCAAGTTATACACTAAATGGCAGTGTGTTGGGAGTTTCCTTAAGTGAGAAGGATTTTGGGGTTTTTATAGATAACAAGTTGTCTAATTCTGGGCAGTGTCATTCTGTAGCTACTAAAGCAAATAAAGTTCTGTCCTGCATAAAAAAGGGCATAAACTCAAGGGATGAAAACATAATTCTACCTCTTTATAGATCCCTAGTAAGGCCTCATCTGGAGTATGCAGTGCAGTTTTGGACTCCAGTCCTTAGGAGGGATGTAAATGAGCTGGAGAGTGTACAGAGACTAAGTGCAACTAAACTGGTTAAGGGGATGGAAGACTTAAATTATGAGGGGAGACTGTCCAGGTTGGGGTTGTTTTCTCTGGGAAAAAAGGCGCTTGCGAGGGGACATGATTACACTTTACAAATATATTCGAGGACATTATAAACAAATATCAGGGGACCTTTTTACCCATAAAGAGGATCACCAGAGGCCACCACTTCAGACTAGAAGAAAAGGACTTTCATTTGAAGCAGCGTAGGTGGTTCTTCACAGTCAGGACAGTGAGGTTGTGGAATGCACTGCCGAGTGATGTTGTGATGCTGATTCTGTTGATGCTTTTAAGAGGGGTTTGGACGATTTTTTGGACAGACATAATATCAAAGGCTATTTTTATACTAAAATCTACAGTTAGTACAGCTATGGGCATACAGGTATATGGTTTGTGTTTGAAAGAGTGGAGATGTGTGTGTGTGTGTGTGTGTGTGTATGTATGCTGGGTTTTTAATTTGGAGGGGTTGAACTTGATGGACTCTGTCTTTTTTCAACCCAATTTAACTATGTAACTATGTAACCATCCTGCTTCTAAGTAGTACCAGCATCCCTAGTGATGAGGCCCATATTAGTAAACAGAACAGAAATCTACTTTATTTATAAATATTAATGCAAAACATTGACTTGACACATGTATGCCATTGCTTCTAGAAAGTGGTATTTTAAGTAAGTTTCTTCTCCAACTGTCAATTCTGTTGCCTAATACATAGTCCCCTGGATGGGGGGGGGATAAGTACTAATGTTTAACTTGTCCATGTAGCAGTTCCAATGTATGATTCCTGAACATTTGAGGCTTTGTTGATCTGTCTCATTCAAGAGGTAAATTTGACGGTATGCATATTTGCCTAGTTTATAAACTTTGAGAAAATAATATGTATGAAAAGCTAATTAGAGAACTGCTTCAAGGCACTCTTCAAGCTTTGCATGATTTCCTAGTTTATTACTCAAAAGACAGATGGTGGATAGACTTCCTTAGAGTTCCAAATGCATTCATAGTTATTTTTCTTTCCAAAGTTCTGTACCTGACAGTCCACTTTGACTTGTCATGCTGAGTCTGACTTTAAAACACTTGAATCTTATAACTGAAGAATGAAGAGAACCTTAGTTTGTGAAATATTTACTACGGTTGCAGGAGTAATGTGAAAAGGTTTCTGGTGTCACATGCAAGTAACCACTACTGGTTGTGAAGAAAAAAAAAAAAACAACAAAACAGTATCCCCATTGGTGAACCTTTATGATTAGCTGATTTAGACAAAGTTTCAGAAAACAATTGAATATCAAACATTAAACAAGTGATGGTCCAGTATTCCCCCTTTTCAACTGCTTGGAACCTCACTGAAGGGAGGTCAGCCCCACAATGTGGAAACCTCTGTCTTACAGACCATGAAACAGGTAACCTCTGATTATGTGGCATTAAATGACTTGTGACGGGCATGGGTACAATTGGTTGTGATCAAAACTGCCCATGTGCCATAGATTTAGGTGGTTATATTTTTTATCTTTTTAAAGTAGGATTATCTATTGATATAGTTAAATGTGTGCATTGTACACTGTGGGGCAGATTTACTAAGGGTCGAATTTTGAATGCCAAAAAAAGTGGGGGGAATAGTGGGGAATTTAAAAAATTCAAATTCGAATTTCGAATTAGAATTTTTTTTAGCTCAATGCGATCGATCGACTATGGAAATTAGATCGAATTCGATTCAAATCGAATTTTCGAACAATTTTTAAACAATCGATCGAATTTTTCTAATTCGATTTTAGGGAATGATCCCCATTTCGGTAGGTTTAATCTGCGAAGTAGGTGATCAAATTTAAATTTAAAGGGGAAGTATTCGACCATCAAATTTTCGAATATTCGAATAAAATTAAATTCGAATATTCGAATCATATTCGATGGTTGAATTTGGTCGAATTTGCGTAATTTGCATATTCGAATCTTTTTGAAAATGCGATCGAATATTCAAATATTCAAAAATTTGGTCGAATTTGCCTAATTTGCATCTTTGAATCTTTTTGAAAATTCGATCGAATATTCAAATCCTTCATGTGAATACATGTGAATTTAGTAAATCTGCCCCTGTGTCTCCAAAGGGTCACATTACTAACCAGACAGCCCTAATGATTAGCATTAAGTTTTCTATACCTTACATACATATCTTAGCATGTGACTGGCACCCCTTCATTTCTTTCCTATCTGGCACTAAAATGATAATTTATGGGAAAACATATAAATACAGTCTTTACTAAAGGCTCCATTATCCTGTAATTTTTAAAAGTGACTGCCACGTCCTATATATAATGAAATACTGTACTGTGCAAGGTAGTCTTTCCCGCTTAGCTTCTTGGTTTCTACTGTTTTTCTTTCATTCATAAGCTATGGAGTCGCAGAAGCATTAATCTTAGTAATAGATGGAGAAGGCTACTGTGCCAACAAGTATGAAGTACAGTCTTCCAAATGCAAACGGACAAGAGTATTCCTCTGTGACTCCATCAGTGAATTGTTTGTATGGAATGGGATCCAGCCCTGGGCTTAAACAGAAAGTAACTATGAGTAAAATTTGACTATATGGAATTTATCTTAGTTATCTGGGATATTACATACATATTCTGTCTATCACAGCACAACTTCCAATTGTAATTTAGTCATTATCATTATTATTTTATTCTTGTGTTCTCACATTCCAGCTAATGGAATGTCTAATGGATTTTTTAGATGAGCAGTACCTTCCATTATTTTGGAGCGATGTAAAATCTTAAACTCCTACTATTGTAGTGTTTCCTAATGGCAAAAGAATGAATGTATATTAGATAGTGGAAATGTTGATATCTGGATGCCCATTATAAAGATAAGGGGAGGATTTGATGGTTGGTTTTTGTATGGTATTTTAATGATTTGTGAAATATCACTTTGTCCAAATTAATAGTACGTGGCCACTCATTCATCAGTGAGTAACCTCTGTGTTAAGGTGGCCATACACAGGCAGATAAAAGCTGCCGACAGACTGTGTCGGCAGCTTATCTGCCCGTGTGGGGGGCCCTCCGACGGGCTTTCCCGATCGATATCTGGCCGAAAGTCGGGCAGATGTCGATCGGGCAGGATTAAAAATCCCGTCGGATCGCGGCCGCATCTGTTCGTTGATGCGGTCCCGCGATCCGACCGCCCGTACTGATCCGAATGTTGGGCCCTAGGGCCCACGATCGTATCAGCCCGATATCGCCCACCCCAAGGTGGGCATATCGGGGAGAGATCCGCTCGTTTGGCAACATCGCCAAACGAGCGGATCTCTTCGTGTATGGCCACCTTTACCTATTGTAGAGAAGTCTTGCAAAGCTCAAATAGACAGGCCAGCAGGAACCTTCCCAATGTTTTTCTGCCCGTCTGACCATTGCCTGCCATTTGCATGGATGTGTTGTTTGGTCTATACCGGAGAGCTAATGTACATATGATAATATGATTGACCGCATCCTTGGCTGTACATAGGTTGCATCTAAAGAAATTATTGGAGCATGGGAACACATGCTTATCGAATTGCGAATTTGGTCGAGTTAATTTCTGGGAATAATAGTAAATTTGCCCCATAGTGTCTCTAAACCATTCCTCTTTTTCTAGGATTTTGGAGAAGGTGAAAAGTATAGGGACATGTTAGAACAATGTTTAAGAGAAAGTATGAAAATATGGGGAAAGTAACTATGCTCATAGCATAACAGTTGTGCTATGACCATTTGGAATTTTCCTTCCTTTTATGTTTTGTTTCTACGGAAGTTTTGCAAACTTTTTTTTTTTTTTTTTTTAAATGGAAAAAATGTGTACACCTGGCTGCAACTTGCACCAGTTAAAGCACATCTCTAAGGGATTAAAATCTCCATCCTGCATTTATTTTTCTTAATGTCTCGTGAGCCCTGAATAAATATTCACTGTAGTCGGGCATAACTATATGTGCGTTATTTATATACTCTGAGATTCCTGCTGACATTTAAGTTCAAAGGTTTATTCCATATGTTTAGTGTGCTCAGGAAGTGGCGGTTGAAAAAGTGAGTATTACAGTGTAGAAAAGTCAAATCACTGTGGTTTGTAGTAGTGATATGTCTTGATCACGTTACAAGACAAGGCTACCGAGAAGCCGTACTTCACTTCTGTATGAGAAAATGGTTGAACTGTGCTCTCATTGACACAACCTGTGTTTTTGGCTTGTTTCTAAGCTGGCAAACCCTTGTTCTTTGATAGTGTGGTGTAGACATGTTACATCTGTTCACTTTACTTCTGATATGTTACACATAGATTTCCTGCTGTCCACAAAAAAAACACTTGCCTGACAAAATAAATCCCTCTCCCCTTTCTGGGTTTTTTATTTGCATTATTTAGAGTCAGAAATTTTCAATTATACTTAAAGACTGTCAGTGAGAAGTGAAGTGTCTGTGTAGCCTCCGTTAAATTTAGCTTTATTGGTCATGGAGAATGGTATTAAGCCATCGACTCGAGAAATGAATGTACCAACTGCTTGTCTTTTTTTTTTTTGTAAATCAAATGGATAATTTGATATTTTTAGTGCATACTAATCTATTTGCAAGTGGAAAAAGCATTCTGTGTTATGTCCTCAGCAGTCCCCACTCTCCTCTTGCCCTGTTGTGTTACTATATAGTCTTAATCAGCTATGCATTATTCCAATTCTCTTTTTTTAAACATTTCTTCGTTTAAAAAAAAAAAAATACAATTCAAAGAAAAGTTGAAGGAAAGCACCTTTTCTATCCCTCCCACCATATCAACTTGTGACCACTCAGTTATGGATCAGTTAAGGGCATGATGCTGGAAAATGTGTTAATGGATGAAGGTCTATATGTTGGGTTTGTTGGATAAGTTAAAAGGGAACATATTGTTGACTCCAGTTAATACTTTAAATGTTTATCTAAATACATATTCATAGCGTTTAGTGTACATGTTATGTTCTTATTATATTCTCAAGAAATATCCCATCTGCTAACTACAGTTGCAAATAAATTGAATTTAAGTTAATTTAAGCCCACACAGGTACCATCCTCAAACATCGCCATCATTTATGTTTAGTGCACCATTATTACACTGGAACTCATCTCTCAAGTTCATCTACTAATGGCAAGTACCTCCTAACTGTTAACAAATACCGGACCAGATGAGGGTCAACGTGACCCTGAAAGCAATGATTTACAAGAGATGGCAGCTGTAAAGAGCAAAAAGTAATGTCAGTCTGTACTTTTGTCTTTTGTAGATCATGTACAGCCCACTCTTTATCATGAGAAGTCATCTTCCTGACACTATCATTATACATTTAGAGAAAAGAAACCTTGAGTTAAATGAGACTCAACTGATTCCAGGAAAGGGCCTGGAAAAACTACCACAAAACACAAAGCCAGACTTAACCCATCATGTCACCTTTCAAGCAAGGTAGAATTTAAGTATTATTGGAGGTCTCAGTCAATCACCTCTTTTTTGCATGATCATATTCCAGGCTAGATCAATATCGAAGGGGTATGTTTTTGGTTGGTTGATCTATTTATATAAATTATATCTCAGAAAAAGATAGTTGTAGATTTAGTGATATCTAGTTTTCTAGTAAGTTCCCACTTGACCTTACAATGTCATGTACAGTTTCTCAAGCTTCTATGTTCATGCATATTATTTCTCTTAAAACAAAGACTTCTTGAGTTGCACAAGGATCCTATAGACTTTAATTCAATGGTAAACCCATTGAATATAGTCTAAAAAAAGTACACTGCCTTTCCGTTGTTGTGTGCTCCTTGATAAAACTTTAATTCCTTGCTGTACCTCTGCTGTTTTGATCAGTCTCTCTTAGGGGTAGAGTCATCAAAGAGTGAAGTTAAGAGTGAAGTTCTGCCACTAGAGTGAAATTCCACCGCTCTCCATTCATTTCTATGGGATTTTTAAAGGCATATTCATCAATGGGTGAACTTTCACTTCACCCATTGATGAATACGCCTTGCAAAATCCCATAGAAATGAATAAAGATCTGTGGAATTTCCCTCTAGTGGCGGAACTTCACTCTTTGATGAATCTACCCCTTAATATTTCAATACTATGAGCCCCCATTTTCATAAGCATTAGCTTACTTGTGCCATTAAACCCCAAATAATCTGGCAAATACACATATGATCAACACAGGCCAAAATGCCAAGTTGCTGCTTAAATTGTGCCATTCTTTCTCTTTTTGTTTGTGTGTTGGCTGCACATTAAACAATAACTCCACAAATTTACTCTTTAGTGTCATCTTTGAGAAGTTAATATATTGTTAATTTTAGCCTACCTTTCACTTCATTCGTTTATACTTAATAAACTCATTTTATGAATTATTCCCTAAAACAACTTTGCGGGGTCCAAGCTATACGTTTTACAAAGGAACTAAGGTTTACCTGCAACATGGAACTGGCTGGCCACTACTACTGTTTAAATTATAACAAACAAGGAAAAGTTGCGCTCACCACTAATTTTTAAAAACATAAAGCGAGGGAGCAAAAAGTTTCTGACCACAAATTTCATATAGACAAATTTTTTTTCTTTTTTTTGTATACAACAATAAAAAGCCGATCATTTTCAATAGGTACTGTAAAGGTCTGGTGTGGCCGCACTCCTCATCAATAATAATAATAATAATAATAATAAAGCGAGCAAACAAAGTAAATGGAGTACTTCTCCACTCAGTGGTACCTTCTTTTATTAGTGCATCATGCTGGGTCATAAATAACAATATTTTAAGCCATCTGGTCCATTCAGAGGATGCTAAATCTATAAAACACTCATATTTTCCTATTAATGAAATATAAATCTCCAATAGGCCAGATGTGCAAATAATTTATATAACCAAAATAAAAAAAGTACCACAAGTTAAGTAACCAACAAGATCGTCATAGAAAGCACTTTAGACCCATCTTAATTCGTACCATTGAGCACATGGTTTTATACATGATTTTTAAAAGTACTTCTGTTTGAGTAGAGGTTCCCAGTTAAAATGTAAGGCTTATTTGACACATGCAGCTATTTGGGGCATTTGCCTACCATGTGGCTTTTGTGGTGGGAAAAGGCAAACAGGCCAAATCGTTATGTCTGACATAATTTTATCAACAGGCAACTTTCATGGAATTCAGGCAGTCTCTACAGGTTCTTGGCTGAAAATTTACTGCCAAGAATTGTGAAAATCAGACATACAACTACGTATCTCATTGGCATTAAGATAAGACAGTGGCTGGTGTGGCATCATGAGTCTATGTCTAACTGTTGACTATACATGGCATATACTTCATGGTTGCAGGATTTTAGGGAGTGGCATGCTGCCCAGCCACACCCACATTGGTTCAAAAACACTGGGGATACGCAGGAGATACAATAGTTTTTTAAATTTCCCATGCGCCAATCCCCTTTGCTCCGGTCCTGATGATGAAAATGTGTGAATAAAGAGCAGAGTATGGGGGGGGGGGCAACAAACATCAATGATCCTAGGGGTGCCACTATCTAAATCCGTCCCTGAGCATTGTTTAAATATTTGTAGCCATACACAGCCTATACTGTTTGTTAATCACAATTAGTCTGTAAATGCATTTGTGTGGTCTGTAACAGTAATTGTATAACTAATCTGTAACAGAGACATCTTGTATCTTGATCAGAATGTCCAGAAACATCCATTGACTGAATAAACATCTCTGTCCTTCCAGGGAGGAAGATGAACCTTCAGAATATGCTGTTCCCATTTCAATGTCTCTCATTAAACAGATTGCTACGAAAGCACAAAATGGATACTCTGCACTTTAGATTCTTGTTGAATTTTATAGTGGGGAAAGATGCCCTCAGCCTGTGTGGCCATACAGTAAAAAGGATGCAGATAGGTATGTTCCTCACTAAAATCTGGGGGGAAAGTTATAACATCTGGATGACCCACTGTAGTCATTTTCTGTATAAATCTTCCAGGCTGTGTCTCCCCAGCCGCTAAACTACAACTTTCAGCATCCCATTATAGCTCAGGAGCAGCAGCTGGAGAGTCAAAGGTTTCAATGATAAATATGCTATTCTGTGCATGAAATATAAAACATATTCACATAATTGTAGGAGTTTAGACACCAAAGAGTGCTGCATACTCAGTTGGATAAAAATCAATAGTTTTATTACGTTGTAAGACTAATTCATAAAATTACTAATATAGGTGCACATTTAAGGCATTGGAGCAAAGATGTCAAATGGCAAACTCCCTTTAGTAATGTCTGTTAATGCTTATAGACATGCTTAGAGAAAATGTTGGTTCCCAAAAACAATTATTGGGCTTGGGTAAGTGGTTGGACAAAACAATTTTTGTATCCAATCACATTTTAATGATTAATAAAGCCAGTGTTTCTGTTTCCCTGAACCCTTTTATCTTATTTCCAGCTCTCCGTATCCTCAGGGATTTTGTGATTCACTTTCTTTCCATCACTCATAATAGCTCTCTGTATTTTATACTGGCAGTGGGGAGCATTTGACACAGAGGGACAGCCCAATGCAGGGGAAACTTTCTCTGTGGAAGCCACACTTGAAGACACTGCTTGTTGAACTTCTTCCATGGGCTCTGCTTATCAATCAGTCCAGGTGTTAACATTGTTCTCCAGATTCCTGCAAGGCAGATCATCATTCCACCAAATTTTCAGGTAAAGGTTCCCATTACATTAATTTCTATGTGGATCATTTATGTGCCTATTTTTAATCTCTTGTATTGACTTTTGTTTCCTTTGCCACTTCTGTTCTTCCCTATTATCTCACGCATTGCTTATCTGTACTATCCATTTGTCATGTAATTGGGTTTAATGTCTCATCAACCAGCCTCACTGGTTGCACAGACTACGTTACCTGTTAGGGTTGAGGCAGACGAGCGGATTCAGGGAGATTTAGTCGCCAGGCGACTAATGGCTTCTTCCGCCCGGAGACTATCTCCCCAAACTGCCTTCCGTGTTTATCAATTATATGTATATAAAGTGGCCCTGAGGAAGTGGGCTGACCATATACTAGGAATTGGAAGTTAATTATATCATGTATGTTGAGGCTGTTGGCATATACCAGGCACAGTCTCAAGAGTATTATTAATCTGTGAGTTTATGCCATTGTCAACACTTGTTATTTTGTGCATTATGGGCTTAGGAGCCAAAGCTCATATACTTTGCTGGGAGTCAAAAAAAATCTTCACTACATTAGTATATATATATATATATATATGAACATATCCTATCCTACAGTCTTTGGTCGAACATGTTTCATGCTTACCCAGCACTTATTCATAGGCATAGCCTATGAATTTTAACTTACAACTTGAAAATGCAGTCCTCTTTTGATTATAAGGGAACTCACAGGGACTATGTGGCTGGGTTCTCAATAGCAATGCTTTTCAGGCCACCAATACTTATTGAGTAAAATGATGGCTTGACTCAGGCCTAAGTGCAGTTAAGTGGGGTCATGTCACATAGGGTTGATAGGACATCACAAATCAGTATTTTAAAGATTTCAGGGGAAGTGCAGTATAAAGACCCACAAGTATATTAAACTTAAGGAATCATTTCCATATAGAGAAAAAGAACAGCTTGCACACTAAACGAGGTAAGTTATACGGTATATACTCACTGAGTCAATGTGATCTACACATGTGTATCAGCATATGACAAATTACCAAGCACCACATCCCTAAGCAGAGAGAACAAAATATCCAATAGTTTTATGCCAATGGAAGCATGACAGATAATGGCTGTTTCATGGTTATAAACTGTGTCATGCTATGTACTGTGCCCTTGTTTGACACAATGCACAACCGCCACAGGCCAAATGTGTTCATTTTACAGAGACCATAAAATGAAAATGCAGGTCACAGAACACATAAACATAGTAAAACACTGAACATATAATCTATTAAGTAAGTTTGAATCTGGAAAGAACCAGCTTGTGTCCAATTTATGGGATTTATTTAAAGGTGTCAATTCATTTAAAGGAAGTGGAAGCCCTTACCGAACTTTTTGTGTTTTTTTTACTTTTCGTCATTGACCCTTCTTTTGTTTTGTGGACTCCTATAGCTGCCTTTAATGCCTTGGGCAGAACTGCCTCCTTGTTTGGGCCAATGTCAAACACCTGCTTGCATTAAGCTTCATACTGTATGTGTTCTTTGTATATTTTATGTTCAGTCTTCAAATGTATTCTTTCAAGCTAGAAATTATATTTCTTTTGGAAAAATAACATTACTTTGAGACAGGATAGTTCTATAGTTGACTGAACACAAATCTGGCACAGAAGCAATGACCCTTACCTGGCAAATCCAAGTACCTTTCACGGTGCCGTGGAAACACAACTCCCTGCCTTACACCAGCAGCTGAAGTTCTAAATATGTAACCCTGACAAATGGACATCAGTTAGTAACCTATATACTTTTTCTTTATGATGACTATGCATCTGTGTTTGCTATAAGCATTCATTAGGATGTACAATAAAAATTATATTTGCATAATAAAGCAGCATTTGTTAAATCCCTTTCTGTTCTCTCGGTCTGACCAGCAGTCAGGTCTGTTAATCGGTGGCTAGTGAGATTGTTTCAGAGTTTAGAACCAGATACTGCTGTAAATTCCATTTACAAATGGTTTCAAAAACATTAATAATGTGTAAATAAAGTATACAGATAATTTACTTAGAATTATATTTGCTTTTGCAAGGCAAAAAGTAGTTTCAGGGTGGAGGACTCCTTATACAGAGTGTTGGGTGCCTTCCCTGAGCATCAGAAGGTGAGGGTATATTATTATATCCATGTACAGAAAAAATATTTTGTATTTAACTTTTCTACATGTACAGTGAGTGTATGCACGTTGCTTGGAAGTATTGGCCAACAGGATTGAGTCCAAGGCCGGGCCAAGGTAGTTTGGCACCTTAGGCAAGGGTTCCAATCAGTGCCCCCCCCCCCATAATATATTAGCATTTCCTACCTTACCATAACATTTTTTAAATGAAAGAAAATGCATTATTGAATGAAACATTTAATTTATATAAAAATGTACCTGTGGCATCCCAGCAGCCATCAAGGCCACAAGCCCCACTTCTGTACCTGTGCCAGCCCAACCCAAGCCCCCATGATCTGTACCTTTGCCAGAAGCCCAGCAAGCAACTTCAATGAAAGGATTAGGACTGGAGTAGCTGCCCAAGCAGCCAGGGACCCAGCCAGCAGAACAGACAAGTCTTCAGTGCCGAGTTACTAGCGCTCCCAGTACCTCTTGGCGCGCACAGCAGGTCCTCTCTCTGCAGGGCCCAACTGATTCTCTGTCTGCAATGATGACATCTTGCGCCACAGCCCAATGCACATGCGTGCCCATGCTTCAGCACGTCAAAGTGAAAGGTACCAAGTCACGCTCCCAGGAAGGGGAGCGCTTTCAAAATTATACAGTACAAAGGTTTAAAGGGAAACCGTAATGGGAAAAAAATTTTTTTTTTTTAAAACGAATCAGTTAATAGTGCTGCTCCAGTAGACTTCTGCACTGAAATTCATTTCTCAAAAAAGCAAACAGATTTCTTTATATTCAGTTTTGAAATCTGACATGGGGATAGCCATTTTGTCAATTTCCCAGCTGCCCCTGGTCATGTGACTTGTGCCAGCACTTTAGGAGGGACCTGATTTCTGGCAGGCTGTTGTTTTTCCTTCTCAATGTAACTGAATAGTACGCAGTGGGACATGAGTTTTACTATTGAGTGCTGTTCTTAGATCTACCAGGCAGTTGTTATCTTGTGGTTAGGGTTGCCACCTTTTCTGTAGAAAAATACCGGCTTTCCTATATATTTATCTTTTTCCCCTATTAATAACATTGGGATCAACCATCAAAAATACCGGCCAGGCCGGTAAAATATCCCGGCCAGGTGGCAACCCTACTTGTGGTAGGGAGCTGTTATCTGGTTACCTTCCCATTGTTCTGTTGTTAGGCTGCTGGGTGGGGGAAAGTGAGGGGGTGATTTCACTCCAACTTGCAGTACAGCAGTAAAAAGTGATTGAAGTTTATCAGGTCGCAAGCCCCTTGTCAGATTTCAAAATTAAATATAAACAAATCTCTTTGCTCTTTTGAGAAATGGATTTCAGGGCAGAATTCTTCTGGAATAGCACTATACTGCATCAGGCATTTTGAAAAAAAAAAAAATTTCCCATGACAGGATCCCTTTAAACATACCCCAGAATGGGCTGGAGGCATGCAGTTTTTTTAGTATTGTAATGCTTTTACTAAAGGCCACATGGGAACTGAATTGCGAAGTTAAAAAAAAAAATCCCCCCTGAGAAGTGCGCCCCCCATTGATTGCGTCCTAGGCGGTTTCCTACCCTGCCTACTCTTTAGCCTGGCCCTGATTTAGTCCTTCATCAACAAAGTTCCTTCCATGTTAGACAAGGGAATGTCTTGTATTACTTCTTCATACAGCTGAAACTATTATTGAGTAACCTAATAAAGGCATAGTGTAACACACTCCTGGAAAGTGGAATGTGTAAAGTGCCACATTTCTTAAATAGAAAGTGATATGATTGTTGTATTAATGGCATTCTGTGTGCAGTGGGGTAATGCTAGCACTGATAATTGATTGGCTTTTATTTTATAAAAATATATATAATTATAATTGTTATTCGAGTAAAGTTCAAGCTCGTGTTTCTGTACACATGGCAGATTACACCTTATAGAATTCTCGTGTATGCAGGATAAAACAGCATCATATACATTAATGGGCTATCTAGTTCTTCCCACTGGCAAGGCATAATATCTTAATGAAGTCTTCAGAGACCACTCTTGTCGGCTTGGGCTGTAACAATCCTAGATTTTATAGACTAAATTAAATATAATTATAGTTACTATAAAAATAAAATATATCAGAAAAAATAACCTTCAGTTATATTAAACAGGGATCTTTTAATAAAGGAAAAGCTAAGGAAAAAGCGCAAGTCCCTCACACACAATGAAATATAAACCTGTACGCTCATGTTTTATGTTCTAGTTCCACTAACAAACATACTACGTACATGTAAGGAAGCAATACACAATCACAAAATTATTTTTGGGGATTAAAAGAGCGTTTGCTAAAAAATATCTGTGGACTGTTATAGCCCTAAATAGACCCTCCCAACTGTCATCTTTTTAGAGATCAGAGACCAGATCAAATGTTGGACCACCAAGTGGGTGGGGCATTTTCATTAAAGGTATACTGTCATGGGAAAATATTTTTTTCAAAACGCAGTGTTCAGTTTATAGTGCTGCTCTAGGAGAATTCTGCACAGAAATCCATTTCCCAAAAGAGCAAACAGACTTTTTTTATATTCAGTTTTGAAATGGGGTTAGACATTTTGTCAATTTCCCAGCTGCCCCGGTCATGTGACTTGTGCTAGCACTTTAGGAGGGAACTGCTTTCTGGCAGGCTGTTGTTTTTCCTTCTCAGTGTAACTGAATAGTACGCAGTGTGACATGGATTTTTACTATTGAGTCCTGTTCTTAGATCTACCAGGCAGCTGTTATCTTGTGTTAGGGAGCTGCTATCTGGTTATCTTCCCCTTGTTCTATTGTTAGGCTGCTGGTGGGGGGGGAGGGAGGGGGTGATATCACTCCAACTTGCAGTAGAGCAGTAAAGAGTGATTGAAGTTTATCAGAGCACAAGTCACATGACTTGGGGCAGCTGGGAAATTGACAATACTGTATGTCTAGCCCCGGTGTCAGATTCCAAAATGAAATATATTCAAAAATCTGTTTGCTCTTTTGAGAAATGGATTTCAATGCAGAATTCTGCTGGAGCAGCACTATTAACTGATTCATTTTGAAAAAATAATTTTTTTGTGATAGAAAAAGAGAGTTTAGGTGCTAAATCTACTGTTCTTTGTTTTGCTCTAATGCAACCAGCTTATTGACATAAATCATTTTACTTCAGCATTTCAGTGTGCTGCATTTGGCCATGCTATAGCCAGATGATATTATAGACTACGTGACACGAGACCAACTGCCAAATTTATTAGTATGCAATTAAAGGAGAAACAAACCCTAAAGTAAGAAAAACCCTACTCTACTTATTGTGAGAAATACCTTCCCTGGTGGTCTAGTGGTGCGGCGGGAACACCCGCCGCGCTGCTCCTCTTGCCGGCAGCCTCCTTCTTAGTCCTTCTTAGTACGCGCGCACTACTGGTTTTATAGCGCATGCGCGCCGGCGTGATTACGCCTGCGCGCAATGGCGCGAAAATGCAAATATTTAAATGGGAATTTGTATTAAACTCATTGCCCGTGATAGGATTTTGCTCCTGGTGCCTAATCTTGTGCTGTAAAGCTTCTGATATTCCTGATTCCTGTGTTTGACCCTGCCTGGCCTTTTGATTATCTGTATCCTGACCCGAGCCTGTTGTTTGACTACCGATTTTGCCTCATCCTATTGATTGATTACCCAGTTTTGACCCTTTGCCTGCCTGACGTTCCTTTGCTGTCTGCCTGCCTCGACCCGGCCTGTCTGACCACGAACCTGCTTATTCCGTCTGTACCGTGACCTTCGGCCTTTAAAGACTTTTTCTACAGTCGTGCCCCACTGCTGGCCAGAACTCCTGCTCTGCACCTCTCGTTTAAGTCCAGGTGGCATCTGAGTAGCTGAGGGCTCCTCCCAAAGCCAAAGGCGGTCACACTACTGGTGAAGCACGAGCCTAGACCAGGGTGCTTGGCACTTGTTCTGGTATTTGGGTGCCGACCGTGACACTTTATGTAGAGTAGTGGATTTTTTTTTGAGAAAAGACCATTATTTGAAATGAAAGAATTCATTGGACAAGCTGATGACGTATTAACTCAACTCTTGGTCTTTGTGTTAGACTTCCATTTTTGCCACATACAATATATAGTAGCATATATATCAGGTGTGATCTCTCCTTCAACAGAGGTCCTTGCTTGGTTTCTTAGGACTTTTGAATCATATTAAAGCTACTGGAGGGTGGGGTTTTAAATTTTATGTTTTAATGTCTGTTCTGCCTTCTTCTTCTGCCTTCACATCTTTTTAAAAACACATATTAAATTGTGGTAAAAAGGTCCCAAAATCCAGTCACAAAGCATAGACGTTGTAGAGCATTTTTTGCTGACAATGGTGTGTTTTTGCAGCTCTGTCAGTTTTTTTATTTCATCTATGGTGCAAAATGGAATCCAGATTCTGCAGACTGAGGTCAAGACAACGATCATCACCAAACTTACTGAATGTCTTTTACAGCCCACAGATGTCCAGCACTCAGCAGGGCTCAGAAGAAGAGGTGAGGCAATGTCATTGTTAGTTTGGCATGATTATCAGATGTGACTTCTCTTTTTGTGATAGGAGAATGGGGATATCCGAATTATATTTCTTCTCGAATTAATGATTTTTAGTCCAGAAAACCTTATGATCCTACACTAGGCTTAGGTGGCCATATTGCGCAAGACAACATACAGATATAGTAAGCGTTCCATGAAGAGGCCCCCATGGAGTAAGCCTAAGTAAGCCAATGCTAGAAACAAATGTCTTCCAAGCTATATATGAGATATAGCTATTCTTATATTTAATAACCTGCAGAAATCAGGATATGTGTCAGGGAATGTTACTATGTGATCCTGGTGGCAATAAATCCATGTATAATGTTAGTGATAGTTAGTTAGCATGAAGAGTTGGATCCATTATTGAGAGGTCTCTAGGTTCTAACCAATATCATTTCAAATTTGTGCAGATTCCAGAATGTTATCTGTGTCCTTTATGGTATAACAACACTTTATAAAACACAAGTAACTATGTTTCACCTGTTCCCTAGTCAAACACAACACAGCTAGACCTTTTGGTGAACTGTGTTTAAAGCCTAAGGAAAAATGATATCTTTGTGCTCTGTGCTGGAAATCTGGCAGTGCTTCAACAATCCAGTGTTTGGCTTCATATGTCCAGCTCATAATAATAAGTCAAAGCTCGATGGACTAAATCATCTGTTTCTTTTAATCAAGCTTATCATTTTTGTCCTTTTCTTCCTGTCTCCCTTCCAAAGTGCCTGTACCAGAAAGTGCTGTTTTCAGCATCAACCCTTATGGAGAAAAATCAGATTGGGAAACCCAACACCGTTCCTTGTTGGGATGTTGTATGGGACATCAGCGAGTCAACAGCTAAAACTTCATCTGCATTCTGCTGAGCCTTTGCCTCAGTTAGGGACGGGGTAATACCCAGAGCTGGAGATTGCCGGCCGCCATATACGCCAGGAGTACCTTAGGCTGTGCCAATACAGCAATATTACTACTTGTCCTTTAACTCTTAGCAAAAGTTGAGAATGATAAATGCAGTAAATACATTTAAAAAGTTCTACATATATCACAACTAATTTAGAATTTGATTATTTCTTCATGTTTGTGGGGGACTCAAACTATGCAGGAATTGCTAGGGGCCCAACTAAGAGGGGGAAATTGTAAATCAAGGATATTCAACCTTTCTGCCCCCCAACTGTTGATAAGCTACAAATCCCCATCCCCCAGATTTCAGCTATTGTGTCTTTTAGACCATTCTTAAAGGGATTTTGTCCAGATTTTAATAGTGTGGTTTTTATTCCTAAATTTCACTGTTTACACTGCAAATTCACTCTACCATTTAAAATGTAATTCCTAATCCAACAAGTGTATATTTTTAGTTGTAATATTGATGTGCAGCCGTCTCAGGTCATTTTACCTGGTCATGTGCTTTTAGAAAGAGCCAGTGCTGCACTATGGAACTGCTTTCTGGCAGGCTATTGTTTCTCCTACTCAATGTAACTGAAGGAGTCGCAGCGGGACATGGGTTTTTACTATCGAGTGCTGTTATTATATCTACTAGGGAGCTATTATCTGGTTACCTTCTTATTGTTCTGCTGATGTGCTGCTGGAGAAAAAGGGAGGAAGTGATATCACATGACTGGGAGCACCTTGGAAACTGACAATAGGTCTAGCCCCATTTCAGATTTCCAAATTAAATATAATAAAATCCATTTGCTCATTTGAAAAACAGATTTCAGTGCAAAATTCTGCTGGAGTAACACTTTTAACGTTTTGATAAAACAGTATTCCTTTAGTGGACCCGTCACCCAGACACAAAAATCTGTATAATAAAAGTCCTTTTCAAATTAAACATGAAGCCCAATTTCTTTTTTTAATTAAAGCATTCATAGCTGTTGTAAGCTCATTTAAAAATCTCAGCTGCCAATCAAATATTGTCAGCCACTCCTCTATGCCTTAAGCATAGAGGCGGGCAGCCAATTACTTTCACTTTCCATTCAGCACTTCCTAGATGTCACTGCTCCCCACACAGTCCTCCTTTCTCTTCACTGTTTAATTGTGTAGCCAGGACATGGGGATGGACATCAGGTTCCCCATTCTAGTGCACAAACAAGATTCTGAGATGATACAAGGCTTGACTTAATAACAGTGTCCACAAAATGGCTCCTGACCGCTTGCTATAATTATGAATTCCCAAACTGAAGGAAACAAGATTCAAATAAAGTATATAGTGTAATTAAAGTTCATTTTGCTTGACTAATGTGATAAAATCTTAATTGAAAAAAAACGATTTGAAATTTAAAATGTGAGCATTCCAAAATCGAAGTACTGTCTCTTTAAAGAATTCTAATTCAACCCTTCGCCACCTTAAACCTGTCAAATTGCTGTTTTAGCCTACTGGGACCTTTAAGGAATGTTTTTGAAAATCAATTTTTTTTTTGGAGGAAATCGTTTGAATGGAATGATTCAGTTGAACGATTCAAACTATTTTAATGGACTGTTTTCGATCTAAAAACCTCTTTTAAAAATATTCAGTGGTCGAATTTGACCCTTGATAAATCTGTACAAACTGTTAGTAGTGCTAATACAGCTAATGTGCTTGCGCTCATACTTTATATTTTTTACTTAATAAGCAGATTGCTTCTTCTTGTTCACATAACCTTTTATTGATGCTGGTATATAAATAAATAAATATAAAAGGTACAAGTTTCACTAACCGCAGTACTGTCCAGCTTGCCCCATTACCAGTTCTAACAACACATTCATGGGCTGGATATCACTGAAATGATAGTGTCATAAAGCATGTCTATGAAGATCCTGACAAATGATTTATGCTTTCAAAGTTGGCCACAGGGGGCTGTCATCTTGTAACTTTGTTATACATCTTTGCAAGACCAAGACTGTGCACATGCTCAGTGTGATCTGGGCTGCTTAGGGATTGTCATAAATGTCAAAACTGCACAAGTCAAATAATATCTGCCAGAAGATGATACAACAAGACTGATTAATAATCAGAATATACAGACTGCACTGGGTCCTGTGTTGTCATGTAATCTAATGTGGATTTTATAGTTTTTGTATTGTTTAATACAAACTTTCTCCAACTCTGCAGAACCAGTGGCTGCAGCAAAATATCTTCCAAATAGAATCCCAGTTTATCTGTTTAAATCTGGCTCCATGATCTTTGTCCCTGCAGCTGGAGTTGGAAACATTAAAGGGGATGTAAAGGCAAAAATAAAATCCAATACCAATCTCTACACTGTCGCCAACTGCTGTACAGGAAAACAAAGCTGCTTGAGTTCTGCATGGTTGGGAAGTAAGGCTGGGCTCCCCCTGCTGTTCATTAGTATGATTGTTTTTCTGCAGAGCAGTTAGGGACCGTCTGACAATTCCTATCCACAGAAGTAAACGAAGGAAGAATTTCACTGCACACAGTCATGGTATACATTTTTTTAATTAAAGTATACTGGAGGTAGGTTTCTTTTTCATTAACAAAAGTAAAAATGGGATTTCATTTTTTTGCCTTTGCTTTTCCTTTAATTGTAGCATGCACCAAATACAGAATCCAATTTGAGATTCTCAATAATCAAATTGACAGGATTTGAAATTGGCTAAATCTGAACCTTCAAATTCATATAACACCAAAGTACTGGAGAGATAAGAACAGTCTTCAGGACAATTCAGTAATCTGCATCCACAATGGACCCTAATGTGTGATTAGCTAGGTGTATGGTTGACTGTGATAGGGAGATTAGACTGTAAAGTCTACAGGGGCAAGGACTTTTTCTACATAAATATTTAGACTAATGATTGTACTGCATAGTACTGACTTCCTCCTGATAGGCCCCCTAGGCTACTGTTTTTCTAACTTTTTGCTGCTTTTCCAGTAGCTGGGATTTCTGCCATTGCACTTTTAGGGGACTGGTAAATTAACCTCCCAGTATATTTAGCAGGCAGTCCCCAAGTGTTATGGACACCTAAGTGGGTCCTAAAATACAGTTAGGAGGGGGACGCTTTCCTATTACTGCTCTAATCCATGCCCCTTGCTGTTACTCACAGTGACCAGTAGATGGCACTATGCTAAAGTATAAAAGCATTGTAAGCCATGCTTTCAGTGTCCATCTTGTGCTGACTCTAACCTGAGCAGGCAGGCAGAGCTCGAGTGGAACCTAAACAGGTCAGGTCTAGTAAGGATAGGCTACTCACCATTATAGGTCACTCTAGGAGTGACAGATAGCTATGATTATTTAGCTGAGCAGTTTGAGGCTCCTACGAGGATTGTGAGTGGGATTAAGATCCCAGGTACTAATTGCCCAGAGTAGGGAACTAAGTGTACAGATTTAGGATTAGAAGTGTCTCCTCAGGTTCCATTTAGGAAAAAAGGCTGAATGCTGGGTGTACCTCCTCAAGGCTGCATATACATTGTCTCCCATGTGTGAAGGGGACAGTCTCTGCTGTGAGTATTGTCTATCCACTGTTGATCCTGCATGTGCTAATGTGATTGCTATATACTCCATTGAGGATTGTATCTGTTAATAAATATGTTCTTTGGTTAAGTTAAATGAACCACTGGCGCCCAATTATTTGCACCCTGAATACAGTTACAGTTGCACTACACCCTGCCTCCACCTCATTTCGAGGGCTTACTCCCTAAGATTTAAGGTCTCATCCGGAGCAGTATATTGGGAGTGGAGCTCATAGTCAGAGAAAGGTGCACTCAATTTACTATAGCGCTACACACTACAGGCATGGGTGGGATTGTTTAGACAAACAGGGCAAATGCCACCCAAGCTGGTGACATTAAAATAAACGGCATGGGACACAAAGCCTTCCCTTGCTGCATTGCTGCTCCACATCTTGTTTTCAAAACGAGGAAATGTGATTGGCAGCTGGGGTCCCCAAGCGATTCATCTGCAACAATGTTGTTTATTATAACAAGTCTCCTCCAATTTTCCTCTTGTCTGGGTTAAGAGATCAGTGACGTGCCCAGACCAACTTGTCTGTATTTGTCCTCAAGAACAAACTGCTGCCTTGTCAGAAACCTGCCAGACGTCCTCTAAATACAAGTCCCAATATTATTCAGCAATCACTGTGTGTTTATTTCTCTCCTTGCAATGAGTTTGTTTATTCACCACCACCTTTGAGTTAAAAGCGAGATGTACTCCTGCAACTTCATGTGTTATACCAAGTTATTTTTTATTCACCCCCCTAGAGCATGGAGTGGGATAAGGTGAATGTCCCTTACATCAGTTAATTGTATGCAGGCACAATATTGATTGGAAAGTGTGAACATGACTATATTAGCACTAAGCACTTTATAGAACACAGAAGCACTTTATATTTATCTCTGATTAATTTTGGTAATTTAAGTAAGCGTGGGGTTTTACCGCTACTCTCTTTTTTTTAAACCTTACATCAGTTTAAAGGGCAAGGAAAGGCAAAGAAAAAGAATCCCATTTTTACTTTCTTTAATGAAAAAGAAATCTATTTCCAATATACTTTAATTTAAAAATGTGTACCGTTTTTATAAGAAACCTGACTGTATGCAGTGAAATTTTCCCTTCATTTAGTGTTGTGGATAGGAATTGTCAGACAGTTCCTAACTTCTGGCAGGGAAACAATCATACTTATGAACAGCAGGGGGAGCCCCTGCCTTACTTACCAGCCATGCAGAACTCAAACAGCTTTGTTTTTTGATCATTTATGACGAACCCTAAGCAGCACAGACAACACTGAGCATGTGCAGTGCCAGTGTCAGGCAAAGATGTATAACAAAGTTACAAGATGACAGCCCCCTGTGGCCAACTTTGAAAGCATAAATCATTTGTTTGATTAGGCTTGTGGTGCAGTAAGTTCATGTTTATGTTTAGTATACAAAATTCAGCATTTCTAGCCTTATTCTATTTTAGACTTTCCTTGTCCTTTAATAAGGCACAATAATAATAATATAACATACATGTTAGGAGTGTTTATATTTTATTTTCCTCAAATGTGACAATAAATTGTGAGGTCTATCTCATTGTCTATTTGCAAGGTTTAATTCAGTGGCTTAACCACCAGGAGAGCAGGGGGTGCAATTAGGTCAGGGCCCGCACCCCATGAGGGGCCCCTGGCAGCTCATGCGCCACTGATTCCGGCCGGAAAATCGCATATTCCGGTTGGAAAATCGTGTACGTAGGGGGGCACCGCCTGCATGTCCCGTGCCAGGGCCCACCCCCCACTAGTTACATTACTGGTTTAATTCATTATACAATAGAGACATTTTGCCTTTCAGAGCAAAGTCACTTTATATTTTGTTGTAGTTTAAGTATTTTAGGATTTGTGAGTTCTTCATGCTAACCTTTTTTTCCAGCTGCACCCAGCGCACTCATGTTGTGAGTCACTGACAGGTTTTCCTTACTCTGACTGGCTGATTCCAGCATGAGTCAGCAATTTGTTGATTTCTTGGATGAACCTAATATCCAAGGCTATTGTGATACTAAAATCTGTAGTTAGTATAGATATTGGTAAGTGCAGTTTGTGTGAGTGTATGGAGGGGTCCATGTGTGTATGTATGGATGCTGGGTATGGATGCTGACAATGTTCAATTTCTTTATTATTCTTTTGAAGTTAATTGCAATTAAATATGAAAGATGAAATGGTATCCATTCTCGGGCTGTTCTGAGATGAGTAATAACAAAGGGCATCTGGAAAGTCATGTCTTCACATTTCCTATAACCTCACCCTTCGTCTCCAACCAACTCATTTCACTGTAATACTCATTCTTAAAATATTCACTGTAAATATGCTCATAAATCAGCTTCCATGTCAAAACTATACATTCTCAAGAATTGGAACCACTTATTTCTCTTAACTTTGCTGCCAGGGAAATTATTTCTCTTAAGGCCAAGGCATAAAAAAAAAACATTGTTTCTGACATTTCAGAAGCAAAGATCTCGTCTGGACTTCATTGGGATTAATAAGCCTGATCTTTTTGGGAGAATGTGTTTTCCTAATGCATGTCAAATGTATCTACCTGCTAAATAGCTAGTATTTCAGTTAAAGGGGAATTCAACCCCTCTGGCTCTAAACCCCTAACCCCCACCCCAGTAGGCCCCCTCCCTCCCCCCCCCC
>CM044442.1:117618755-117634097 GCA_024363595.1 Xenopus borealis | reverse complement strand
CTACCTCTTCCCCCACGCAAAAGCTCCTTAGTCGCTACTTACCCCTCCATGCAGTTCTCCTCCAGCCAGGTTCACGGGCACCATCTTCTCCAGCAACGTCTTCTTCCCAGATCCATTGGCGCTTCACGTGGGCGCATGCGTAGTACTACCAACCAGCAAATGCGTCCTACTGTGCATGCACCACCAAGTGCCGACGGATCCAGGAAGAAGATGTTGCTGGAGAAGATGGCGCCCATGAACCTAGCTGAAGGGGACCTGCACGGAAGGGTGAGTGGTGACTTAGGGACATTTGCCGGGGGGGAGGAGGGAGAGGGGCCTAGGGGGGGTTTTGGGGAGGTGTTTAGCACCGGAGGGGTTGAATTTCCCTTAGAATGCAAGTAAAGGCAAGTGTTTAAATCATATTTATTGTATGCCTTCTTGGCTGGGTATGGCTATGTCTATGAGGATATTGTACAGCACTGCGGGACAGTGATCATCACCCTAGCACCAGAAGGAAGGGCTGGACCTGTACTTTAAAGGAAACTTATACCCCCCAAACAATGTAGGTCTCTATAAAAAGATTTTGCATATAAAAACTCATATCTAAAACACTGCTTCATGTAAATAAACCATTTTCATAAAAATACACTTTTTTAGTAGCATGTGCCATTGGGTAATTTTATGATTCAACGGTGCACACAAACATACCAAACAAACTATAAAGTTAGGTCACATGAGCCAATTAACAGACAGAGTTGTGTCTTTTGCTTCCACACTTCTTCCTGTTACAGTTAGAGTTGAAATATTTCTGGTCAGGTGATCTCTGAGGCGGCACACAGACCATCATGAAATGGTGGTTCAAGGCAAGAGATGTAAAAAGGCAATATTTACTTAAATATATATACACCAGGTTGGTAAGATTCTTATGTCACTTAATTTGATATAAAATATTATTTTCGAGGTATAGTTTTCCTTTAAAACCTCAGCAGGTAAGTGGCATGTCCAAAATCGAGGAAGATTTTTGGGCAAAGAGAAGAGCCGTATTCCAAGAGACCTAACCCTCATTGGAGGAACTTTGGTTATATTAGATAATTGGTAAAAGTTTTAATTTAAATATTTTGAACTTGTGTATTTGAAAATATATTCTTTACTAGTTATATCAACCATATATAACCTGCAAACTATTGTTGTCAGTCCTACCAACAGTCGATGTGTATGGGAGAAGTTTCATCTTCCATAACTTCCTTAAAGGACAAGGAAAGTGTAAAATAGAATAAGACTAGAATTGGTAAATTGGCAAATATGGTACAATGACATCTTCCTCCCCCCCCCTCCCTGTTATCCCTCCGCCTTGTAAAAATAAAAGGTTAAAAATGCTTGATCTATCTCTGGCTGTTCCAACCTAACTTGAACTTATTAATGTATGGACGTGACAGAGTGCTATATATTGGAATTTTTGTTAATGTCTACTATGGATATGTCAAGCTTGAAAATAAAATCTTTGAAAAAAAAAAAGTATATTGGAGATATAGTTTTTTTCATTAAAGAAAGTAAAAATGGGATTTTATATTTTTGCCTTTACATGCCCTCTGACATTTACCAAACCAATAACACTTACCACAATATCAAAAATAAATTCTGCTTGCCTTATACATGGGTACCTGTTCTCACCTTACAAGTGAAAAGCTTCCCAGACAGCCACCAGTCTCAACACAGAGCCTTCACACTGTGGTTCATGTTCTTCAGCTCACACAGAACTCTTAGAACCTCCTGTCCTGACTTCAACAGAGCTAATCCACAGCTCCATCTTGGGGTAACACTAGCCACCCAAACAGTTCCAGCCACAGAAAAAGAAGTGTCCTTCCCTCTTACATCCAAAATAGTAACATAGTAAGTTATGCTGAAAAAAGTCTTGCGTCCATCAAGTTCAACCTTTTTTTTTTATATTTTAACTGCCTAACTGCTTGTTGATCCAGAGGAAGGCAAAAAATCCCATCCTAAGCCTCTCCAATTTGCCTCAGAGGGGGAAAAAATTCCTTCCTGACTCCAAAAAGTCAATCGGACTAGTCCCTGGATCAACTTATAATGAGCTATCTTCCATAACCCTGTATTCCCTCACTTGCTAAACACCATCCAACCCCTTCTTAAAGCTATCTAATGTATCAGCCAGTACAACAGTTTCAGGGAGAGAATTCCACATCTTCACAGCTGTAACTTTAAAAAACCCCTTCCGAATATTTAGGCGGAACCTCTTTTCTTCTAAACGAAATGGGTGACCTCATGTCATCTGGAAATACCTACTGGTGAATAAAGCATTAAAAAGATTATTATATGACCCCCTTATATATTTATACATAGTTATCATATCACCCCTTAAGCGCCTCTTCTCCAGCGTGAACATCCCAAATTTGGCCAGTCTTTCCTCATAGCTAAGGTTTTCCATACCTTTTACCAGCTTAGTTGCCCTTCTCTGTACCCTCTCTAATGCAATAATGTCCTGTTTGAGTGAGGGAGACCAAAATTGTATAGCATACTCTACATGTGGCCTTACAAGTGCTCTATAAAGTGGAAGAATGACCCCCTCCTCCCGTGACTCTATGCCCCTTTTAATACAGCTCAAGACCTCATTGGCCCTTGATGCTGCTGACTGGCACTGCTTGCTACAGCCAAGTTTATCATCTACAAGGACTCCAAGGTCCTTTTCCATAATGGATTTGCCTAGTGCAGTCCCATTAAGGGTATAAGTGGCTTGAATATTTTTACATCCCTGGTGCATGACTTTACATTTATCAATATTGAATCTCATTTGGCACTTAACTGCCCAGATTGCCAGTTTGTCAAGATCCTGTTGCATGGATGCCACATCCTGGATGGAATTAATTGGGCTGGATAGTTTTGTGTCATCCGCAAACACTGATACATTACTTACAACACCCTCCCCTAAGTCATTAATGAACAAGTTAAATAAAAGTGGACCCAACACCGAGCCCTGAGGGACCCCACTAAGAACCTTACTCCAAGTAGAGAATGTACCATTAACAACCACCCTCTGTACCCGATCCTGTAGCCAGTTCCCTATCCATGTGCAAACGACTTCATTAAGCACAACAGACCTTAGTTTAGAAAGCAGTCGTTTGTAGGGCACGGTATCAAACGCTTTGGCAAAATCCAAATATATCACATCTACTGCCCCCCCACTGTCCAGCATCTTACTTACCTCATCATAAAAAGCAATCAAATTTGTCTGGCATGACCTATCCTTCATAAAGCCATGCTGATTGCTGCTCATAATGCCATTCCCTAAAATTTTGAATGTGATCCCTTAACAATCCTTCAAATAATTTGCCCACCACAGATGTCAAACTTACTGGCCTATAATTGCCAGGCTGAGATCGTAATCCCTTTTTAAATATTGGGATGACATCAGCTTTCCTCCAATCCATAGGCACCATACCAGATGAAAGTGAATCTGAGAAAATCAGAAATAGGGGATGGTCTAAAACTGAACTAAGCTCTCTTAGAACCCATGGATGTATACCATCAGGCTGTGGCGCCTTGTTTACATTAATTTTTATTAAAGCTTTATGAACCATATCCTGAGTCAGCCACTGACTAGATTGAGCTGAGTCAGTGCATCTATGAAGTGAGCCTGGGAACTCAGACTCTATTGTATACACTGAAGAAAAAAACTGATTTAGCACATTTGCCTTTTCTGTATCGGTTACAACCATACTGGTACCATTATTTAATGGAGCAACACTCTCAACGTGCATCTTTTTACTATTAATATATTTAAAAAACTTTTTAGGGTTACTTTTCGCCTGCGCCACAATTAATTCTTCATTTCCTTTCTTTGCCTTCCGGATTGCTGATTTACAACATTTATTACAGTGTTGTGTCCCCTTCTCATGAACAAGGAAGAGCCCTACTCTGAAAACTGTTCTGTAAACCAGTGCTCAATACATGTATTCTTCCTTTTCTTCTTGATTGATTCTGTCAACAGAAAACTTTTTTTTGTTTTTTCTTTTTTTTTTAAAACACATCAGTTAATAGTGCGGGTCCAGCAGAATCCTGCACTGAAATCCATTTTTCAAAAGAGCAAACAGATTGTTTTATATTTAATTTTGAAATCTGACTTGGGGCTAGACATGTTGTTTGTTTCCCAGATGCCCTCAGTCATGTGCTATGAAATATTTCAGTCACTCTTAATGTCTTCACTGCAAGTTGGAGTGATCTTCCTGCCCCATAGATCTCCTGTTTCCAAGGCCGAATTTATCTCTACGGCACCCCTAGGCCACATTGTCTTAGCACCCACGTGCACTATTAATGCCCCCTGCACATGAGAATGCACTGAAGTGTTGGACAGCTGTGAGTCTCTAGTTTTCCTTAGAATACAGCTTTGTGTCTGTTTCCCTCTCTCTACCTGTTCAATTGCTATCTTTGTGGGAACTTCTACATTCCCTGGCTAGAGTTTTCATTCAGGCTTCTTGACAATTGATTTAGGTTCTTTAAAGGCACACAACTCCAGAATATCATTGGAGAAATTTTGCTTTTTGTTTTTGAGAAGTATAAATTGAATTCAGCTTTTCAGACACTACATGAATGGAATTATGCACATCTTAAAATAAATACTGACTTTGTGTATAGATCTGAATGTACATGGGCCTGCAAATTTGACTGAGAATTTGCCTTCACAAATGAAGAGTTCCGGATGAGGGAAATAGCCACCTCAATGCTTTTAAGCACACCCCCTGGAACACAATGCCCTGTTGTGCCCTCGTTTTGCCCCCACCTTTAAGTCTGCTCCTACCATTGAATAAATCTGGGTGACTCCTAGAAAATCGGGATGGGGTGACAGGGTCTGCATGCAGTATACATCTAATTGCTAATTAGCCATTCAGTATGTGAGTTTAATAACTCTATTCAGTATATTAAATATAAGCCTAATACAGGCAAATTATGAGACATGGAGATGGAGTGAGTGGAAAAGCTGTCTGGGGTATTAAAAGCTGAGACAGAAAGAAAGAATCTAAATGTAAAATCTATGAATGAGCACCTGCATGTGCTTGCTTTGTTGTTTAGTTTGTTTGGCTGATCGTTATTCTTATCAATCTTACAGTTGTGCTGGGTTCCTGGCAGTAACACAATGTTCAGACAGGACAGAATGTCGCTTTACAGAAACGTTTGATTAGGTGAAAAGGGCAAGAAGCTTTATGCAGTATTTCTGTAGCACAGAGTTACCAAGACAGCATTTCTAAACTTTGTTTCTTGCCTTAGTGGTCTTTACAGAGGGAGATGTGTGTTCTTGGCTTAATTTTGTGCGCACAAGAAGCAAATGTAGAGGTAGGATTGGTGATACTGGTTTTCTCAGTCCTTGCCAGCTCCATGGAGGCAAATTTATCAAGGGTCGATTTTGGAAATGAGTTTTTTTTTACACTCCCTTAATTACGAATTCATTCAAAATCCACTTGGCAAAATGTATTAATAAAATCAAATTATTACAACTCAGGCAAATTTACCCCATATCAGCTAGGCTTTTGTATATGCTGCTTACAGCCTCAGCCTCATCATCAGACTGGGTCTCCTAGGGCCCACCAAAGAACCTGACACCCAGGGCCCATGCACGCCCCATAGATACAGTTAGAGCCAAATGGTATAGGTTTGTATATAGTCCAGTAATTGAAATAAGGATGGGCTTATTAGGACTTTTCCTAAAATGCTGCCTACAAGGGCCTAGGTCTATCGTGAGAGCATCTGGTACTCTAGTAGGTCAATCTGACCCTGTTGGCGTGAGGCAGAATGACAACAACCAGCAGCAACTCTAAAGGAGATAGGGAAGCTTTGCAATGAGACAAATAAAAAGGGAACATTAACAGTCACGGGAATGCTTAAATTCACTATTCATGCAGCACTAGCACTTAGTAGAACATAAAGTACCTGGAAGGGACATTCTAAACAGAGCAACATAAAGCTGGTAAATAGAAGATGTACAGATAATTGCTTCATTTTTCCAGTTATATCATCCTTTGTGATGAAATTGCTGATTATATCAGGAACCAACAGGCCCGGAGAATGAAAAATAAGATTGTGGTGTTTTACAGTCCTTATTTTATTTGAAATTATAAAATTTTGGAGTGAAGTTTGAGAATGTTATGTTATACTTGATTGGGCTTATTTTGCCAACTTTTACATTTCCAAAGCCTGTCATTGTATCTCCATTCATCCTTAGACAACTGCCTGTGTTTTTAAATGCCTCTTTTGTGTGCAATACCCTGGAAATCAAACAGATAACATATTACAACCACCATCTGCCAAGCTCTTTTAGCTCCATAAAGTGGATCACTTTAGGCTGGAAGCAGCCAAATAGATACTTTGGGTATCAAATGAAAATGTGTCCTCCTTTTATTGTGAGCTGTGACTCATGGAGGTTTTATAGGACCAACTCTGACCGTATGAAATGTCTCATAAAACAACTGGAGTACATTTGTGAAAACAGAGCTTTTCTGCTACAGATATTCCAGCAACAAGGCTCCTAGACTCCCAGAAAAGCAGCAATTGCCAACAACCTAAGGAAAGTGAAATTGTACAAATCAGATTTCAATTGGCATCAGGCTGCAAAATTATATGTACCTCTTTTGTATATAAAAATAAGGAGGAGTTGATACCTTTTTACTTAATTGACAAAAATGTATAATATTATCCCGTTAGCTACTGCAGAGGTCTGACAAATGTCAGAATTAATTAGTTGCAAATGAAAGTTTTGAAGGTAGCCGCTTGTAACTAACATATATAGTAACAGTCACTTGGAAAATAGTTTAACACCACTTAGTGGTTGAAAAAATTTGTAACCCCGAGTATATGTTTTACAATTGTTAAATCAACATTTCTCATACATTAGGGCAGGGGTCCCCAACCTTTTTTGCTCGTGAGCCACATTTAAATTTAAAAAAAGAGTTGGAGAGCAACACAAGCATGAAAAAGTCCATGTGGATGTCAAATAAGAGCTCTGATTGGCTTTTTGGTAACCCCTATATGGACTGGCAGCCTACAGGAGAGAATGTTTGGCAGTACACTTGTTTTTTATGCAACCAAACTTGCCTCTAAGCCAGTAATTCAAAAATAATCACCTGCTTTGAGGCCACTGGGAGCAACATCCAAGGGGTTGGAGAGCAACATGTTGCTCGCGAGCTACTCGTTGGAGATCACTGCATTAGGGAATTAAACTGAAGTGCAGTGCAATCGATCCAATTAATATCATAAAAAGTTAATTACAGAGAGACCAATCAAATATATAGATGGTGGAGTTGTCCCAAAACTTACTGCCAAATCTTTTGCTGAACCTGGGACACCACAAAGGTGGAGACAGGACAGGGTAAACCGGGACTGTGTCCTCTTGTTTTAAACTTGCCTTGATCTTAAAAGAAGGCTGAGCTATAACTAAAAAGACTCTCTCTCCCTCTCCTTCTCTCTCTCCCTCACCATTTCTCTCTCCTACAGAGAGGGTCAAACCTAGCAGGGATGGCATTTTCACAACCCTACACATGTAGGTTTATGTTGGAACATGCCAAATTTTAATATACTTGCACTTACTATTAAATGACTATTAGTAAGAAGGCTTATCTTGTGAAATGTTATATGTTAAAAATGCTAGTATTATAAAAAGTATAATGTTACAGTATTCTATAACATTATTGGTATAAAATTGGCATTACTCAAGTACTGGAATGACAATGCTAGACTTGTTGAAACTGAATGTTCTGTGTGTCTTCATTATTCACAGGTCTCAGAGTGAGAGTTTTATGGTCACGTTCTTCATCACCCAGTTCAGCCTCTGTATTTTTGATGACGATAATTGATTGATAAAACATCATCTGAGCTTCTGCCCTCATGCTGGATAATCTAAACACAAATCGACAATCCGAAAAGGATTGACTACATTACCGGTGCCAGCACATTTTCAACAAGCAAGGCACACGGTGAGTCAGTTAAAGTTTCAAGTTATTGATTCAGTAGAGCCACTTAGAGGAGGGGCAATAGGATCATGCAACTACATAAGAGAGAGATGCAATGGATCCATAGACTCGACACAGTCTGGCCCAAAGGACTGAATAAGGATTATACTCCAGCTATGTTTATTCATGAGTAGGCAGGTAGACAATTGAGGAGTACACTATATAATTTCAAAGATGAACTAATATATGTTTCTCTCTTTTTTAAGGTTAATGGAAATGGTCAGGGAAAGGGGAGATCTGGAGATACCAACATTGCCTCCTGTTAATATTGGAAGAATACAGAATGAACAAATACAGAACAAAAGAGAGATAACCTACAGGTGAGGTAATGTGGGTGTCTCAGATTTTCCCGAATCCCTTCTGTTCTCAATTTTTATAAAAAAAAATTTGTAAAAAATTTTTTGTAAAAAGTTTTTAAACAAATTTTTTCTGAATGGTCACTGACACTGAGGTGTAGATATGAGGTAATAATGTATTGAAGGTCACATGAACTGACACATAATTTGACACACTGTGAAGATTGGTCACAAAAAAGAAAAGGAAGACACAATGAAGACAATGGGACATTGTATCAAACAAAAAGGTGTTTATTTACAAGTGTAAAAAAATTGATTACAAATTTCATTACTCCCGCCCTTCACCTTTGACCTGCCCACCTACCCCACCCCCACGTATTACTATTTAAGACAGAGTGTATAGTGTGAACACAGGCTTGAGAAAGGGTCCTGCGAGGCCCGAAACGTTGCCAGATTTTTGTCTACCACAGCTTGCTGCCAATAAACAGCACTTAACAAGTTTGAAGCAAATTTCCGTGTGCTACAGTCATTTTGGATGTTGTATGAATTATTGACCCGAGGCAGAACGGGTGGCTGACTTTCAAGCACCGGAACCAAAAAGGATTATACGCAGAGGTGAGCTCTCCATTTATTGAGTCTGCCCTCATGCTGGATAATGTCTTCTTTTACGTGATGAAGGTTAGCACATATCTAAAGCTGGCCATAGACGCAAAGATCCGATCGTAAGATGATTCCACGATCGGATCTTTGCATCTCCCGACCTGCTCCCGACCTGTCACTAACCTTCAGATCAACTATAAGTAGTAAAAAGCACAGATAGCTGACGTTCTGCCCCTGACAAGGATCGTACGAAAGTTGTACGATTAAAAACCTAGTGACGGTCTCCCACTGAAAATCGTACGATCTGCAATAGACGCAAAGATATTATCGCCAGCCGACAAAAATTTTCTAACCTGGCCAATCGACCAAACGACCAATCGGCATGGCACGACAAATGTCGGAACACTCCACACACGATCCGAAAGTCGTACGATAGTCGTACGAATCCTCGATTCGTACGACCAAGTCGTTGCGTCTATGGCCAGCTTAAGACAGACATGATGGGAACTTCAGGTGAATTTTACACGTGGATACACCTTATTCTACAGCCTGGAGACCTTTTGTGGAGATATGTAGGTGGATGACCAGTACTTCCATTTCCCAGTTCTTGTTTGCCAAGAGGATAGACGTGCCAGCTGGGCAAGGTCAAATGGGTTCCAAATGTCCACCAAAGAATTAGAAGCCTTCAAGGAAGTTCTTTCATTAAATTTTATGTTACTTTGTAGGTAGAGCATGAACTGAATAAGCTTAGCTTTGAAATGAAAACATCTCAACTTTACTAAGAAGACACTTTTGTCTATTATATTAAAACACTTAATCTCCAAGGAAAGACGGCACTCTGATAAGGGAAACAGGTTTATTTCTGATTAGGGATGCTAAGACCTACGCGTTTCGGGAATCAATCCCTTAATAATAGGCATTATAGCAGGGGGACGCTGCTGACTGAGCACCTGATTGGGAGTCGTGGAACAGATGAGAGGAGTGAGCTTTGAGCGGTCTCTTTTGTTTGCTTTATTATATTAAAACACCTACCTCCCAGATAAAAAGAAACCACATGGTGGAGTAAAGTTCTCAGGACCAAAGCTTACCCAGAGCATCCAGTTAAGCTGCGGAAGCTAACAGTGCAACCTGTGAAATTTCTGGCTGGCATCCATGCCTACATCAAATTCTACATTGCCTCTGATCACACACCATTGTCCTTCTCAGTCTTGAAACGTGGATGTTCATGACAGCCAGGCAGCTTGTACATGCCCTTGCTATGCATTATGCTACAGGCACCTTGCTCCGAGCAGGTAAGTGTGGGAAATAAAGTTGTGTATGGCAGTTTTAGCAGTATATAATTGTTTTTTGCATTAAAAAACCCATAGAATTGGTTAGCATTGTAGAGATATCTAGCACAGAACAATATACAAAGCTGTATCTAGAAAAGGACAAAATGGGGTTGTAAGATAAGACTTGTGATAGAGGGATGATGGTCCAGAACCAAATACACTAATTCCGACCCCTCTCTTAAGCTTTAAATGGAGATTGCCCAGTGTTGACTACCTTTCAAATAGGCCACCTACAGCTCAGGTATATGGTAAACAGTGATGGGGATGGAGGCCTGACCTTTAGGTTCTTAAATGATTTTATTCCATGTGGACCATTTTCTTACTAGAGATGAATATTCAGTCTAGCTTTTGGGTAAATAATAATTCTGAGATAGATGGACAGAAATTATCTGATTTTAACAACTCATTGTAGGTATTATTATCCTATTTACTGAAAATTTTAATATGACATGGGTGGGTGAAAGTAATGAATTGTGAGTTACTAAAGTCATGAATATCTGGTTGTAAATTTTGCAGTCACACCCCCAGCATCAACGGGTAGTGTTCCCACTGAATATACATCTGTTTGTGTTGCAAATACACTACTGGTCCGACAAGCTTTGGTCATGTCGAAAAAAATTAATTGAGTACTGAATTTACTTACAGTGCTTCTCTGAACAGTTTTTTTTTTCAATTGAAATAAATTGTGAAATCTTAGAAACCACAAAAAAAATAGAAAATGAATGGATATAATAAAAGTGCTCAAATCATTTTTGGTGTTTGGATCCCTTTTAAGACTGATGAATAGATCTTATCACTTTTGGAGGTAATAACTCATAATTGTGTGAAATAACCAAGGCGGTGGTTGCCACAGATCTTTAGCGAATCAGGCCCTGAATACCTTGTCTTGGCATGCAAGCTACAACTTGTGTACCATTTTGTTTTTCCCTGAAGTCATTTTAGCCAAAACCTTTTAGCTCAGCTTAAAGAAATCTAAGCCCAATGCCTAGACTTAGTTTATGGCATGAACTATAAACAACTCAACTGTTTGAATGTTCCTCCTCTCCTTTATACATAAATATAGTTTCCTGCAAGAAACGTTGCTCACTGACCAGAAGGACATTAAATGAACATTTCCTCCCTTTGGTCCTCAGTGGGGCCGGGTGTTGAGTTGCTTAGTAGCACATTACACTTCCTTTCCGTTCTAGGAACCTTCTGTTATTTAGTTCAGATGAGCTAAATAGTTGAAGGCAGCTGTGTGTTTGTCAGAGGTCCATAATGGCCCTAGCCATTGGCCCTAGCCAATGGACCTGGAGTTTGGGCCTGCGCTTGTGATCTTCCCTCGGCCAGTAAAATATATGAGGTTTCACAAGTGTACATTGGGCCAGAGTATAAAGGAAGGAGAGGAAAGAACAAGGAGCAGTTTCTAACAAATAAATAATTTGGGGTTTAAATAAAAACCAGCCACACATTAACATTGTTCTTCTGCTGAGCTCATTGCGTCTGAGACTTCCATGAGGAGCTTCAAAACAAGAGACCACAATAGAAAAGCCTGTGCTGAGCATGGGGGGGAATGTTGTGGCAGCTGAGACAAAGCAGACTGTGGTGAATGCCAGTGCACTAATGAGGCAGACTTGTATAAGGCACTGATTTCACATGGAATGCTAACACAGATGTAGCACATTTATTCCTCTCTCTGTAACCGTTGGCCGACGCATGTACAAACCTTCTGTGGAGCTGTAATTCTTCTCACTGAATGCTTCTGTGATTTTATTCCTTCAATTAGTTAAATGCGCACATGGCCTGTTACAGATGCTCGGCATGTAGAACCATAATGCTGAACAGAGTACTGCACCTGTGTTCTCTGGTCTACTTGACCCTGTGATAGACATTGTACAGTACTCATTACTAACCAGTAACTAGTAATCAGCACGGGAAGATAATACTGTTTCACATAACTGGAGATGAATTAGAGCAGTAATTTGGAAATGAAAAGTTAGACTTGTTGAGAAAGCCATGATTCTTCCAGCAGCAGTCTGGCTTGGGAGACTATGCTAGTGCTTAACCTGGTATCCACACCTCTGCGGCCAGGTGGAAGCTTATTCTAAAGAGAGAAAATCCCAGGCCTCTCTGCCATCCAACACATGATTCCATAAAGGCAAGCATTTATATGAATGGAGCTATGCCATGGTGCAACTGCCAGAAATAAGGGATAATGTGAAATGTACACAAGAAGGTTTTGGACATGCCCCCTGTTTACACCATCTCTTGCAGGATATTCATGTGATATACCAGTGCCAGGCATAGGTCAGACATGAGCCCAGAGGGCCTTCCATTACTTAGGTAGCCCTGCCCCAAACCAAATGTTTTTTCTCACAGGTGACTTGTGCACAAGATGCTGGCACTGAATCTTCAAGCCCCCAAGGTTTTTCAGATCCCAAACTGCCATTGAACTATTATGGAACTACAACCAAAGTTAGTTCATGCAAAGGTTGAAAGTTTTGGTTCAATGTAAAAACATTGATAAAATGTCATTATTACATAACTAGGGATATCAAGAATGAACATCATGGGGATGTTGTAGTTCAGTGCTATCCAACGTCTGTGATACTGAGGGAATTTCTCTGGCCTATGTGTTGGAGGGCCTATAATGGAAGCCAGTGTCTACCACTCCCTGTTTTAAACCACACCTACTTTAAACCACACCCATGTTACCACAAGAACTTTTAAGACCATGTCCACATTGATGGTGGTAGCACACCAAAACATAACCTGAAATCCATATGCCTTCTCCTCCCTTGTGGGTAACACTGCACCACTCCCACCAGCACATGATTAAACACCTTATGGCCCCCCAACAACAATTTCCAAATGCTAACAAACCCTACCAGGCTCACGTCCCACAGTTAGAGCATGACACACATAGGGAGCATAGGGCAGGCAGAGTACAGCACACACGGGGAGCATAGGGCAGACAGAGTATGGCACAGACAGCGAGCATATGGCAAACAGAGTATGGCACACACATGGAGCATAGGGCAGGCAGAGTATGACACAAAAGGGAGCATAGGGCAGGCAGAATATGGCACACACAGGGAGCATAGAGCAGTCAGAATATGGCACACACAGGGAAGGCAGAATACAAGAGACAGGAAAACCAATCTGCAGTCGAGAAAGCATGTGCCGGGGGGGGGGGGTTTAGATAGGTGTTGTGAGCACTGGCTGCTCTGACCTGGTTGCTTTTGTCCTGAACACAACAGCAACAAGTCAGTGGCCATGTAGAGCTTCTGGGATATGCAGTTCAGTCAGAGTTAAGCCTTTGTTGACCCATTATGATGATGAAACTAGATCCTGTTGTCTGACAAACACTAAACTTGAGGAAAATGTATTTAAAGTTAGGTATTTCTGTCATCTGCTGATGAAGTTGCGCTCGACCACAAGATGTGATTTCTTTGAACTTCCCCGGAAATAAAAATAATGATCAAAATGAAGTGTGCTGGCATGTATCTGGCAAGTGTGAAGCCCCAGCACTGCTCCTCTGTGATCTCTTCCTATTCCTGAAGCCTCACAGTAGATGTATTAAGCAGTGAGGAGGAGTAGAAGGCTTTTCTGCAGTTATGCTTCAAAAACAAAATCTGTGTTTGATGAATTGGTCTTTTGGATTAATCGCATCTCCTCTAGATGTTGGTGGAATTTTCTTCCATTCTTCCAAGAGCATCAGGCATGGCTCACAATCTGCCTTACAATTCATCCTACAGGTGACAGTTGGAGGTCAGGGCTCTGCCTTTCCATCTCAGCAAACCAATAGGTATGAACTGCGTTCTTTCGTAAAAAGTTGCTGTTTTAGGTTTTTGATGCTCTAGATAAGGGATCCCCAACCAGTAGCTCATGAGCAACATGTTGCTCTCCAACCCCTTGTATGTTGCTCTCAGTGTCCTCAAAGCAGGTGCTTACTTTTGAATTCCAGGCTTGGATGCAAGTTTTAATTGCATAAAAACAAACTATAGTGCCAAGTAGAACCTCCTGTAGGCTGCCTGTCCACATAGATGCTACCAAATAGCCAATCACAGCCTTATTTGGCACCCCATGGGACTTTTTCATGCTTGTCTTGCTCCCCAACTCTTTTTACATTTTGAATGTGGCTCATGGTTAAAAAAAGGTTGTGGACCCCTGATCTAGATGGATAGAGGGGTTGGACTTATGAAACTGTGTTTATTTAGACATAGATATTAGGGAAGGACCCTACATTAATTTTTGTAGAAGTCACCAATCTATGGAACTACCTGTTTTTGTCTTACATATATTATGGGCCATATAATTCTCATGAAACATTCTTTGTAATGTGGAGATTAAAGGAAAAGTGTTTCTTGGGGCTCAATAAAGTTAACCCTAACCCATGAATAGATTGAAAGGGGAAAGTTGTCCTGTAGGGGAGTGGGGTTTGTTTGTGTGTGCCAAATAGGGAATTTGATTGTGACCCCCCCCCAAATGTGGAAAGCATGATGACCCATGGAAGTGAGTCCAATTTATGTGTGCGTGTGGGGGGGGGGTCTGGTGAATGTTATAGATGAGAATTCTGGATTTTAAGAAGGAAGATGTGATGCGTCTGTTATTCCACAACGATAGTATTCTCTGATGAGCTGTCAACCACTCACATTAAGGCTTAGAACACTAATAAAAATGTAAAGTCCTCATCCAGAAACAATTAAATGGTACCAGGAGAATGGCCTTTGTTGAGGTCCATGTTATGTGAGGACATAGTCAGCCCAGCTTTTTGGTGCAGCTTGGAATTTTCATGTAAAAATAAATACTTCTCTGGCCGGAAAGCAAAGCTAATCATACACAAATGCGCTGCATTTATCATGTTCTTCATGCCATTAGCTCACACTGACCCTTTTGATGACCCAAACTAGGACACAGATTACCCGGTCTACTTGGAAGGTCAGCAAAAAGCAGCCTGGCTTCACTATACACATTGCTACAAGATTGTCTGCAATGAAGCCCTGCCAACAGCTCATAATCCCTGGCACCGCACGCTTACCAGTGAAGAGTTCAAAGAGCAAACCCATTCTGAAGCCCAGGTCATTCAGATGAAATGCCATATTGGCATCCAATAACTGGCTTTTTTTTTTTTTTTTTTTTTTT